>OU015490.1:120324248-120426748 GCA_907164885.2 Dolomedes plantarius
TGCGAGAATATTTTTTATTTTGCAGAATGTTTTGATGCTTTCGATTTCACAATTTTGATACTTTCGATTTCCCAATTTTGATGCTTTTAACATTAGAACTTTAACTATTATTTTGATGCTGCATTTACATCCTCTATTTTCTTCAACAGTGATTTATTTTGAAGATTAATTTGATGAATATTTTGCTGAAGTAATATCTAACTTGATACATATCTAAATTTACGTCATCTGTTTTTCTTCAACCAGAGAAATTATTTTGAAGAACTTATTATTTGATATTTGATGCTTATTTTAGTTCATAATTTTGTTTTCTTGAACAAAACCTGTTTTAAAGATTACTTATTTTGATGCATATTTTGAGAATCAATATTTTATTATTGAATTGGTATTTGAAAAAATTTCGATTTGAAATATTATTTTCTACTTTTGAATTTGAGTAACTACGTATTATAATTAGTGATTTTGGTTTTGAATATTTGTATATTTGTGTACTATAATTGTTTGAACCTAGTATATAGTTATGGCTACTCTCAACGATTACCCCAATATTGCAAAATCATTAAAAATTGGTAGCACGAATCAAATAAAGGTTCTACATCGTTTAATTTTTGGTACAGACGGCGACAGACAAAATCGTACCAGATTACGTAAATTTACAGGTTTTAAACAGCCATTCGTGTTGGAAGCAACGAAACAGAAAGTACTTAAAGAGTTTTCACTTAAAGACTTGATTTCTATTTGTAATCTACTTCATTTAGAATTTTCAACTGACCCAGACAAATGTGCCAATACCATTCTTATGAGTCTTAGTGATTTATCGTTATTAAAAGCAGAATTTTCTGATCTTTCGGAATGCGAAGTGAATGATGACTCACTTCCGGGTGCACGTTCATCCCAAACTAACAGCGTTATAGAGGAAAATAGATCTCCCTTTTCCCCCACCATTGACGCAAAAGAATCTTCTAATAAGCAAAATACACACATTTCCGTTGGTGAATCACATCAAAATTCATTGCCTTCAGTTGAAACTGCGAATCTCTCTTTCCAGTTGTTTAGTCTGAAAGACGTTGTTGATTTAATAAAACCTTTCTCGTCTCGAGATAATTACAGTGTTGAGAATTTTATATCTGACGTTGAAGAACTTTTTTGTTTATATCAGATAAACAATCCAATTCACCAAATTACTTTTGTTAGAAAATGTTTAACTGGTCCCGCTCAAACTTTAATTAGGTCTATTCGTGGAATTACAAATTGGGAACAATTGAAGCACCATTTATTAGACGAATTTTCGGACAAAATTAACGGTATTCAGTTACATAAATTAATGGAATCTCGACGTATGAAACCGTTTGAAACCCTACAAGAATATTTCTTAGCTATGAGAGATTTGGCACACAAAGGTTCTCTCGATGACTCCTCTCTGTTTGAGTATGTCATAAACGGAATTCCTGATTCAACAAACAATAAAGTTATTCTTTACGGTTGTAAATCCGTCCCTGAATTTAAGGAAAAGTTGAAAATTTATGAACAAATCTTTAACAGATCACAAAATTTCAGACAAAATAATCAGAAAAAATTGATGCTTCCTACCTCAATGTGAAAGTCGATAATACACGTAGCCCAAATACACAGCCAGTATGTTTTTCCTGTGGCTTGAGAGGTCACAAAAGCAACCAATGTTTGAATAAGTCACATGGTAAACAATGCTACGGATGTAAAAGTTTTGGTCATGTTCATGCTAATTGCCCTAAAAGTTATCGAAATTCTAAACCAAAACCTGATTCTCAAAAACCTATTTCTGATAAAACTGTAAATGCACTTTCTCCTGAAACTTCATCGAAAAATCCCATGCATGTTGACATTCAACTTGCAGGAATTCAATTGACAGCACTCTGTGACACTGGGTCACAGGCAACCCTCATCAATGAGAAAACCTATCGAAGAATTGGTTCGCCACCATTGCAGCCCACCAACATTCCCTTTTCAGGAATTGGCAAAAACCAAGTTC
This sequence comes from Dolomedes plantarius, assembly GCA_907164885.2. Classification (NCBI taxonomy): domain Eukaryota; kingdom Metazoa; phylum Arthropoda; class Arachnida; order Araneae; family Dolomedidae; genus Dolomedes; species Dolomedes plantarius. The sequence continues at coordinate 120,326,257 of OU015490.1, forward strand.
ACAGCATCGGATTCTTTCAGGATTCCATCGAAATTCAAACCATTACTTTACCTGCTAAAATACATGTTCTAGAGGATGACTTGATTCCTTTTGATGTGATTATCGGAATCGACTTTTTGCAGCAAACCCAATTTACATTTGATGAAGACGGTATTCGTTTTACTCTTGATAATAACATCTTCGTTAATATTGCTAATATTCCTGATGACGAAGCTTTCCCATTTGATCTTTCACACATTTTGAATTCTGAAATTCGTGAGGAAGTTCAAAATATCGTTACTTCCTACAAACCCCATAAAGTTCAAGACACTGAAATTAAAAGGACTATTTTATTACAAGATGAAATCCCCGTAAATCAACGTTCTCGACGACTCCCTTTTGCGGAACAGAAAATTGTAGAAAAACAAATTCAAGATCAGGGCCAAATATGCATGTCTGAAAAACCTCTAACATCTACTCAAGATAAGATTTCTAGGGTAGAGAAAATGGATAATCCAATTGATTTTGAACGTGATGATGATGATGATGCCAATGATTTAGATTTGCTTCATGATAACGATGATGATAATGCTTTTGATATTGGAACTATCAAAGCAACTCTTGAACCAAAAATATTTGATGCCGATGATGATGCCCTTGAGAATGAATCCGTCAAAAGTGAAAAGGTTGAACCAAAATTTCAAGTTATTGAAGCGCTAAAAAAATTTCGAAACTACTTGTTGGGAACAAAATTTAAAATTATCACCGATTGTGATGCTTTCCAAAAACGATGCACAAAAAAGACCTACCAGCTAAAATTGCTCGATGGGCATTGATGTTAGAAGACTTTGATTATGAAGTTTGTCATCGACCCGGTAGACAGATGAAACATGTTGATGCTTTAAGTCGTAACCCCATTCTTGTAATTACCTCAAATGATATCACTCAAAAGGTGAAAAATGCCCAAGACCAGGATGAATTTATATCTCAAATTAAATCTATGCTTGAATCTACACCTTCTGATGAATTTTTTGTTAAAAACGGAATTCTTTATAAACTTCATCAGGATGCCGAACTTTTAGTAGTACCACAAATGATGCAGAAAGAAATAGTGCTAAACGCCCATTCACAAGGTCATTTTGCTTCACAAAAAACCGAATTAATTGTTTCTCGTGAATTTTTCATTCCTCAACTTAAGAAATTAGTTCAAGAAATTATTTCGAACTGTATTCCTTGCATTTTGTCCTCGCGAAAATCTGGAAAACAAGAAGGATACCTTCACCCCATTCCAAAAGGTGATGCACCCCTTGAATGTTACCATTGCGACTTTTTAGGACCTTTACCATCGACAAAAAAATGTTATAAGTATCTTTTTACAGTAGTTGATGCCTTTTCCAAATTTGTATGGATCTATCCCGTGAAGTCCACCTCTACGAAAGATGCCTTAGACAAATTATCCTTGAAACAAACTACATTTGGCAACCCTTCAAAAATCATTACTGACAAAGGTAGCGCATTCACATCTTCAGAATTTCAAAGTTACTGCCAGGAACAGTCAATTGAACACATTTCAATAGCAACAGGTGTGCCACGTGGCAACGGTCAGGTTGAGCGTGTTCATGGCACAATTATTCCCGTTTTAACTAAGTTAGCTCTAGATGAACCTGACAAATGGTTTAAATATGTCCCAAGATTGCAACGTATCTTAAATAGTACCACCACACGCAGTACAAAATTCACACCCTTTCAACTTTTAATTGGTGTTAAAATGAAACAACAAGAGGATCTACAGATTAAAAATCTTCTTGACGAGGAACACCACCAAAGAATTCTTGATGACAAAGAAGCGTTACGTATCGAAGCTAAACGAAATATCCTCCGTTTACAGGAAGAAAACATACGACAATATAACAAACGGCGTAAACCGGCTTGTAAATACAAGATCGGTGACAAAGTGGCAATACAACGAACTCAATTTGGAACCGGATTAAAGCTCCGACCAAAGTTCTTCGGACCATATGAGATCACGAACATCAACCCCAACGATCGTTACGAAGTTCGAAAGTTAGGGCATCACGATGGTCCAACCATAACATCAACTGCAGCGGACAAAATGAAACAGTGGTGCAGAAACTGAACACCAATACCACTGTGTTGAACACTGCTTGATTTTTTGAAATATTTTTCCTTTTTCTGCTCTTTTTTTTTATCTTTTCAGAATTATTGTTTACAACCCAGCCGCGGACGTCTGGAAAGGCAGAACGGCCGTGTGAGAGTGAGTTTGGCAACACAACTGAACTATTACTACAACTTCCACTCCTACTACTGCGGCACGAAGGACTTTAAGCGGATGTGTTGTTCTGCAAGCTCCCGATGTTTAGCTCTTTTGATGCTTCTGTGTTTATTTTTTAATTTCATACTAAGTGTTAGTCCTGTCTTGTAAACATCGTCTAGTTTAATTAAATGTTCAAAATAATTAAGTCTAATGATTCACTTCTAAAGGAAGGAGTACTAACTCCTTCCTACATATATATATATACTGTTGGCTCTCAGTTTAACGACTTTCAAGGGGCCGTGAAAAATTGTCCTTACGTAGAGATCGCCCTTAAACAGAATTTGTGAAAACATAACATTTCCCATAATGTCGGAGGGGCCGGAACTGGGAAATATCGTCTTTAAATAGAAATCATCGTTAAGTAGAGCGTCGTTAAACATAGAGGCAACTGTATATATATATATATATATATATATATATATATATATATATACAGTCGAACCACCATTATAACGAACGTCAAGGGGCCAAATGTTTAGTTCGCTATATCCGAACTGTTAAGAAAAATGTTAGAGTTCACAAAATGTATACCTCATTAGTTGCTATGTATATTCAATAATGAAGCATTGAAAGAATGATAAAATCTATTAAAAATAATCATTAATGAATTAAATTGACTAAAATCGATTACATTAAACTGACACAATACCAATTAAATTAACTGAAAATGAAGACAAATGGAAATAAATTGATTTTATCTTCAGTAGTTGCTCACTGTTTTGATACATAAATAATCGGTAATCTTCTGCTGGCGTGATGCCGATTTAAAAAACATTTTATGAATTTCTTTGTCCAATACGTCCAATGACTCCAACACACTTTCTTCCACTGTTTGTGTTGACAAAAACTTATCAATTACACTCATCGCTGCTGTAGCATCTGAGGTGGTGGAGATTTCGTCATTTATGTTCTCCTCTTCATCAGCATCAGAAGCAGAATCTTCGATTTCAGAAAGATTCATTTCAATTTATTCCACAATATCTTCATCTGTAGGATTTTCACATGTACTGACTTCATCGTCACATATTTCGAACAACTGCACGCCAGAATCTGACAATGATTAAATTTTGTGCTTTTCTATCCACATCGCGATAGGTAAATCTTCATCATCTTCTTCTTCAACATTCTTTGCTTCTTCAACATTCGTTGTATCTTCAACATTCTTCAAAAGTTTAAAAAAAAATTAGTAGTCGGCTGAAAAAAAGGTTCGTGATAGCCTGTTCTTAAGATTTCGGAGGTTCGCTATAAAAGGATACATTAGCATTAAATACAATAGGAAAACGGCGCGGCCAAAATTTTCGTTTGTTATATACCCGGTTCGCTATAACTGAGTTCGACTGTATATATATATATATATATATATATATATATATATATATATTTATTCTTGGGCCGGTATTCTTGGGATACATGCTATCCCACCCCGTAAAGAAAAGGTTATATAGAAAGGAGATAATGCACACCACAATTTCTGAGGTTACTTGCAGTTATATTAAAGTTACTTTATTTAATTGCCGTCAGATTGAATCCATTTCATCATTCATCTTCAAATTAAATTGCTGAAGATCCTTCTGTTTTTTTTTGGCTTTTTTACAAAAATTACGAAAAGTATCAAGGGGATTAATAAAATTAGTAATTTATCTCGGATATTAAATTAGGAAATAAAAAAATGTTTTCCATAACATACATACATATATATATATATATAAATTTATGTATATTTATTTATTTATTTATTTATCTATTGATTGAATCATACACATACACACGGTGAGCAATACTTTGTTTAGACAGTTAATATTCAACATTCATTGCGGAATATTCGCAATTATGCCTTCTGTAATAAATATAGACTTTTATTTTATTCCTGATTTTATTTGATTTCAATGGTAATTTAGTGCTAACAGTCTTACAATCAAGCAAATAGACTTATAATAGACTAATGGTACTTCAATCTAAAAATCCAATAGTGTTTTAATCAGCAATTAAGTATAGGATCTTTTATTCTCTTTCTTTGGCAAGTAGGGGATGTATTATTACATCGCAAAACTACATACAATGAGCAATAATGATGTTCCTTTATCGCCCAGATTATACCTCCACAGATCATTGTTTTCTGTGCAGAACGTTGCTAAATGTGTTCATCTTAGGTTCTTTGATTTTCGAAAAATATCTTAATATTCAAATAAAATGAATAGAAATCTTGGGTTTCGAAAATTAACTTAATGTTACTAAAAAAATGTAATAGGAATCTAAATTTTCGAAAAAATGTTTAGTATTAAAATAAAATTTTTAGGAATCTTGATTTTCGAAAAATAATTTAATATTAATAAAACAAAATTAATATGAATCTGGAAAAATAGCTTAATATTCAAAAAAGCAATAGGAATCTTAATTTTCAAAAAATAGCTTAAAATTAGAAAAAATTAATAGGTATCAAAAGCGAAGTAAAAAGATAAAGCCTACATTATCTTCAAGTTTTTTTTTTTTTTTTGGTATGAAATACTCTTATGCAGATAAAAAATTCACTGCAACTAATAGTTAGTTGCATGAGAAAAATCGATTTGAAGCCGAATTAAACAAACACTAAGGAGGTTGATATTTTTCTGGTCAAACAGTATAATTTTCTTATCAATACAAAAGCCAATAAACTGTCAATCTGTCATTTTTCCCTATCTAAATTCTGCGAATATATTAAATTCAAAACTCATGATATTTTAACTGTATTATTTTACAAGAATCTAATACAATTACTGATAACATTTATCACATATCCTTTATAAATTACGTTCAGACGTCCACTTCTTGAATGCTGGTTATCAGTAGACATATATTGAACGATAAAGTCGTGGCCGCAAACCGATGCAATTACATGACAAGGAGCGCTTCGTAATCTGATTACAGTTGCTCAACTCCCTTAATCATGTCACTAATTAGATGAATGCTTGTCAGGGGAGAATTGAATACCTGAAGATCCCTATGCTGATATATTGCATGAAGTATCCCGTATTTGTACTTGCTGTGAGTTTCTTAAATTCTTGAAAGAAGACCCTTTAAATGTGCTTGAAAAAATAAAAATGTTCCTAAGAATAGATCAGGAATGAAAATATTCATTAAAGTTGTTTAAAGTCTTCATATGATGCTCCTAAAAATGTGTAAATAGTGTATAATTTGGGAAAGTTAGTTATATATATATATATATATATAAATAAATAAATATATATATATATATATATATATATATATATTAATATATATATATATATATATATATATATATATATATATATATATATGCATATATATATATATATATATATATATATATATATATATGCATATATATATATATATATATATATATTATATATATATAAATATATAAATATATATACATATATATATATATGCATATATATATATATATATATATATATATATATATATATATATATATAAATATAATATATATACATATACATATATATATAAATATATACACCATATATATACTATATATATATATATATATATATATATATATATATATATATACTATATATATATATATATATATATATATATATATATATATATAATATATATATATATATATATATGTATATATATATATATATATATATATATATATATATATATATATATATATATTTATATTATATATATATATACGTCGTTACAGATATTAAATATGGAAGGAGTTATTGATAATTTAGTCATATAAGTCCAAAGAAAAAGAGGTATTGGGTTCAACATAAGACAGAACAATTTAGTTTAAGGAAATTTTTTTTAAAGTGAACTTTAAGTAAACAGTTCGACGATCAATCGAATAACGTACCCGATCAAAATGCAAGACGCTCCACATAGGCAGAAAGTAATTTATTACATGGAACTAGGGTTTAAAATGAAACCCCCACCTCCCCAGTCGCTCTTGTCAAGAAAGACAAGAAATATTCAAATAAAATTCCCTAACTTCAAAATATTTTAAATCCCCTTAGCAAATTTAAATCCGTCGCGCTGTTACCTTAAACTCCATACCTGATTTTAATGAGTTCGGGTAATTACAGTCCTTAATCTAAATTTGAGAAAAGACTCCCTTTGTATAAACCCCCTCGTAATATGGAATACATGAATTAATTAAACTATTACATTCGGCTGCGAAAACTGCTTGTGTGGTTCTTGGACCATTCATTTTAAAGTCTTCCGTAAAAAAAATAAAAAACCAGAGACCGTATTTTGGGGATGAGGAATCACAGAAATTTTACTTAATTTTAACTGCTTAAGAGCGTGACTCTTGCAGTGCTCGACGGAAAATGCTTTAGTTTCAGATCGCGGGAAAGAACAGGAACGTGTATAAAAGAGGATATAAATTCAGATTTACGACTGGATCATAAAAATATTTGAAAGGGGGCCTAGGGAATTTTAAAGAACATACTTTTACTAAGCCAACAAAATGAAGGGCATAATTATGACATATCTTCCAATGCCTGCAATGTTAAAAATAAATCTCTATATAGCTACTAAGGGTTCAAAACGTGCCACAATTAATAAATATGCTACAATTTAGACCGAGAAACCCTTAGAACCTATACAGAGAAAAATTATTGACACACAACACCGTTTTTCAATAACTTTCGATTTAATTGAAACAGTATGTAACTGAAGCACCATTTCGGTAAAGATAAATTTAAAGACAATAAAGCGGACTCTCCAAAATCACCTAGACTTACTAAATATATATATATATATAGTAAGTCAAGGAAATATATGTATATATTATATATATATATATATATATATATATATATATATATATATATATATATATATATATATATATGTGTGTGTGTGTGTGTGTGTTTGTTTGTTTGTTTGTTTGTTTATGTGTATTATGCATGTATATCCGTGTATAATACGTGGAACTCTCCTTCTCAAGTGAATTTCGACGTTTGACTTGTGTGTTTAATCATTCTGGCTGAAAAATATCAATGTAAATATACAGGGTACGGCAGAATGGATTCCGACATTTCTGAAGGTCACTGGTAAGTAAGAGAGGGGAGGGGGTAGCAATAGTTCTTCTGGATGTTCTAGTTGTCAGTACACACCAAGAGTTGGATCATACCCCTTCCCACCCTCACAAAACTCACGAAGGGAATGTCTGAATCACATTACCGTACCCGACGTAGACACGAGGGCATTCAATGGCGCTTCTTGGACTCGAACCGAACTATATATATATGTATGTATAATTCATTTTTAAATGTTAGCGTTTATATGTCCACAAACAAAAATAATGGTACCAAAAATCTCATAAAAACCTAAATATTTCTTTGAACAAATCTTTTTAATTTTAAAATCCATCTAAAATATATAATCCGCCAAAAAATATAAACAAATCTATTTATCATTTATTTCCGAGAACTGTTCTATTTCCTTCGCTTTAAACTCAATTTCATTCCACAGACTTTCAAGCTTTATTTACTGAAATAATCGCGAAAAGATATGTCCTTCTGTTCCGTGTTTCTTTTGCGCGGGAAAAAGAGAATGTTTTATTCACGAGATAAATTCATTCCATTTCTGAAGTTTGGTCATATATTTCTTCCAGAAAAGCCCGAACAGTGTCCCTTTTGACATTTTGCTAAACTCGACGTGACCAAAAAGTTTTGTCTTTGTCTGCAAAGAGTCTGTTTTATGCCCAGAAAAGTATAGTAGCCTTTAAGAAAATTTACCATAACAAGTTTATATGGATATAGAGAGAGAATTTGATAGAATAAAATTTAGCGTATAGAAATGCGAATCCTTTTATATATATATATATATATATATATATATATATACATATATGTATAATACGGTATAATATATATGTGTATAATACGGAAAACTCTCCTCCTCGAGTGGATTTCCCCGTTTGCCTTTAATCATTTTCGTGGAGTATTTAATCATTCTGTCTGCAAAGTATTAAATTGTTACCGATAAAATCATTTGATCATTTGCAATTTTTATTAGATTTCCTCCTTTACAAAGACGGACATTACCTGGCATGAACGATAAAATATACAGCCCTCTCAAAACAATCTAAAAATATATTGTTTTCGGAGGCTCTGATTTCTTTGATAGCTGCCTCATGGGAACCTAAAGTGACATATATACATTTCCTCTAAGGTTTTTCAAACGGAAAAAGTCGAATGAAAAACTATAATTCAGGGCGAATAAAAAAGACCCTACATTCCTTATCTTCCGAGCAACAGTATCTCTTAAAAAGAAGCAAAATCCGATACCCCCTTCCCTTAATCCCTTGCCTCTCCCCCCCCCCCCCCCACCTCTTCCACACTTGTTACTTCAACCAATCAGGAAGCTACATCCCGAAATGCCTCTGGCGGTTCGAATTCTCTGATCCTTTATATTTAGGGGGAAGTAGAAAAGAATCGAACATTTTCGCCAGCTCGCGCAGTTGGCTTGGCCGCGTGCCCAGAAATTGTTTTGATTTGTTTCTGACATCTGCGGGGTGGAGAAGGTTTGTGACGTCTGCTGTGTGTGGTTGCTGCTGTGAAGTTTTGGAGGTGGAATAATTTACATCCCGTGTTCCGGAAATTGAGAGCTGTGAAGTACTCTCGAATGTTATGGGGATGGAGGAGAAGAATGGGATAGCGGTTGTGTCGGAGGCCAGTTCCGAGGAGCCGCAGGCGAATAAGGTGGAAGTGGTCACCACGTTGGAGAAACCTCCTACCCAGGTAGTGTGGAAATCATTTTTATTTATTTTTAAGGGTAATAATATGGGCTTTATACTGGAATAAATAAATTATTTGAGAAAAAAAACACATTAATGATATATATATTTATATATAAACATATATTTATAGATATATTTATATATAAAATTTTCTTTCTCTCTCTCTCTGTATATATATACATATATATATACAAATATATATACAAATATATATATATATATATATGTATATATATATATATATATATATATATATATATGTGTGTGTGTGTGTGTGTGTGTGTGTATATATACAGATAAATTTCTCTACCCGTTGACCCCTGTTCCACAACCACGCCACTAAAACGCCCTATTTTCTTCGAAACCGGTTAAAGACTCCACAGAATCAATGATATGGAAGAAACTCCTTATCCCGAGTGACCCCTCTGAACGGCCAATTTTTTTAAAACCATGACTAATCGTCAGGCCTCACTGTAGATAAATAAATAAATAAATAAATACATGTATAAACTAAACTCATGGCGCAACAGTCCTCTATGGACCATGGCCAGCGGTACCCATCTCCGCTTTCTTGACAGTGGGCTTGGGGTGCCATACAGCAAATTTCTCGGTCAGGTGGTCAACCTGACGTGGTACCTCCCACAGTTTAGTTCCCAAGCAAGCTTGTTCAGCATTTTATCGACTCACTCAAGGTATGAAAGGCTGACCTTGCCCAGTCGCATGGTTGAACCCTGGACCTCTGGGGTGGCAGCTTTTAACCACTACGTCACTGGGCGTCAAATAAATAAATATAAATATATATATATATATATATATATATATATATATATATATATATATATATATATATATATATATATATATATATATATATATATATATATATATATATATATATGTCACTGCAATTACAGTGCGTATCCTTTAACCTACTAGTTACTCTAAAGGGCAGTCATAAAACAATAGACCGGTGAAAGAACTAATGCTTAAAAAACATTTAACGAACTTTATTAATTAACATTAATTGAATACCCAATTAAACCAGCTAAATAGCCATTTCCCTTCATCTCTTAGCTCACGACATACACGTCGGCAGCAAACAGCTATCCTCCATAATCTAATACTTTGTTCTTTTTCGTCCGGTATACAAAAGCGGGCCAAGCATCCCGAGACCCTCTCTCGAACAATCGACGATTGCGTCATCATATGATATCATAGTCAGGCACTGCCTGCCTGTATTTTGTTGACATATTCCATAAATTAATGATTATCATGAACTCTCCGCTGCGAAAAACAATCTACTTCCTGAATTGGAAAACACACTAGGACTTTCATAGAAAATTACCGTTTAATGCTAATTAATACAATTAAATATAGTTTATGCTTCTAATTATTGCAATTTTCCCCCTTCCCTCTGAAGGCGTGCACATATAGAATGGTCAGTTTAGATATGGCAAGTCCCCAGAAGAGAAAAAGAACTAAAATTTAAATACAAAACCTAACTCAATAATAGCTAAAAATTTAACCCTGACCTAAAATTAATCGCTACATGCACTTAGCTGGATTGAATTGAGGTGTTGTTACAGGATACATTAGTCTTCATTAATACAAATTTACGCGAAAATAATACTGGAATATCATTATATAAACTAAATTGCACAACATCAATTATTCAAAAATATTAAAATATTAATTATGAGAAAAACCACTAACAGAACATCGAAATATTTCAATTACCTGAAAATCACAAAATATCACTAATAAAAATATCATTTAAAAAGAAAGAAACTAAAACTTGGCTAGATGAAAATCCCAAAATAGGTGCACCTTTTCATTACAGTGATTTATGTCTCTGTTATAATATGATAGTAGGCGAGGATGAGTTTATAGCGACAAAAACAAAAATTTTCTTCCAGTCCTGAAAATTTAAAAATTCTTGAATTTACATTCGTCCATTACAACAAAAACGCTTTTCACTATTACAAAATAAAAGTTCAGCTAATGAATAAAACTGTCGTTTGATCAAGCATATACAATAACTGTGCACAGATTTAAAAAGCAAAAAATCAAGTAAAATAGTACTTTTCCTTACACTCATTAAACCATGGTTTTCATACTCCTCATTTTGATCGTGATGCTCTGCAAAGACTCAGAGGCATACACATTAATAAATTCACAAACTAAAACTAAAACTGAATACTCTTTATGATATTTGTAATGGAAAATTATTATCATATTGATTCTCAATTATTACATCAAATTCTTACTAAATCAAAATTCCAAAATAGTTTCTATATTTCTTAAACAGTCCTTCTTGGTTTAAAACATCACATACAATACTCACCACTTTTCTTCACAATAATACTTATAAATCACAACTCAATCTATACATCAAGACATATTCATAAAGAGAAATTTCAGAATGTAAATTCAAAATATTTATGGTACATATATATATATATATATATATATATATATATATAACTGAATTTTAATCGTCTAAAGTATTATACTAATCATATACAAATGTAGAATGTATATGATTTAAAGTCTTTTAAGTATCTAGTCAAGGAAACATCTACAAACAGTTTTTCTAAATGTAGTACTTGTTAAGTCACAGAAAGAATAATAAAAACACGAAACAAAATCTAAAGGTTCTTCACCAAATGTCTCTCACGACAGTTAAAACCTTTTTTGGCAGCATTTTTCTCGTTTAATTGCCATTTCAAGTCTATAAATAGAAAACTTAATGTTTATCACTTTCTCGGAATTCTAGTTCATTTTTTCCCCCAACAGCTCCAATAAATGGAAAAAAATCCATTTTAACTTCTTTTTTTCTTTTTATTTCAGGTTATTATCTAGCTTGGAAACTAGAGCATGTAGCAGTGAGAATTTTTATTTGTGGACACATAAAAACGGATTTAGATCGTTGCATGCATACATACATATGCATATGTATATATCTACATCTATATCTATATCTATATCTATCTATCTCTCTCTCTCTCTCTCTCTCTATATATATATATATATATATATATATATATATATATATATATATATATATATATATATATATATATATATATATATAAATATATATATATATATATATATATATATATATATATATATATATATATATATATAAATATATATATGTATATATATATATATATATATATATATATATATATATATATATATATATATATATATATATATATATATATATATATGTATATATTTTTTTTTATAAAAGTATATATATAATCAGTAGTTCTGTTTCTGGTATAAATACGATTTCACTCAGGCATCATATTGCTCATGAAAGATTATAATATGATCCACCCTACCCGCTTTTAATTTTACGGGGGGTAGAACTATATAAAATTTTATGTAATTTTTTTAAATTGTAGTGATAGATTATATATATATATATATATATATATATATATATATATATATATATATATTTATTTATTTATTTATATCTATCTATCTATCTATCTTTGTCTCTCCCTGTTTCTCTCTGTCTCTCTCTCTATATATAAATATATATATATGTATATATATATATATATATATATATATATATATATATATATATATATATATATATATATATATATATATAGTTATTTATTTATTTATAACAAATGCCCAGAAGATTGGCTATGACGCATTAGTTCTCTTACTTTCCCACACCTCTGAAGAAAACCAAGTTCAGAGCACGAGTCCAGATGAGTAGCATCAATAATTTGATTTTGTCCGCATAAAGCACGTAAGGGGGAGCTCCAAAGTTTATGCCTGTGCAAATATGCGGCCAAAAAGTCATGGTAAGACGGAAAAGTGCCACAGCTGCACTTCTAGGGTAATCATGGATGTTCTGAGTTCCTTTATCGAAGGAGCCCATGACTTGTCGGCAGGGTCACACAGCGCTCTTTGCTGTATCGCAGCAGCATAGCGTCTTTTAATAAGGAGTTTTTCCGAATGGAGTGAAAGTCTTTTCTCGCGTCTCTGAACGACCCTAGCACCCTTTTTCGCCAAAAAGGCAGCATCTTCGTTCCCAGGGTCCCTACAGTGCTCTGGAATCCACTGGAAAGAAACAGAGATTCAATTTGAAATGTCTCTGCAGTCTGAAATGCGAATATTATCTGTATATTACATATTTTCAAGAGCTTGAAGAGCAGATAGGGAGTGGATAAGATAACCTCTCTATGGAATACGGATAGTCAGTTGTTTTAATGCGATATAAATAGCCTCAATTTCCCCATCGTAAAGGGTGAAATGGGAACCTATTCGAGAATAACAGGGAAATCGATCACACCACACACCAGGTCCCGCTCCGACTTCTTCAATAAACATGGATTCTTCTGTGTAGACATGTAACAATGAATCACTAGGGTATATGTTTTCACTGGTTGATAGAGCAATGGCACGAACCTGTTGTTCGCCTATATGACTCCTACAAACATCCATATCCAGCTTCAGATGCATCGAAAGCTCTCCATAGTTTAAAGGGCAAACAGGCCCACAGGGGAATTTGTGGACTTAGGTGGACATCTAGATCAGTGGCAGCAGAACATGCATATTGTATAAGCCTATTTTGAGTTTTAAGATTTCTCTCTGCATTAACGTCGTAATTCCCCAAGAAAGCATAGTTGGACAGTCGAATCAAATTTTCAATATGCATTCATTTCATAAAGAATGACCCCACCTCTTTCAATTATGCTTCTTACGGGGGGGGGGGAAGGAGAGGAATTAGGCATTTCATTGCAAGGTTTGGAGTGGTCCTTACAGCGCCCGTAATAATACGAAGAGCTTGATTCTGGATAGTTTCGAGTTTTTGAACGATCCCAGTGGCAGCAAAGACTAAACCTTCATTGTAGTAAGTAAAGATTGGTTGTATGGAAAGCTTGAAGGTGGTGTTCCAAGTGTCTCGGTTGCAACTTCATTTGCAACCGGCCAACCTTTTTAGAATAGGAAATTTTTTAACAACTCTTTCACATACGCATTCAACTTGTCTTTTCCAGCTCAGCTTAGAATCAAAAAGACAACCCAAATACTTCGTGCTTTCTGTTCTTTTAAGTTCGGCATCCAGGATTTTAAGGCTATGAACAAAGGGACGCCTATTTAGAGAGAAAAACTGGCAGGTAGTTTTGGATTTCTAAATAGACATGACATTGTCAAAACGCCAAATACTAAGTTTTTCAAGGGCTTTATTATGTGTAACATTAATCCTGACCTGGGTATTCTTTGGTTCACCGGCCCACATTGTCAGATCATTGGAAAACAAAGCAGTCTTAACAACCAGGAATTATTTCGAAAGTATCGGTAAAGTCGTTAATATAAACATTGAACAGTAATTAATATATATATATATATATATATATATATATATATATATATATATATATATATATATATATATATATATATATATATATATACAAATGTGTGGGTGTGTATGTACATATATAATACGTGGAAGACTCCCCCTGAAGTTAATCTACTGATAGTAATTGATTTTCAACATTTATTTAATCATTCTGGCTCAAAAATATTAAATTGTTACAGATAAAATCATTTAATCACTAAAAAAAAATCTAACAAAATGTAGAGTGAAAGAGTAATTTAATTTTTCTTGAAATTCATTTTTGGATACTTAAAAACTAATGACAAATCATATATATATATATATATATATATATATATATATATATATATATGCGCACAGTATTCTCCTCCTCATGCTCACTAATTGACAATATTCGTTCTTATGAAATATTTACTCATTCTGGCTGCAAAAATATTAAATTTTTACTGTTAAAATCTTATAATCACCAAAAAAATCATCAAACAAAATCCAGAATGAAAGAATCATTTAATTACTCACAAAATTTATTTTCAGGTACGCCAAAAAAAGAGCTAATGGCAAATTTTTTAGCTGTCGTTGTCATTCACTAAAAAAAATACTCATCAGGAAACTCGTTGAAAATTAAAACGTTTCGAACGGTCGTCGTTAAATATGTAATATAATTAGTGACAAAAAGAGGAGAAAGGCAATTAAATATGGAGCTCTGATTGTTAAAAGAGATATTTTTGCCAGAGTGTATAACAGTATCTCTCCTTTTTTTTAAATCTTTTAATTAGAGGCATCAGTTATTTAAAATTTCTGAATTATCATTTAGCTCTATCAATTTGCTAATCATAAAAATATTGAATTAATAACAATGTTCCAGTTTTCGCCGCTAGATGTTAAATATAAATTACTTGTGTCAGCGTTGAAAATTATTGTATTTGTTTAAATAGATACAAAACTAAAACTATGAATAAGCAAACTCAAAATTTTTGTCTTAATTTTCTGCTACACTGACCCTATTTCAAAAGCCTAATTGAATTTGCTTTATGTCCTTTTTTACCGAAATTTTAAAATGAGTCACTTGATTAAATAGGACAATTTGAAATTTCTGCTGTATTAGTGTACCATATTAAGTAGGAAATTTGACGTCTCTTCCAAATTGTGCATGTGAAGTTATATCAGAACTAATTACATGACTGGATGATATAAATGTTGTTTTCTTTAATAAGTGCAGTAATGGTAACTAGATATTTAATTAGTGCCGTTTGAATAACATGGAAATGGAAAGTGTTTCATTCAATTACGAAACTATTATAAGATTAATTCTTAAATGTTATGAACCGGCTTTGTGGTGTAATATGTGTATTGTTTAGAAAGAAAGAGGTATTTAGTATGATAAATAATTTATACGATGTGTAATGAGAATTTCTCTAAATTTAAATAAAATACCGCAAGCAGCATATTGCAGGGGAAGTCACTTTATTTTCAGAGAAGAATAGTTTAATAAATAAAAAGCATTTTGGTAGAGTTTTAGTTATACTATATCGTGAAATGGGAAGAACAAATATATATTTAAGCATTTTAAATTAAATAATTTAAAAATTAATCAGCTAAATTGTATTCTACAAACACGTTCTCCTGTTTAAAGATCTTAATATGCAAGAATTTAAAGCTAAAAATATAACCGCGATATAAACAGCGAAAACTAATATTTATTTTACGTATATGCCTAAAATAAAAGATTCATATTGTCATAAATGAACTACGTAAATTCGTGTAATTTATATTTATAAGACTATTTATTAAAGTCCTACTAAAATATTAATATATTGGAATGAGGATATTGTACAAAGATAAATCAATCTATCTCCAACGACAACACATATAACAATTTCTCATCCAACTTCCGACAGAAAGCAAATTTCAATTGTCGTATATCAATTTTTTTGAATATATGAATAGCGTACGCATATCTTGGATTAAGAGACGTTATTGGTTCAATTCAATATGTATAAATACTTGTTTACAACTAAACAAGATACTCTTCAAATTAAAAAATTTTCCAGGTCCGGTTTACTTTATAGTCCATTTGTTGTCATATCATTTAAAAGAAAAGGAAGTTTTCTGTTATGCAATGAGTTAATGATCAAGCAAATCGAGACTGATTTTAAAGCTGTAGAAGTACTATCTAAATATGAACATCGTGAGTCACTTTCGAATGACAATGGATGTAATTTTTAAGAGCATGAAATCCATTTATTTCCATATCGATTAAGTTAAAAGGGAGTTTAAAGTTATAATATCAACTAACTATTGGGCAAATAGAGATTTGTTTTGTTTTTTTTACTTTAGAAGAAGCATCTGAATAACAACATCAAGATTAGCTTTTGCTTAAAACCGAAAGTAATTTTTAATGAGCACAAAATTCATTTATTGTCATATTATTTAAGATAAATGAAAATTTTCAGTTATGTAATGAATTAGTGATGAATCAAATTGAGAATGATTTTAAAGCTGTAGAAGTAGCATCTAAATATGAACATCATGAGTCACTTTCGAATGACAATGAATGTAATCTTCAGGTGCATTAAATCCATTTATTTCCATATCTATTAAGTTAAAAGGGAGTTTTAAGTTATAATATCAACTAACTATTGGGCAAATAAATTTGTTCTTAAGCATTATAAGTAGAATCTGAATCATAACATAATAATTTACTTTTGCTAAGCAACAAAAATTATTTTAAGGAAAATAAAATTAATTTATTGTCATATTATTTAAAGTAAATGGAAATTTTTGGTTATGTAATGAGTCAGACAAATTAAGACTGATTTTAAAGCTGTGGAAGTAGCATCTAAATATGAACATCATGAAACATTTTCGCATAACAATGAATGCAATTTTTAGGTTCATTATATTTATTTATTTCCATATCAATAAAGTTAAACTGGAGTTTTAAGTTATAATATCAACTAGCTATTGGGTAAATTAAGATCTGAATTTAAGCTTCAAAAGTAGCATTAAAATAATAACATCATGTGGCTTTTTCGTGACAACGAAAATAATTTTAAGGAGCATAAAATCCATCTATTTTCGTATTATTACAAAGAAAAAGGAGTTTTATGTAATGTAATAAGCTAGTGATTAAGCAAATTGAGATTATTTTTAATGCTGCAAAAGTATCTCTCCAAATAGTATACATCATGAGTTACTTTGGAATTACAGGACATTTTATTTTAAATGCGATAAATCCATTTAGAGTCATTTTGAGGGGGCCCGGGATAGCCTATTGGTAGCGTGTCGGCTTTCGGTATTCAGGGAGCTTGGATCGAATTCTGACAAGCACCGTTAAATACCTTCGTGTCCCGGAAGGATATGGGCACGTTAACTTCGTAGACCGAAATGTCCTTCTATGAGGTCAGCGGGTAGGGAAGGTACGATCTCTGAGATGTCGTCAATGGGGGTGCTCGATCAAAATTGTGGTGGCACCTAACCAAGTGAGACTCCGAACCTTTTGGTGCTATTATAAAACCAGAACCGCACTACTCGGCCTATAATGATGTGATCTGGAAATTTTGTGGCAGGGGGCAATAGGACAACAACAACAACAACACAGTCATTTTGATTAAATGAATCGATTTTATCTGAGTACTTTTTCTATCTCCAGCAGTTTTTTTCCTGTTGAGCATTTGTCGAGTCAACAATTTTACCTAGCATATCAACTCTTGTCGGACATTGTATTTAATTTAACAATAGGTTTGTGAATAATATTTGTTATCGATTGCTGATGCTCTCTTTTGGAACTGCTGAACTCCGCCTCATTTATTTGCTTTGCTTATGGAGAGAACGATTTGCATTCTCATCCATCTTTCCGGGCACATAAGAGATTTCTTGCTCTGTCGGTTGAAAAATTCCTCGAATCCATATGGTTGTCATCTTTTTTAGGAATTTAAAAACTTTATTTTCAAATCAGATTAGACTTTAAGGGGCCAGGTATCTTTTAAAAGCTGAGAGACTCGACAAACATATCCCTATTTTCAATCATCAGTAGTTATAAGAATCATTCATTCAGTTGTATGAGAATTTTACTGTGAGTTAAACACTATTCTTTCTAAATATGGCTCTAAATGTTTTCTAACTTGAAGATAATTTTTAAAAATTTTTAAAAATTCAACCATTATCTTTTTCAATGATATGAGATTGCACGCAGACTTGCATTTGCATATTAATGAATATACACATTTTTTTAATTTTAAAATAAAGTTATATTATATAACTTTAAAATGGACAACTTTGAAATCAAAATTCTTAGTTTATCAAAGAAAATTAAAAAAAAAAAATTCAAAAAATTTTTGATAAATTTTTCAGCTATATTAAAATTTATGATAGGAATGAGATAAGAGTTGTTCATTTTAATTATACTTTAATATAATGCATGTGCAAAAAAAATCATGGTATTCTCGCCAACTGTACTAGTGATATCCTGTGCGCAACGATATAACAATTAAAAAACAGTGGTTGAAGTTTTAAACAATTAAAATGTTTCTCTTCAAGCTAGAAAAAAATTAGAGTCATATTTGTAAAGAAGTAAGAATGTTTTACTCACAGAAAAGCTTTCATATATTTGAAGAAAATAGTTTCATAACTACTGAGGATTGAAAAAAGGATATGTTAATCGAGTCTCCTGACTTTTAAAGGTACCTGACCCCTTAAAACCCTGTCAAGGGCGATGGTCCATTTTTTTACCCCTATTTTCTCCTCCTTCTTTCACATGCATTCAATGTATTCCAGTTAAATGAGCAATTCAATGTATTCCAGTAACAACCGTTGGTGCTGCCATCTGTTATCAGTTTAAAGAAGTAAAATAATTTTACAACCTTTAATTTGAAAAATTTTCAAGATTTTTTGGGTTTAAAAAAATCGAGAAATAAATATGCACCGTGCAAACGGTGGAGGTTGTTGCCCCTCAAAGGTTTAATTAATATCGTTTTATAGCCAAGGCTTTCTTTTGCTCTTACTAATACTAAATTCAACGAGCACGAAAGCAAACGAGTACCACGGAATAGCTCTGTAAAGTTTTAACTAGAATTAATCTATTAACTAATATTGTCGAATGATAGACGAAATTGTAATGTAAATGCACCATAATGCGAAATGTACCATTAAGGTATGTTCAGTCTTCACAAAATATTTATTATTTTTATTTTTATGTGTTAATAATTCATTATAATAATTTTTTTATTCACTTATTGTTTTCATGTTGAATTTTAGTTAAGTTCCTGCTCACTAGATGGCGTCATTATGGATCTTTTTTTTCTTTTTAAGCTAAAATGTTTGTTTATTTTTGTTGTTGATTCGACGCTAAGTAATGCAAAAAAATGGCTATTCGCTATGTTGGATGCGATCTATGTTGGATGCTTTTTCTAAAGGATTGACATTTTGAAGTCGATTCATGTTATACACTCTGAGTCGGAATATTTATTCTTTATGTCAAAAATTCAAGTTATGTGTAAAACTGAAGTCATTTATTAACTTTATCGTATGAATACATGCATTGAAGTCTTATTTTGTATTGATTTATTCAACTATTATTCAGATGATGGTAAAAGGTAAGCCATTCCAATATTATTTGTATTGAAAGAATTAAGAAGATTGATTAACTGCTTCTCTAAAACAAGTCCATTAAATATTTTCTTTTGGTAATGGGAACTAATACAGTCCGCTAAACTATGAAATTATATTAATAACTTCCCTGACCCCCCAAGGTACATTTTGCATAATACCATAATAGCGAAATCAATAGTTGATTGACTCCTAACTCTATAACAGTGACTCCCAACCACTGTACCGCGGCACTTTATTGTGCCTTATACCAATACATAAGCGATGTCACACAAGTAGTTCAATCAGTTCTGCCTTCATAGCGGGGACTGGCTGAACCAATGCGCATGACTATTACAGTTCTCGACTTTTAAATCTGGATCATGAGATGAGAGTAGCATTATTATTTTTAAACCCAAATATAAATGAAGTTATCAAAAGACATCAAGCACAAATTTCGTATTACATGTAATTTGTAGTTCAATAAATACACTATTTACTTTGTAATGCGATTTCCTTTTATATTTCAATGAGAATTATTTCGACTTCTATTTTTATAAAATATACTAGCTGAAAACCCGTACTTCGTTACGGAGTACATTCAAATTAAATACAACGGTCAATGTATGCAATTAATGCCAAATATATATATATATATATATATATATATATATATATATATATATATATATATATATATATATATATATATATATATATAGTTATAATAAATACAACAATCAATGTATGCAATTGATGTAAAAAAAATTAAAAATATATTTATGAAAAAAACGTAACAGATATTTTTTAGACAAAATAATGTAGAAGAAAATATTCAAATTAAATCTAATAGAACATACTAAAGAATATAGTACAGTTAATATAGTACAGTTTGAGAAACATTTCTTTTACTCTATGTTAATATTTTTTTTGGATAATGTCCAATCGTCTGCCGCATTAGCAAGAAATTCCTTTGTCTATTTCGTTGTTATGCACGTGACGCAAAATTAAAAGAAAAGAAACAATGTGATCAGCATTTAATAAATTAAATTCTAAAAATTAATTTTTAAAAATTTACCAAAAATCAGAAAATGGAGATAAAGATTCGAAAAAGATTTCATTTTAAAGGACTTTTTATGATCTTTCTCGTGATATTAATTTTATAACCCTCAGATTTTTACTTTAAATGCCAACTTTAAAGAATATTACAAAAACAGCTTAAAAATTTGAGGAAAAATTTCTTCTACTGTATGTTAATATTTTTTTGATAACGTCCAATCGTCTGCCGCATTAGCAAGAAAATTGTTTTTGTCTATTTCATTGTTATGCACGTGACGCAAAATTCAAAGAAAAGAAACCACGTGATCAGCATTTAATAAATTAAATTCTAAAAATTAATCTTTAAAAATTCACCAAAAATCAGAAAATGGATGTAAAGATTTGAATAAGATTTCATTTTATAAGAATTTTTGTGATCTTTCTCGTGATATCAATTTTATAACTCTCGGATTATTATTTCAAATGCGAACTATAAATAATGTTACAAACACAGCTTAAAAATTTAATTTAAAAAAATCTAAGAAGATTTTTTTCAAAAATCTCTCTGTGCACCCCTACACTATAAGAAGAATCGCCATGCAAAATTGCAGCCCTTTATGTCAAGCGGTTTGGTCTGTGCGTTATATGTCAGTCAGTCAGTCAGTCAGTTAGTCAGTCAGTTACGGAATTTATATATATATATAGATTATAGGTACATCAATCAATAATCAAGGAAAAATTCTTTTAGATTTATCTGATTGTTAGTATGCAAACAAATTTTAAAATTATTAAGAGTGTATCTTGACGAAAAAAAGGTTGAGAATTACTGCTCTATAATATGTCACTTTTCTTTCTTATCAGTGTATCATATAGGAGGCAGAAATGGGTATACAAAAGCAGGGATCCCCACCCTTTTTTAACATTTTCGGAGCCCTTGGGAATGCGATTAAAAACTCGGGGCACCCTTGTTAGCATACTAGTCTTTTTCAATATATTCAATATTGAAAAAAACGTATTTTATAACAGAATAATATCAAATTTAAGTTCAATTAAATGCTTATTCCATGGCTGATTTTATTTATTTATTAAAGGAAATAAGTAAGAAACACCAGAATAGATTATATTTTTTTAAAAATGTTTGAAATCGACTTATTATTTTAAAGATATACTTTTTTTGTTTATACCCCTGAAAATATCTTTAAAAAATTGAAAAAAATGTATTTTTAACTTACGCAATAAACTAAAATTCTTTACATTATAAATAAATATAGTTTTTTCATTATTATCTAGAGCAAATATTTCGATGTTCATGCATTATATAAAAACCCGCTTAAAACCCGGGTACCCGGTTCTGTTAAAATTTAAGAACCGAATCCGGGACCTGAATTGGGACCGGAAGTCCGTTTTCCCCATACCTATCTATATATATAAAACAGTTCCGTAACTGAATCATTCATTCACTGACTGACATACAACACACAGACCAAACCGCTCGACCTAAAGGGCTGAAATTTTGCATGGCGATTCTTCTAATAGTGTAGGGGTGCACTAACAAAGATTTTTCAAAAATTCTTCTTAGATTTTTTTAAATTAAATTTTTAAGCTGTTTTTTAAACTTTTTTTATGTTTTCATTTAAAATAATACATTGAGGGTTATAAAATTTATATCACGAGAAAGATCATAAAAATTCCTTCAAAATGAAATTTTTTTCGAATTTTTACCTCGATTTCCTGATTTTTGGTGAATTTTTAAAGATTAATTTTTAGAATTTAATTTATTAAATGCTGATCACGTGATTTCTTTTTCTGGTACTTTCAATAAATTTATCGTCACGTGCGTAACAGCTAAATAGACAAAAAAAATATTTTTTTCTCTTTCTAATGCAGCAGACGATTGGATATTATCCAAAAAAAATGCATATCCCTTACGATTTTTTATAAATATATATATATAGATTGATATATATTTTACATCAATTATATACATTGATCATCGCATTTATTATAAATATATATATTTATTTTTTGGCATAAATTGCATACGTTGACCGTCGTATTTAATTTGAATGTACTCCGTAGCGAAGCGCGGGTTTTCAGCTAGTATGATATAAACCTCAAAATTAATACAATAAAGTATTATTTCTATTAAACCTTATCGTAAAAATTTTGCCAAAGCATTTCTAGCATGAATTTCTTTTACGCTTGCATATCCATTTTACGCTGATTATACATTTTTTAGAGGTTGCAAAAATAGCCATTTACAAAATGATATGTTGAATTTTATTTTGCTAACGAGCAAACGTTGAAGAGAAAGCAAAAAAAAAAATGTCCGTTAAATATTTACATGCTAAATGCATTTCCCATTATGCAGAGTAAATTCATTTTATTAAATGGATGCTAATTAAGCAAAAAGCATTGTAGCGTTGAATTTTCTAATTACAAACATTGGGTTTACTATTAAAAAGTTTTCCACCTATAAAAAATTCAAAGTTCAACACTGTTATACTTCTAAAGGTTTTAATTATTATATACTTAGAAACTTTAGAAAATAAATTTAGTTAAGTGTTTCGAAATGGTGAAAAAAAAATTCGGAAATATTATGTAATGATCTCCAACGAATTTCCTGCTTGACATATATGGTAAAAGCACTTTCTAATTAATTCTTTTCTTTCGCGTTGATTCCAGATGGGAATTAAAGGAAAGGTAAATTTTTGTTGCCTTGTAAGAGTTATAAGATACTCCAGAAGGCACTTTGACCTGAATGAATTCCTTCCCGAGGATAGTGTTGCAGTTGGAAGAGATATTGAGTCTTTATTTTTAATAACAAATTAAAATACCCGACTAAGTTACAAACATTGATTTTGATTAAAATTCCGAATACTTATTCCATTCCTTTTCCTTAAAGAATATGAATTGCAATTTCGATATCTGCTTTTATTTTTCTGTACGTTTATTATATATTCATAATATGTATATATATATGTGTGTGTGTGTCTGTGTGTGCATGTAATATATTAAATATTATGCCCTCCATTCTAGTATTTCATTTCCCTTTTCTAAATCCAATCCCCAGTTCTATTAATTTATCTCTTTAAAACCTTTACCCACAGAACTTCCCATGGATCGCATGCCTTTGCATTTCTACACGTGTATATCTCCGAATTCATATATATATATATATATATATATGTGTGTGTGTGTGTGTGTGTGTGTGTGTGTGTGTAAGTAAGTAAGTGTAAGTGTAAGTAAGTAAATAAGTAAGTGTAATATATTAAATATTATGCCCTCCATTCTAGCATTTAAACTCCTTTTCCCAAATCCGATCCCCAGTTCTATTAATTTATCTCTTTAAAACCCTTAGCCACAGAACTTCCTATGAATCGCATGCCTTTGAATTTCTACACGTGTATATCTCCGAATTCAGGGGTGGGTCAGCTTCGCGAGCCCCAAAATCGTCTAACCCTACAAACAATCGTCACATGTTCCTCTTGCTCCCACGTTTAATGTTGAAAGGTGATATTAGTTCAGAGCAGTCTTCTGACATGAACGCATGTACTTTTGTTGCTCTAATAAACGATTCGGCCCAATGCTTCCAAATTTAATTTTATACCTTTCAGGCTGAGTCTAGCTCCTGCCATGTAAATATGAGCAATTTTTTCTTTCATGTTATAGTTTAAGGACATGATGTAATGGGTATATTACATATATATATATATATATATATATATATATATATATATATATATATATATATATATATATATATGTATATATATATACATATACAGACCAAACCGCTGTACCTAAAGCGCTGAAATTTTACATAACGATTCTTCTTATAGTGTAGGGATGCACTAAGAAAGATTTTTGAAAAAGCTTTCTTAGTTTTTTAAAATAAAATTTTTGATCTGTTTTTGTAACATTTTCTTAGTTTGCATTTAAAATCTTAATTTGGGGGTTATGAAATTTATATCATGAAAATTATCATGAAAATTACTTTAAAATGAAATCTTTATCAAATCTTTATCTCCATTTTCAGATTTTTGGTGAATTTTTAAATATTAATTGTTAGAATTTAATTTATTAAATGCTGATCGCGTGATTTCTTTTTCTAGTACTTTAAATCAATTTTGCGTCACGTGCAGAACTATGAAGTAAATTGACATAAAATATGAAAATACAGTTAAAGATGAAATTTAATCACTAGACTAATTGAGATGGATTTTTTTAAAGTATATAATTCAAATTAGTGACTACCATCCGGGTACTGGTAGATAACATTTATTCAGGCGTTGCTCAAATAAAGATTCAGCCCATACAATGGTTTTGCGAAAGGGCCATTTTGACTCCATAAAACGATCAAGCTGCGATCATTAATAACATGTTGCCAAAGTCCTTTGACGGGGAAGAAATGGTCTACATGTCGATAAACACTGTATGTAATTCAGATAATGTCATTAACTGTCCGATAGAGTTTTTAAATTCCCTAAACCACCGGGTCTTGCATATTATAACCTCTGTTTGTGGAAGGGAACACCCGTAATACTCCTTCGCAATTTAAAACCACCGAAATTGTGTAATGGCACTAGACTACAAGTCAAAGCCCTTCAAAACATTTAATCGAAGCCATTATTCTAACCGGGTGTGCTCAAGGAGAAAAAGTGTCCGTGCCACGCATTCCTCTAATACCCAATGACCTCCATATTGACTTCAATAGATTGTAATTTCCCCTCAAAGAATACTTCGCTTTGACGATAAATAAGTCTCAAGGCCAAACTTTAAAATACTGGCGTAGGTTTAAGAGAAAATTGTTTCTCCTACGGTCAGTTTTAAGTAGCTTGCTCTCGCGTAAGTTCGCGGATGATCCTGGTAATATTAGTTCCGCCCAATGAGGAAACAAAAAAATTATTGTTTATAAGGAAATCCTCTAAAAAGCAATTTCATTTTTTTTCATTGTATTTATCATAAAATGTACTCCCTAGCGAAGCACGAGTATCCATCTAGTATATACATATACATAGATCATGCATATTCGCCCTTTCTACAGAACACCGACGCTATATATATATATATATATACATATATATATATATATATAAATATATATATATATAAATATATATATATATATATACATATACATATGCATATATATATATATATATATATATATATATATATATAAATAAATGACAGTTCAGAGAGAGGTTTCGTCATATTTTTCATACCTATTGATACATTTTATATGGCTTTTGAAAGGTTTTATATACATATATATATATATATATATATATATATATATATATATAACCTTTTATAACCATATAAAATGTATCAACGGGTATGAAAAATATGACGAAACCTCTCTCTGAACTGTCATTTATTCTCGCCTATAACCATTAAGAACGATGAAACGCGGAAAAAACAACATTCCTTTACATATCTCACGCACCGATCGAACGTGTTGGTAAAATATGCTAAAAATGACATCTTTTTTCCTCTCCCATCCCTCGCACACTTGTTACGTCCGACCAATCAGGAGCAGCATCCCAGCATTCCTCTCGCGCCTTCAAAATCTTACTACACCCGTTTGGGAAAGGTAGAGAAGAATCGAACGCTTCGCAGTGCACGTGCGATCCTTTGCCAGGGTGTTGCGTGTCGGCAAACTATTTTCTCTTTGATCTCGCCGCGGAAACCGGAGGAATTCCTCTCGTCGTACTTGTGAATAGATCAGAAAGGATTATTCGGAATTGGCGTGCCTCGGGGAGGAATATTTGGAGTGAAATTTTGTGTGTAATGGCCACGGAAGAAAAGAGTGGTACAGCGGTGGTGTCTATTGTTAATTCAGACCACCCGGAGCCGAATAATAAAGTGCAAGAAAATCAGGTTGAGAAAGCACCAACTGAGGTAATCATGGAATAATTTATTTGGAGTTTATTCATGCCGGATATATGTGTTTCGATACAGGGTTCCACTTATTCTTGGATAGTTTTAATATATTAATATCCTTGTAAAATAATATCTTTTTATTTATATAAAGGTGATTTTATCTCAAATTAGGAACATATTGATTTTTTTTTCCAGTTCAATTTTGGAATATTTTGTATGGAGTTAATTTCTACAGGAGATGTATATTTCGATACAGGGTTCCAAATATGCTTGGATACTTTTAATATATTAATATCAATGTAAAATAATTTATTTTTATTTATATAAAGGTGATTTTATCTCAAAATAGGAACATATTGATTTTTTTTTCCAGTTCAATTTTGGAATATTTTGTATGGAGTTAATTTCTACAGGAGATGTATATTTTGATACAGGGATCCAAATATGCTTTGATACTTTTAATGTATTAATATCAATGTAAAATAATATTTTATTATTTATATAAAGGTTCTTTTATCTCAAATTAGGAACATATTTATTTTTTTTTCCAGTTCAATTTTGGAATATTTTGTATGGAGTTAATTTCTGCAGGAGATGTATATTTCGATACAGGGTTCCAAATATGCTTGGATACTTTTAATGTATTAATATCAATGTAAAATAATATTTTTTTATTTATATAAAGGTGATTTTATCTCAAATTAGGAACATATTGATTTTTTTTCCAGTTCAATTTTGGAATATTTTGTATGGAGTTAATTTCTACAGGAAATGAATATTTCGATACAGGGTTCCAAATATGCTTGGATACTTTTAATGTATTATTATCAGTGTAAAACAATATATTTTTTTACTGATATAAAGGTTCTTTTATCTCCGATTAGGAGCATATTGATTTTTTATCAGTTCAATTTTGGAATAATTTATATGGAGGTAATCTCAACTGTATATGTATATTTCAATACATGGTCCTCAGTACGTTTGAGTACTTTTAATCTACAGCTCATTATGAAATTATTATTAATGTAAAAAGATAATTTCATTTTATTTGTAAATAGGTTCTTTTAAATGAAATTTGGAATATTTTGTTTGGAGTTTATCTCTACAGGATATGTATATTTCGATACATTGTTCCGAATATGCTTGGATACATTTAATGTATTATTGTAAATGTAAAATAATACTTTTTTATTTATATAGAGGTTCTTTCATTTGAAATAAAGAGCATAATGAATTCCATTTTCGAATATTTTATTTGGAGTTTATTTCTGGCGGAGATCTATATTGTAATACAGGAGTAGAATACGCTTGGATACTTTTAATATATAGATCATGTTGAAATTGTTATAAGGGAAAAAATAAATTTAATTTAATTTTTTATTAAGGTTCTTTTAACTGAAATTAGGAGCATAATGATTTTTTTTTCAATTCTCTCAGCAATAGATCTGAAATACAATTTCTGAAGAAATATTTTTTTTGTAATGTTGATATTCAAGATATAAAAAATTTGAGTACATTCACTACGTAATTTACAAATATGCTTGGATACTTCTAATATACAGACCATTTAAAAATTATTATTAGTGTAAAATATAATTTCATTTTATTTATATTAAGATTTTATTTAAATCAAACTAGGACCATATTGATATTTTTTTAGTCCAGTTTTGGAACATTTTATTTGGAGCTTATTTCTGCCGGAAATGTGTACGTGGTTCCAAATACTCTTGGATACTTTTAATATAGAGATCATTTGAAATAATTATTAGTGAAAAAAGTAATTTCCGTTTATTTAATTTTTTTCCGTTAATCCGAGTTAATTTCTGCCGAAAATGTGTATTTTGTACATGGTTCCAAATACAGTTGGATACTTTTAATATATAGATCAGTTTTGGAACATTTTATTTAGTTTATTTCTGCCGGAAATGTGTATCTCGATACGTGGTTCCAAATACTCTTGGATACTTTTAATATAGAGATCATTTTGAAATAATTATTAGTGAAAAAAGTAATTTCCGTTTTTTTAATATAAAGGTTGTTTTAAATGAAATTAGGCCCATGATGGCATTTTTTCAGTCCACTTTTGGAATATTTTATTTGGAGTTTATTTCTGCCGAAAATGTGTATTTCGTACATGGTTCCAAATACAGTTGGATACTTTTAATATATAGATCACTTTGAAATTGTTATAAGGGGGAAATATAATTTCACTTTATTTATATAAATGTTCTATTAAATGAAATTTGAAGCAGATTGATTTTGATCAATT
This sequence comes from Dolomedes plantarius, assembly GCA_907164885.2. Classification (NCBI taxonomy): domain Eukaryota; kingdom Metazoa; phylum Arthropoda; class Arachnida; order Araneae; family Dolomedidae; genus Dolomedes; species Dolomedes plantarius. Next base: position 120,355,487 of record OU015490.1, read on the forward strand.
CAATTTTGGAATATTTTATCTGGAGTTTATTTCTGCCACAGATGTGTATATCGTTACATGGATGTAAATTCACTTGGATACTTTTAATATATAGATAATGTTGAAATTATTATTATGGGGAAAATAGTTTTATTTTATTTATATAAAGGTTCTTTAACTGAAATTAGAAGCGTATTATTTTTTTTCTATTGTCATAGCAATAGATATGTAATAAAAAATTTGACGAAACTAAATTTTGTAATGTTGATATTCTAGATATGAAAAATTTTAGTACATTGTCTACTTAATTTACATTAAAGTGGAACTAAGGAACTGTCGGGGATATATATTTCAATACATTGTTTCAAACATCCTTGGATGCCTTTTATATGCAGAAAATTTTGAAATTATTATAAGCGTAAAACATCATTTAATTTTATTTATATAAAAGTTATTTTAAATGAAATTAGGAGCATATTGATTTTTTTACCAATTCAATTTTCGAATACTTTATGTGGAGCTTATTTCTGCCAGAAATAGGCATTTCGGTACATATACGCTTGGATACTTTTTATCGCTTGGGTACTTTTAATATACAAATCATGTTGAAATTATTATTATGGGGAAAAGAATAATTTTATTTTATTTATATAAAGGCTCTTTTAAATGAAATTAGAAGGATACTGATAATTTGCCATTTTAATTTTGGATTATTTTATTTGGGGTATATTTCTGCCGGAGATGTGTATTTATATACAGAGATCCAAATGTGCTCGGATGTGTTCCCTATAAAGATAATTTCGAAATTATTATTAGCGTAGAGATAGAATTTAATTTTATTTTTATAAACATTATTTTAAATTAAATTAGGAGCACATTGGTTTTTTAAAATTTAATTTTGGAAAATTTTATTCGGAGTTCATTACTCCAGGAGATATAAATTTCCATTCCGGGTAACAAACGTGCATACAAAATTTTTAATATACAGCTCATTATGAAATTATTATTAGTGAAAAAGATAATTTCATTTTTTTAAATAAAGGTTAAATTGATTGAAATTAGAAGCATACTGATTTCTTTTAATTCTAATAGCTATATATCTGTTATACGATCTCTAAAGAAAATGTTTCTTTGTCATGTTGATATTCCAGATATTAAAAATTTTACTACTTTAATTTATAATAAATTGGAATTAAGGAAGATATATATTTCAATGCAGGTTTCAAAATATGTTTGGATACTTTTAACATATGGAGCATGTTGAAATTATTAATAGTGTAAAAAAATCTAATTTTATTACATTTATATAAAGATTCTTTTAACTGAAATTAGGATCACATTGATTTTTTATCAATATCTATAGTAATAGATGTGAAATACAGTTTTTGAATAATCTATATTTTGAATTATTGATATTCAAGAATTAACTAATTATCTAACATTAAAGTGGACATAAAATGCTCAGGAGCAGTTTGAATTAGTTAGAGAAAACACCACCTGAGGCAAAGGTGGAATATTTTATCTGGAATTTAATCAAAAATTGAGTTTAATCAAAAATAAAATTCTGCCATAAATGTATATTTCAATACAGTGTTCCAAATGCGTTTGGATATTTTTAATATGAAGACAATTTTGAAATTATAATTAATGCAAAAATCTAATTTCAATTTGTTTGTATAAAGGTACTTTTAAATGAAATTAAGGGCATATCGGGTTTTTTTCAGTCTCATAGCAAGACATCTGCCATACACAATTTTAGAAGAAACTGTTTTTTGAAATGCTGAGCTCATAATAATTTTAGTACATTAACTGATAAATTTACATTAAAATGGAATTATTTAATTTCCGAGTATTTGCATGTCAGGATACAATTAATATAGAGATCATTTCGAAGTTATAATTAGATTGATTGATTGATTTTTTATCAATATCCATAGTAATGGAAGTGAAATACAGTTTTTGAATAATCTATATTTTGAATTAGTGATATTCAAGAATTAACTAATTATCTAACATTAAAGTGGACATAAAATGCTCAGGAGCAGTTTGAATTAGTTAGAGAAAACACCACCTGAGGCAAAGGTGGAATATTTTATCTGGAATTTAATCAAAAATTGAGTTTAATAAAAAATAAAATTCTGCCATAAATGTATATTTCAATACAGTGTTCCAAATGCGTTTGGATATTTTTAATATGAAGACAATTTTGAAATTATAATTAATGCAAAAATCTAATTTCAATTTGTTTGTATAAAGGTACTTTTAAATGAAATTAAGGGCATATCGGGTTTTTTTCAGTCTTATAGCAAGACATCTGCCATACACAATTTTAGAAGAAACTGTTTTTTGAAATGCTGAACTCATAATAATTTTAGTACATTAACTGATAAATTTACATTAAAATGGAATTATTTAATTTCCGAGTATTTGCATGTCAGGATACAATTAATATAGAGATCATTTCGAAGTTATAATTAGTATAAAAATAATTTCATTTTATGTATACAAAGGTTCTTTTACATGAAATTAAGAGTATATTGATACTTTTTCGATTCAGTTAAAGAATGTTTTATTTGGAGTTTATTCCCGCCGGAGATGTATATTTCTATACAGGGTTCTAAATGTGTTTGGATAGTTTTAAAATGTAAATAATTTTGAAATTATTTTTAGTGTAAAGATCGAATTTCAAGGATATTTTAAATGAGATGAGGAGCTCATTGAGTTTCTTAAAATCAATTTTGAAGTATTTTATTTGGAGTTTATTTCCGCCGGAGATGTATATTTCGATACATGGTTCAGAATTCGATTGGATACTTTTAATATAGTGATCATGTTGAAATTACTATTAGGGAAAAAATGTAATATCATTTTATTTATTTAAAGGTTCTTTTCAATTAAATTAGGAGCATATTGATTCTTTTTTTATTTCAGTTTTAGAAAATTTTATTTGGAGTTAACTTTTGCCGTAGATGTACATTTCAATACAGGGTACGAAATGCGTTTGGATAGTTGTAATATATAGATAATTTTAGAAAATTTTATTTGGAGTTAACTTTTGCCGTAGATGTACATTTCAATACAGGGTTCGAAATGCATTTGGATAGTTGTAATATATAGATAATTTTGAAATTTTTATTAGTGTAAAGATTGAATTAAATTTTATTTGTATAAAGGTTATTTTACATGAGATTACGAGCCCATAATTTTTTAAAAATTAATTTTGGAATATTTCACGAGGAGTTTATTTCAACCGGAAATGTATATTTCGATACATGGTTCAGAATAGATGAATTTTTGTTTGGATACTTATTATATATAGTTCATGTTGAAATTATTATAACAGGATAAGATTAATTTCATTTTAAATACATAAAGGTTCTTTTAGATGAAATTAGGAACAAATTGAGTTTTTTAGCTCAGCTTTAGCATATTTTATTTAGAGTTAATTTTGGCCATTGATGTTTATTTCACTATAGGATTCAAAATATGCTTGGACATTTTTAGTGTAAAAAAATTTCAATTTATTTACATAAATATTCTATTAAATGAAATTAGGTGCATACCAGTTTTTTTTATTTAAATATTCATAGCAACAAATCTTAATTACATTTTTGAAGAAACTATTTTTTGTAATATTGATATTCAAGATCACTGTAATTTTAGACAATTATCTAAGTAATTAATTTTAAAATGAACAAGAGAATGCTCAGAATCAGTGTCAATTAAATTTTAATCAATTCTTAAGAACAATGTGACTATTTTTATATTTTGCTTATTTATAAATATTTTGTTCTCTAAAATAACTCCCTTTTCATTTTTCAAATGGGTGATTTGGTATGATAAAATTAGAGATTTGAAATTCTCTATTATTTCTTTCATACCAATTAATTATTTTGTGATATACACTCATGGACAAAAAAATTAGCGCACCAAGAAGGAGTCATCAAAATGAAACGAAATTTTACATACGTAATGACTACTTTGATATAAGTAAATGATAAGAAAATCAAAGAAAAAGGATAATTTATTTCAGAGAAAAAGGCAAAAGAACGGAGGAGTTAATACTCCGTTGGACCCCCTCTAGCGCGAATGCACGATGCGATACGATCGGGCATTGAGTCATACAAGTTCTGTATGATGTCTTGAGACATTTCGTTCCATATTTGCTGTAACCTTGCCTCTAGTTCGTTCAAACTCGTGGGATGCCCAACTCGTCGTCCCAAATGATCCCAGATATGCTCGATTGGAGACAAATCTGGGGATCGGGCAGGCCAAGGAAGGGTAGTAACAATGCGGAGACAGTCTTGTGACACCCTTGCCGTATGTGGCCGAGCATTGTCTTGTTGAAAAATGGCTCCTGGGAGCCGTTGCATGAGTGGCAAGACATGTGGTTGCAGGATTTCATGAACATACCGCTGGGCTGTCATGGTGCCACGGAACAATACTAGGGGTGACCGTATATTGTAGGCAATGGCACCCCATACCATCACACCAGCTGTGGGAGCGATATGTCGCTGTACAGCAAAGGCAGGATTGAAGCGTTCATCACGGGCTCTCCACACACGAACACGATTGTCATCACTGCCGAGATTGAATCTGGATTCGTCGCTAAAGACGACCTGGTTCCATTCCGCTGCAGTCCAGTTTCCTCGTTTGCGGCAAAACTCCAAACGGAGGCGTCGATGGGTGGGCGTCAAGGGCAGCACGAGTAATGGGTTCCGCGATACCAACTGTCCTTCAGCCAGGCGCCTTCGTATGGTTCGAGAAGACACAGAGGCCCCTAGTGAAGGTGCTACCTGTGCCTGGATGGCCCCGATGAAGCAGTTGGCTGTACGCGTGCATTTCTTACGATGTGGCGGTCTTCTCGACGACTGGTCTGTCGAGGGCGTCCTGAGCCTGGTCTTCGTGTACATGACATCTCTCGGGTCCACTGGTCCCAACACCTCCTCACAACACAATCAGAGCGGCCTAATTGACGAGCTACTCGCCTAGCTGACCACCAAGCTTCCATCATCCCGACGATTCTCCCCCTCTCAAACTGCGACAACTGCTTATATTGTCTTCGAACACGGCGTAATGGCATGTCTATCTCAGCTCTTCCTTTGTAAATGATTCAGCACACTCAAACAAGCTTTGGTTACCTGCTTTATACTTCACAGAGTACGATGTTTAACGCCCTCTACCGGCTATACGTAATGTGCAATCACGCTGCATTTCTAATCATTTGCATATCTCCCCGACATGTACCTTCATTGCAAGTATCGTTACAATCCCGCAATTATTTCTTGGTGCGCTAATTTTTTTGTCCATGAGTGTATATATATATATATATATATATATATATTTATGTGTGTGTGTATGTATACTAGCTGAAAACCCGCACTTCACTACGGAGTACATTCAAATTAAATACAATGGTCAATGTATGCAATTAATGGCAAAAATATAAATATTAAAAAAAAATGTAAAAAAACCAAAAAAATATATTTAAAAAAAATCGTAAGGGATATTTTTATAGACACAATAATGTAAGAGAAAATATTCAAGTTAAATCTAATAGGACATACTAAAGAATATAGTACAGTTAATATAGTACAGTTTGAGGACATATCTTATTCTGTATTTTAATACTTTTTTGGATAATGTCCAATCGTCTGCCGCATTAGCAAGAAAAACAAATTTTTTTTGTATATTTCATTGTTATGTACGTGACGATAAATTAATTTAAAGTACCAGGAAAAGAAAACACGTGATCAGCATTTAATAAATTAAATTCTTAAAATTAATCTTTAAAAATTCACTAAAAATCAGAAAATGGATGGAAAGATTCGAAAAAGATTTCATTTTAAAGGAAGTTTTATGATCTTTCTCGTGACATAAATTTTATAACCCTCAGATTATTATTTTAAATGCAAATTTAAGAAAAAATTACTAAAACAGCTTAAAAATTTAATTTAATATATACTCGTTGTAATCTATTCAATTAAGTGTTTTAAGTCAAAAATTTTAAGTTACGGATTGTGGGGTTTTAAATTTAATATTAAATTTCTTATGGCATTTTTGTAATATCTTGTTAATTCACAAAAGTTAACATCTTACTATCTCATTTATTAGAACGAAAGTACATCATAAAACAGTTTAAATTTTATATGGCATTTAAAAAAGTAATTTTTTTATATAAATTTTTTTTCGTGGAATTTTTATTCGTACCTTCCTTATTTCACGCAGCAACAGTAAAATGAGTTTTTGAAAATTATAAAATGTGTACGTTTGTAAAGTAATGACCTATGTTATTGCTGCAGATCTTTTAGCGATCTTTAAAGGAATATAAATATATTGTAATAATACTGTGCTCTATTTTAATAAATTTAAATGCATGTTAATGTATTGCAAAACGATCTTCAGTGTTAACATAAGGTATTGCAGAAGATCTTTTAAAGCTCATCAAACTCTATTACATGCATTTAAAAATATGAGACATTTTTGTGAGAGATTTATTATAGAAATTTCATCAAATTATATGCATAATAATATTTTACGGCATTATATTACATAATGGTTTAATGCGATAATTTATTATACTTTACAAAGTTGTGTAACTAGATTTTAAATTTTTATATTTTATGTCATTTGTAAATATACTTATTTTAATACCTGGTATTCTGTTTTAAATTGCAACGTGAAGAAAAATATACGGTAATCAGTAAAATAAAAGTTTTACAAGAATGAGCGAAGTTTCACATCATAAAACATTATATGATAATTCATAAAAAGTTGACGGCTTTTGGTTTTACATTTTAAGTATAGCATTCATATTCTCTTTAAAAAATAAACCCATATTTTCGCTGCCGTATAGTCATTGCATTAGTTTCATACATCTTTAAAAGATTGCATTTTCTTTAAAGATCTTCAGCATTAACGTATGTTATTGCTGAAGATCTTTAAGAACCCCAATCGTTATTACAGGGTCATCGTTATTACAGGACTGTTGCATTAAAAAAAATATAGACATTTTTCTGAGAAATTTATTATAGAAATTTCATTGAATTATACGCATAATAATAATGTATGGAATTATATTGCATAATGAGATAATGCGATAATGTATGAAACTTTATAAAGTTGTTTAACTGCATTTTATATTTTCTATTTGATGGCACTAAAAAATGTACATATTTCAATATCTGTTAGTCTGTTTTAAATTGAAATGCGAAAAAAATGAAATGAAATTTTCAGCACATTAAAAACTTTATAAAAATGAGCGAAATTTCACTTCATAAAACATTATATGAATGTTCCTGAAAATGTGAAAGCGTTTGGTTTCACATTTTAAGTATAGCTTTCAAATGCTTTTAAAAAAATAAACCCGTCTTTTCGCATTAAATTACATAAGGAATTTATGCGATGGTTTAGAAGACATAGTAATGTTGTGTACCTAATTTTCTATTTTTCTATTTTACGGCGCTCATAACTGTACATATTTCAATATTTTTTAATCTGTTTAAAATTGCAATGTGAAAAAAATATAATAAATATTTAGTACATTAAAAATTGTATAAAAATGAACCAGATTCCAGATCATAAGAAAATTATATGAAAATTCGTGAAAAGATGATGGTTTTTGATACCACATTTTAAGTAAGGCGTTAAAATGATTTAAAAAAATATACCCATATTTTCGCATTATATTACATAATGAATTAATGCGATAGTTTTCTAAACTTTATAAAGTTGTGTTACTACATTTTCTATTTTCTAGTTTATGTCGCTAACAAATGTACATATTTCAATACCTGGTAAACTTTTTTTAATTGCAATGCAAAAAAAATAATGTATTAAAACAGTCAGTTCATGATTATTTTTAAATGAGCGAAATTTCACATCATAAAAAATTATATGATAATTCATAAAAAGGTGACAGTCTTTGTTTCATATTTTAAGTATAGCGTTCAAATGCTTTTAAAAAAATAAACCCATATTTTCGCTGCCATATAGTTGTTACAATAGTTGCGTACATATAATTTACTGAGTTGTAATCATTAGTAACACTGTCTACACAAAAAATTTCGTTTGAAAATTTGTCAATATTGCACAAAATCATTGATGCCGATTCCTTTTGCTGTACGTGGATCTAAATATAGCATACGTACTTAAAAACAAATATATTGTGTTGTGACGATAACTTAAGTAAATTGCATTTACTAACAATTGAATAGATTAATTTTTGTCATTCGTAAATAAATTTAGGATAGTTATATTGCGAAGGAAAGTAAATCCATTGAAATAATTATCTCCAGCGATTACTTTTGTTGTATGTGGATCTAAATATGTCATATGTACTTAAAAACCGATATATTGTGTTGTGACGATAACTTACGTAAATTGTATTTACTAACAATTGAATCTGCTAATTTTTGTCATTTGTGAAAAAAATTTAGAGTAGTTTTATTTCAAAGAAAAATAAATCCATTGAAATAATTATCCCCAGCGATTACTATGTGGATCTAAATATGGCATACGTACTTAAAAATCGAAGTTTGGTCTTGTGATGATCACATCAGTTAAATTGTATTTATTAACAATTGAATCTATTAATTTTTGTCATTTGTAAATAAGTTTATGGTAGACATATTTCAAAGAAATATAATTTGATTGAAAAAAATATCTCCAGCGATTATTTCGTAAAAGTAAAGCATAAAACTTAAAATAAAATGTAAAAGAAATCTTTTGTTTGCTTCAAAATAATTTCTGTGAGTTTTTTTATAAAAGTGATTTATTTTTATAAGCATGAAATTACTCATGAAGTTTCTTTCGAAATTTTTCTTTTTTTTAAATTACATAAATAACATTGCATACTAGAAATAGCAGAAATTTTTAAGCTACATTAATTACTCATTGTATTAGAAATTTATTTAAAGCGGTGTTTAAATAAGGATTTATAAATATTAATCGTTTCGGGTTTAATTAAGCATTCATGCTGTATATTTAATTGATGGAAAGCTGGAATATGATTAATGAAATTATCAGCGACTGATTTGCAACTTTTATGTGAGGTACTTTAATATAATTTTACCTGTATTTTCTTGGATCATTTTTCGTGAATGCTAGTCAGTTTACAGTCAAATTAGAAATTTATGCTGAAATTTGGTGAAAATAAATTCCACTTAAGTTTTTACTTAAGTGGAACCTATAAACGTATGAAAGGTTATAAAATATAAAATATCACACAGCGTAATATAATTTGATATATCGGGGTTGTATTGAATTGAGGTGATCGGATCGAATAACGACAAGATCCATTAAATGCCTTCATGTGTAGGCCGGATATGACCACGTTAATAAATCCATAGACCGGAAAGTCCCTCTATGAGGTCAGAGAGGGTAGGAGAGGTTATGATCACCTCAGATGCCACCATCTAGGGGTGCTTGGTCGAAATTGAGGTGGCACCTGGCTAATTTGGACTCCGACCCTTGTGGTATTATTATGAAACCGGAGATGCACCCCTCAGCCCTCTAACCTATACGAACCTGATGTGGAATATATTTCGGAATGGGGTATTAGAAACAACAACAACATGATAAATGTACTTGTTGAAACATTATTGACTTATGAATCATAGAAAAACATCTTTTACTGAAGGAATTATATGTAATTATTACTGTTGGACGTAACGTTTTATAATTTCGCATAAAAGTTTCTAAAATTTAACCATAACTTTTCGAATTAATGTTTAACTTGAAACTAAGTTATTAATCAATTTCGCGTAAATCTTTTCGATAAATCGTTATATCATTGAATACCTTTCAACAAAAGACTCATATTGAATTAGGTCGAATTGTTAACCAATATGAATAGAATTTTTTTAATACTATTTATTTGAATTATTTGAATTATTATTTATTTGAATTTATTTTGAATTATTTATTTGAATTATTATTTGAATGCTAAAGAAAATATTATAAATGTTGCCTTTAATTTTATTAAAGACAACTTTGAGTTTTATTTTGAATTATTTATTTGAATTATTATTTAAATACTAAAGCAAATGTTATAAATGCTGTCTTCAAAATTGCAATTATAATTCTTGATTAGTGCAATAAGTCTTTATTAACATTTGGATTAATTTCATTCATATAAAGTTCAGAATTACAAATGTAACCCGATATATAATCTTTGAAAATTTTGTCCTGGTATTTACATGTTAATAAATAGTTTGGTGAACATATTTAATTTAGATTTAGTTTTTAACAGTTAAACAGAAATAGATAAATTTTAAATTGTTAAATAATAGAAAAAATTAAAATGAGTCCAAATGTTTATGTAAATTTTTATAATCTAGTTTTGTCATATTACAAAAGCATAGTGAAATATAGAATCTATAAGTATAGAAAATGATTTTATGAATCATTTTAAACTAAACAGCAATTAATAGTAACGAACTGATTGTATTAAATTCATATGTTAGCTTTCCTTTAAGAACTCCTATAATTAATTTGCTGCAATTATATTTTATACCTGTTTATTCTTAAATTTCATTTAAATAATTTAATATACACTTAAATTAAATAGTTTGATTAGTTAATGTAATCTTAAATTAAGTAATTTAATAGCTAAATTAAACGGTTTAATTTAATCCATATAAAGTTCAAAATTGCAAATGCAACCCGATGTCAAATCTTTCAAAATATTATGCCCAAATATTTACATGGTAATAAATAGTTTGGTGAATATATTTAATTTAGTTTTAATTTTTAACAGTTAAACAGAAATAGTTAAAGTTTAAATGTGTTAAATAATAGGAAATATTAAAATGAGTCAAAATATTTGTGTAAATTTTTATAATCTAATTCTATTAGATTTCAAAAGCATAGAGAAATATATAATCTTTAAATATTGAAAATGATTTTATGATTGATTTTAAACTAAATAGTAATGAATAGTAAACAGCTGATTGTAATAAATTCAATATTGTTGTAAACTCATTTGTTAGATTTCCTCTAAGAACTCCTGTAATTAATTTTCTGCAATTATATTTTATTTATGTTTATTCATAAATGTAACTTAAATAATGTTATTTACTCGTAAATTAAATGGTTTAATTAGTTAATGCAATCTTAGATTAAATAGTTTAATAGTTAATTTAAATATTTTTATTTAATTCATTAATGTTGAAAATTGCAAATGTAACCAGATGTCAGATCTTTAAATGCAATAATCTTTTAATGTAATCTTAAATTAGATAGTTTAATAGTTAAAATAAATTGTTTAATTTAATTTATATAAAGTTCAAAATTACAAATGTAACCCGATGTCAAATCTTTAAAAAGTCCTAATATTTACAAAGTAATAACTAGTTTGAAAATACATTTAATTTAGTTTTAGTTTTTAAAAGTTAAAGAGAAATTGTTAAAATTTAAATGTGTTAAATAATAGAAAAGATTAAAATGAGTCAAAATATTTATATAAATGTTTATGATCTAGTTTTATTATATTACAAAAGCATAGAGAAATATAGAATCTTTAAATATACAAAATGATTTTATGAATCATTTTAAACTAAACAATAATGAATAGTAAACAGCTGATTGTAATAAATTCACTATTGTATTAAACTCAGACGTTAGATTTCTTCTAAGAAATCATGTAATTAATTTTCTGCAATTATATTTTGTTCTCGTTTATTCAAAAATTTAATTAAAAACACTTTAATATAAGAAATTAAATAGGTTATATTATTTCATGTCAAAAAATATTCACTATTTCCAATTTCATAACATATAGCATTCTTAAACTAGTCACTTTCATAATAAGCATAAACATTTTTTTAAAACTAATATAGCTTAAAGATGGATTCTTTCTGAATAATTAATGGTATTATTTAATAAACGGATTAATTGTATTTCTTCTATAAACTACGTTAATATGTTTATTTCAACGTATCAGATAAATTAATATTTTTTATGTTATTTCCAGGAATAAATCTATACAACTTTAATAAATTTAATGATAAAAATATTCCAATTAAAATTTATTCATAATATGATATAATATACAATATGATCCAAGATTCAAAGGGATTGAAAAATCTCTAACTAAAGTAAATTTTACTATTCTGTTTAAAAACATATAGTATGCTTAACATATTGCTTACTCATAAAAAGGTAATTACATTCAATAATCGATAATATATAAAAAATGATGCTTTCAGAATAATAAATTATTTTATACATTAACGGTTACTCAGATTACGTCTAAGAACTCTTAATAAAAATTATTATGTGCTTTAAATTAAATATATGCCAAGATAAAAGATTAGTTTTTAATGAAAAATTTACTTCTGCTGAAATTTATTCATGAGATACATTCATATAACGAGAAAAAAAATTATTTAACTATTTTCCTTAAGTGAACTTCAGTTTCAGTTAGGTAATATATAGCACACGTAGTATGTTGCTCTTTTTTAAAAAAGGTTGATTAATCAATGTACTTGTTTAATTAATGTAATCTGTTGCACATTGAACAAAGTACTTAGAATGTATTGTACTGTACATAAGCTATATAACAGATCAATTATTATACTACATCGCCAAACCATTTATTTTTATATTCATAAAGCAAGTTAAACATTTATATAAACCAAGTAAAATTTAAGTATTACCTAGGTATTGCTATGTATTGCTTATTTTTCATTGCTCCTGTTAAATTAGTATTATTTACGGGAATGACCAGATGCAACATTAGTTGGATGAAACAAATAATTTACACTTAAATATATTAAAGAAATACGTTTTTTTCTACTGAACGTGTTACACTATCATGTTACATTATCAGTTGTGAAGTTCACTGTTTCCTTTACCCTTAATTTAATGTGTATACTAAAAAATGAACTCACCATTAACAAGATCCGACGAGGTTTTCTACACTAAACTATTCATCACAAGACAATTAGACTACATAAATACCGTACTCAATTGCTAGCAGGAAACGTGTGTGTTAATTACGGTAGTTATATTATGAAAACCCTACCAGAATTCAGCCACGCCACTGCTTGTACATACGCCACACTAACCTTTCTGTCTTCACTTTACCACCTGGTCACTGTAACAATAGCTAACTTCAAAACGCCTTCGGTAAACTTGATAATGTCCGACTGCTGTACGGCAACGCGATCTTCACAACAATTGTTTTTCGTTCGCTGCTCGTCTCCGTCCGACCTCGCCTCGTAGTTTTATATCTCTCACTGTCAAGTGTGTACGCTACCCACGGGGATTCCCGTCTAGTAGAAAAGCGCCGCTCATTTGCATAAGGCACTTCTTTTTCAAACGGCGATTTATTTAAATCAGGGGCATTTTGATTCAATACCTCACACAGTATAGAGAATACACTTGTTGTCGTATTACACCTAACAGTACCTAGGTGCGTTTTCGTCTTAGATATTGCTAGGTATTTCTTTTCAAGGTATTATTTCATTAATCCTGTTAAATTAATGTTATTTTCGGGAATAACCAGATGCAATATTTATGAACTGGTTGAAACAAATAATTTCCACTTAAACATGTTAAAGAAATAAGTGTTTTTTTCATTTGAGCATATCAGTATGAAGAATATTATTGATGTATTATACCCAGCAATACCTAGATACTGTTTTGTCTAGGTATTGCTCGGAATTACAAATCTAGGTATTATTTCATAGCTGCTGTTAGATTAATATAATTTTCGGCAATGACCAGATGCAGTATTAATTAACTGGATGCACAAATTATTTAAACTTAAATATATAAAAAATAGGTGTTTTTTCCTATTAAATATGCTACATTATCAGTAAGAAGAATACTATTATTTCGGTATTATACCTAGCAATACCTAGATACTTTTTTATCTAGACATTGCTAAGTAATTCGTAAATAGGTAATATTTCATTGCTTCCGTTAAATTGATATTATTATAGGGAATGACCTGATTCAATATTAATTAATTGGCCAAAATAAATTATTTATACTCAAATATATTAAAGAAATACGCGTTTTTCCCTTATTGAAAGTGTAATTCTATCAGTAAGAAGAATAATATTGCTGTCGTATTATAACTAGCATTACATAGATATGTTTTCCGCTAGATATTGCTAGAAGACTCGTATTCAGGTATTATTTGATTGATCCTGTTAAATAACGATTTCCCTGAGGGAATGACTAGATACAATATTAATTAATTGGATGAAACAAATACTTAAATATATTAAATAAATCAATGTGTTTTTCTTATTGAATGTGTTACGTTATCAGTATGAAGAATACTATTGTTACCGTATTATAGTCCTTATTGAATATAGCATCAATTTTATATTTGAAATCACAATAAAAATCCCTTATTTATTTCATAATATGTCTTTTAAAGTTGAAAATTTCGTTATCAAAGGGATGTCTTTCCAAAATCCTGTTTCAGTTAGTTATGTTAAAAAAAGCAATTTGTAATACCTTGGCCATTGGCTTAAAAAAGCGTAAGTTTAAGTTAATGAAATTGTTTACCTAGAACATTTAAGATGAAGTTCATTTAATGAATTTCAGGAAAGAAACAACGAAGCAAAAAAATTTTGCGATGTGTACTCAAAGCAAATAAAGGTAAATACTTCACTGATTTGGATTTTATTTTACATTACTCGAAGACTGCCAAAGTTTCCTGTCCATTTCGGACGCCTTCAGACATCAGTTTAAGTACAGAGCAAGAGTAGTTGCAAATTTCTTCAAATATGACTTTTATCGTACAAGAGTAGAGATGCCGGAATTCTATGAATGCCGAAATGTCAGAGGCATGTTAAGATTTTTCAAAAAATAGAAGAGGTGAAAAATACTGGAATATGTGCTTCCCATGCAATCATTAGCCATATACCTCAAGGATGTCTGGTAATTATGCCTATACTAGCTGATAACCCGCACTTCGTTACGGAGTACATTCAAATTAAATACAACGTTCAATGTATGCAATTAATGACATAATATATATATATTATTGCCCGATCTCGCTATTTCTTTTTGTTCGCGCTCTACAAGCATGTGTGCATTACTTTTCAGCCTACCCTCGTATATATATATATATATATATATATACTACTTAGTGCGTCATAAATTCGTGCAAAGTTCAAAAATTCGTAATAAAAGAAGTAATGCTTGGAAAATTTTTCTGTTTGCGCCAATAGGATCAGAGGGACACTGGATTTTTTATCATGTGAAAAAAAAGTTTCCAAAAGTAACCGAAAGAGGGCGCTCACACGTCATACTAGGAGGTTTTATGCAAATCAGGCTATCAATAAAATACCTGGCTGGAAAAGGATCCGTCATTCGAAGCCGGCAGCATGCTTTCTTTACCAGATCCAGCGTTGATGGTTAAACCTTTCTACAAGAATGGTGAATCCACAACTGTTGCATTGCGAAAGTTTCGCACGGAGAAAGAACTGGAGGCCAAAAAAACCCTATTTCAGTGAATGGATACTGAATTTAATACATTTTGAGGAAACCGGGAGTTTGGAGGATAGTCCACGAAGTGGCAGACCATCCTTGAGCTCGGGCCGCATTTGTCTATTTCATTGTTATGACGTGACGATAAATTTATTTACCGACGATAAATTTATTTAATTTATAATATTTTAAGTACCAGAAAAAGAAATAACGTGATCAGCATTTAATAAATTAAATTTTAAAAATTCATCTTTAAAAATTCACCAAAAATCAGAAAATGGAGGTAAAGATTTGAAAAAGGTTTCATTTTAAAGGAATTTTTAGGATATTTCTCGTGATATAAATTTTATAATTCTCAAATTATTATTTTAAATGCAAACTTAAAAAATGTTACTAAAATAGTTTAAAAATTTAATTTAAAAATACCTATGAAGAATTTTTCATAAATATTTCTTAGTGCACCCCTACACTATAAGTAGAATCGCCATGCAAAATTTCAGCCCTTTAGGTCCAGCGGTTTGGTCTGTGCGTTGTATGTCAGTGAGTCTGTCAGTTACGGAACTGTTTTATATATATATAGATAAGAAAATGACTCATCTGGGGGCAGATTTTACAAAGGATAAAAAGTGGGACTCTTACCAAAATCCTATAATTAAAACGACTATTGTTATCGGACACAAGCAGTAAAACTCCGTACTCACCTTTAATATTTCAGACCGATGGTACGACGAATATATTAATCATCATACTGTAACGATTTTCTGCCAGGTCTTTTTAAACTATGTGAACATATCCATCCATTATTTAGTTAGACAAAACAGATTGCTAACCGTAAATGCTTGGGTTTTTTCTTTTGTTTTGTTTTTTGACGATGCTCAACATTTTCAATATAAAATATCCTCCCGTTACGTGGTTTGATGATAGCAAAATCGGGGAAATTATTGAATCCACGTTCCACTGGTTGCAGAACCGGGTATTTCAAAGTATTAAATCTTACGTTTAAAAATCGTTTTAATGGGGATAAACAGTTTTACTATACTTCACTATTTATTACCATCTAGATCTTTGGAACCCTTCATCTTTCAAACAAACAACTTTCATCCTCAAAAGTTTTAATTTTCAGTCTTTAACTTTATGTACAGAATGAAAATAATTAATATTCTCTTTGACTGCATTAAAGAGTCTTAGAATTCAAAATAAGGATTTTTTAGTAGAAGCATACTTGTTTTTCAAAAAATTTTTTTAAAAATGCTAGGATTTTTCAAGATGCTCTTTGCAGATTCCATATCATTTAAAACCTTACTTTTTCAAGTTTACCATACGTATATGTATATATATATATATATATATATATACACTTATGGTAAATTGAAAATAAAAACATAAAATCTTCTCAGAGAATTCGGAAATTTCGGGTTTCATAACCCATTTCCTTAAATTAAAATAAATTAAAATGAAATAGATTTTCTACTTACGCACTAAACCTAAATTATCTACATCATAAATAAATATAATTTTTTTCATTAATATTTTGGAGCAATGTTTTGTGGTCATGTATTATTCAAAACCAGGTAATGTCCGGGTAACCGGTTTTGAAAAAAATTGAGAAAAGAA
Source organism: Dolomedes plantarius (assembly GCA_907164885.2). Classification (NCBI taxonomy): domain Eukaryota; kingdom Metazoa; phylum Arthropoda; class Arachnida; order Araneae; family Dolomedidae; genus Dolomedes; species Dolomedes plantarius. The sequence continues at coordinate 120,372,533 of OU015490.1, forward strand.
ACCCGATTCTGAATTTTTTGTATGGATCTTCATTTCCTTTATCATATTCAGCATTCTGAAGCCTGTATGGTGAAATACTGGCAGACATAACGCTAGGAATGCAGTCGAGTACAATTAAGCGACCCTTGATATTAAAGGAAGAGTAATTCTTAATAAGCTTACTGTCCAGCTAAAAATAGCTTTTACTACCACGAATGTAGCTCATTTTTCAATAGAGACAAATTTTAAATTCGAACAAAATCAGCGGGCTGAAGGGCATCCCTCTAATAATATCACATATGGGCACAAACGATATATGGATCATTGTTTATTTTCTGGGTGTTCGTAGAATAAACTTCCAATTTTTTATGTACAAACGAATCGGAATGTTGTTTTTCATAAAATGCATCTTGTCATCATTCATACAGTTTTTTTAACAATTTTAAATTTTGTTATTAAAAGAGATTTTTATTTTAAAATATAAAATTTGTTTACAATTTTTATATGTTGGACTGATAGATCTGGTTATATATATATATATATATATATATATATATATATATATATATATATATATATATATATATATATATATATATATAAAATACTGGTGAACTTTCTTACTTGAAACTAAATAATCATCTGAGGGTATCGATCTTTTTAAATAAATGTAAGCAGTATTTTACAAAATATTTAGAACACAGACTGGTTTAAAAAGCATAAATTTCAAGAATCAAACGAAGAAATTCGATAGAATTTTTTTTATAAGAATCAAATCCAGATGATATTTTCAAAGAAGATAAATTTGTTGATTCACTCAGTTTAACATTATACAACTTGAATTTACGATCCTTCGGTAGGTGGTATAGCTAATGCATTTGATATTGATTGTAAGGTCGATAAGTGACAGTTCACAAAATGCAGATGATTAGTTTGCTGGTTGAAAGTAGGCTACTACTGGAAATTGCTTTTCCACTGTTTGCAACATTTATTTTTGCCATTCCAAATCAGGAAAACAAAAGGATATTCTCAAATTTCCACTGCATTTCCATTCTCCCAGAAAATAAATGTTATCCCGAATAACCTTTTCCTTGTTTCTACTTATGCTTCTCTAGAACTTTTGAAAAGTGTGATTTTTCTTAGCATTTTATCATATATATATATATATATATATATATATATATAAATTCGAGGCATTTAAACCTTAAAAAACGTCTTAGTTAGGGCTTTGACTTACATCTCGCCTAAGTAATTATCCATAAAAATTCATTTGCCATTTCTAGAAAGATTTTATCTCCTGTCTTATATACTGTTCAGGTGTTCTATGAATGTTTTCTGTCTTTTAAATCCTCGCCGAAAAAATCAGTTTATTATCTTCAGCCCAAGTTATTTTTATATCTACGCTAGCTACTCGTTATGTCGACTACAGTTATCTTTCCAACAAGAAAAAGTTATTTCTAGATAAAATCTCTCGACGATTCTAATGTCGTTGCATATTTCGTATGTTAATGTAAAGCAGGATTACTAGAACATCTTCATCTGTGTTTACTGTGTAAATGAATTAGGTGATGCGTTCCATTTCCTGCTAATTTTTATATATGGAGTAATGTTAAACATATTCGGGTAAATGGACTTTTATCTTCATTTCTGAAAAATATTTGTTTTGTTGTCTGTACAATGGCCTAATACTTATTTATTTTCAAATGGAAATTGCGTGAGTTATGTAATAATGCTTGAGCGGCTAATATGCATGACAGAATTTCTGTTTAAAGAAATATGGGATTGTTACCGTTTTCAAAATATTTTTTTTCCAAAGATGTGAAAGCTTTGTGTTGTAATAAAGCTTGTGTTGTGGCCTAATACTTATTTATTTACATATGGATATTGCGTGAGTTGTGTAATAATGCTTGACCGGCTAATATGTATGAAAGAATTTCTGTTTAAATAAATATGGGATTGTTACCGGTTTCAAAATATTTTTTATCCAACGATGTAAAATCTTTGTTTTGTAATAAAGCTTGTATTGTGACCTAATACTTATTTATTTACATATGGAAATTGCGTGAGTTATGTAATAATGCTTGAGCGGCTAATATGTATGACATAATTTCTGTTTAAGGAAATATGGTATTGTTACCGTTTTCAAAATATTTTCTCTCCAAAGATGTAAAAGCTTGTGTTGTAATACGCACTTGACGTTTACCAATAATTTTCGCATGTTGTTTATGCAGTGAAATGTTATTTTAATCCCAAAGTCTGACAATAATTACTTTTTTGAATTATTAAAAAAATAGTTTTAATTACTTACATTTAATATTTTAAAAATGCTTTAAAGCGATATACCCACATGACGTTTCAAATACATTTTTGGGTGTTGTTTATATAGTGAAATGTTTTTCTTTTGTCCTAAAGTCTGATAATAACTATTTAATATTTTTTTATCTATTAAAAGAATAATTCATATTATTAACTTTTAATATTTTGAAAATCTTTAAAGCGATATACCCAGATGACGTTTGAAATAAATTTTTGCGTGTTGTTTATGTAGTAAAATATAATTTTAATTCTGATGTCTAATAATAAATATTTAACGTTTTCTTTCAGTTTTTAAAACAATAATTGAGATTATATTCATGTAACATTTAAGAAAAGCTTCATCGCGTTATACCCGCACAACATTATCAAGAATTTTGCATGTTATTTATATAGTGAAACAGTATTGTATACGATGCCACTCAAGGGGGTATATAGCTGGTGACTGTTCAGAAATACATTTATATATTGATCCCTTATGGATATAAATGTTTTCAAAGATATCCATAGCAAATCGGAATTTTTTAATGCTTATTTTATATTTGGTTAAATACATTCTACAGGAGTGATGAAATATTTCCATAACCCTACGTATTTTACTGAATTAAAATGAATTTGCTCTACTGAACGATTTTCTAAAGTCTAATAATAACTATATAATATTTTATTTCAGTTATAAAAAAATAACTAAGATTATGTACATTTACTATTTTTGAAAAGCTTTTCCATGTATAAACTCTGAAAACGTTTCTGATGCATTTTTGAGTGTTGTTTATACAGTAAAAATTTTAATCCTTAAGTCTTAGAACTATTAATTTTTTTTCTCCGCTTATTAAAAAGTAATTGAGATTCTTTACATTTGATATTTTGGAAAAGCTATAAATTGTTATAACCACTTGAAGTCCCCCATGGATTTTTGCATGTTGTTTATACAGTGAGATACTATTTTAATACTAAAGTCTGATAATAACAACTTAATAATTTTTTCAGTTATTAAAAAAATTATATTATGTACATTTAATACTTTGGAAAAGCTTTATCGCGTTATACCCACTTGACGTTTCCAAAAAAATTTTGCGTGTAAAAATTTTAAGTATTATATAATTTTTCAGTTATTAAAAATATAACTGAGATTATGAATATTTAATATTTTCGAAAAGCTTTATCGGGTTATACCCAATGACGTTTCCTAAAAAATTTTGCGTGTAAAAATTTTAAGTATTATATAACTTTTCAGTTATTAAAAATATAACTGAGATTATGAATATTTAATATTTTGGAAAAGCTTTATCAGGTTATACCCACATGACGTTTTCCAGGAATTTTAGCTTGTTGTTTATAAACTGAAATACTATTTTAATCCTGAAGTCTAAAAATACCTATTAAATTTTTTTTCTGTTACTGAAAAAATAATTTAGTTAATTTACATTTAATATTTCGGAAAAGATTTAAAGCGTTATACCCACAAGACGTTTACCACTAATTTTTGCATGCTTTTTATAAAGTTGAATACTATTTTAATCCTAAATTCTAATAATAAGTAATGAATATTTTTTCCTGTTACTAAAAAATAATTGAGATAATGTACATTTAATATTTGGAAAAAGTTTGAAAGTGTTATGTATACCCACATGACGATTTCCAGGCATATTTGGTTGTTGTTTGTATAGTGAAATATTTTAATGCTAAGGTATACGAATAACTATTTAATACTACTATAATAACTATTTTATACTAATTATATACTTTTTAGTTATTAAGAAATAATTTAGATTGTTTACATTTAAAATTTTCTAAAAGCTTGTAAGTTTTATACCCACATGACGTTTTCCAGGAATTTTTGAGTGTTGTTTGTAAAGTGAAATGCCATTTTAATCCTAACGTGTAATAAGAACTATTTTATACATTTTTCAGTTACTAACAAATAATTTAGATTTTTACATTTAAAATTTTTGAAAATCTTTATCACGTAATACCCACATGACGTTTCCAAGAGTTTTTGTATTTTATTTCTAAATGGATACACCATTTTAATCATAAAGTCTAATGATAGCTATTTAATATTTTTTAAAGTTATCAAAATATAATTGTCAGAATACACATTTGTTATTAAAGAAAAGTTTTACCGCGTTAGACCTGTATAACGTATTATATGAATTTTTGCGTGTTTATTATAAATTAAAATACTTTTTAATCCTAAAGTCTATTAATAACTGTTTGATTTTTTTCAGTTATTACATTAATAATTAAATTATGTACATTAAATTATATAACACATTTAAATTATATATCTACCAAATACATTTAAAGTATATAGCTACCAAAATGTACATAATTAAATTAATGTACATTTTGGTAGATGATTAAAACACGGGTACTTAAAATTTGGATTTTTTATCTCTTAAAACTTATGTTTATACCAATTCATCTGAGATGATATTTCGAATAAAATAAAATTCTTTTACCTGTTGAGGCTATCCATTTTTGTTTATGTGAACTGCAAGTAGGGTTTCCAGATATCCGGTATTTCTGTAAACTCGGTAATAAATTTTTAAATTATCCGGCTGAAACCGGGTAACCGAATAAGAATAAATAATACTGAAATTTATAAATATTACTTTTATTGCTTTGAAATTGTAAATTACAAAATTTTTGTCGTGTCTGCCTTGCCAAACTCTTTGTCTTACCCCTGCTACTTTCCTCGCCAGGAACCAGGGGAAGTAGGTTGATGTCCCGTCTCTATAAGGGATTCGAGAGAGTGGGGGCTCTAATAGCGCATATAGATTGGTGCAGAGTTCTGTACCTGCAGATCCCCGACTCCTGTCATCACATTAGTCACGGTAACATTAGTCACGGTATTTAGAACCACCCCCATTCCCGCCCCCAAGGTCCTTCGAGTTTCTTTGATCTGGTGTCTCCCCCGACCCCGCTCGACACCATTTGACCCGCTGACCCCCCGCCCTTTCTTTGATGCTATGTATCCGAACCGCCAGAGGAGGCGATCCACGCATATACAGAGTACAGAGTGAACATAGATCACTGGATTCCCCAAGGCACAGGCAGAGAACTCTGCACCAATGTATACGCACCATAAGACAAGGCCCCGGGCAGAAGGCAGGGGACGTTAGATGCTGTTTGTTGCCCACGCGAGCAAGGCGTGTAGTGTTTAGAGGGTAGTCTGCTGGTGGTCGCTCGAGGGAGAAGTGCAGAGCAGATAGCTTGCGTGGGAGTGTGATTCCGAAGACGCACTAGGTTTTTGTTCGATAGCAGTCATAGTGAGATGACTGAAGTAGTTAGTTACTTGTAAATATTAGTGTAAATAAGTTATGTAGATAGATGAGTGTTGTGATTGTGTTTGTGAGAGAAGATAAAAACTTTTGGATATTCACTGGTGTGGTGCTGAAATTTATGATGTGAATATTTACTCGTGTGGTGCTAAATCTACTACCGTTAACGTCCTGAACAATCTAACCGAAGAAGTGTAAGGTCGACAATTTTATTTATTTTTTATTTAAATAACTAGGGGCTTCGTCCCTAGGCTCGCTACGCTCGCTCCTCTGTTATGGCTAATAGCGAGATACATAGGGGTGATTCTCGGGCAATGTAATAGCTTCCATCCATTTACTGTTGTCACCCTTAATGCGAAAGGCGTTTCAACACTGTTGAATTATCAGTTTTCAAATTCAATTAAAAATCGAAAATTTATGATATAGACTTGAAATGAGGTTTATATGAATAAGAAAGCTTTCAATTTCCAGATGATGAAAATATTTTCTTTGTAAGATAAAAACTTGAGGAGCATCGTTATTATATTCACATAATTAGTCTGTTTTAAAATATTTTTAAACTAATGAGGTCTAATTTGAAAAAGAAATGTCTGTAGTCTTAGATTGTAAAAAGATCAAAATTCTACGATCATTTTTTGGCGAGTTATCGTAATCTGAAGATGAAAAAGTCAATATTCCTTGAAAAACTGTGTTTCATTTTTGAGGAAAATATTAGTCTGTTTTAAAATATTTTTAATCAAATGAGTTCTAATTTGAAAAAGAAATGTCTGTAGTCTTAGATTGTAAAAAGATCAAAATTCTACGATCATTTTTTGGCGAGTTATCGTAATCTGAAGATGAAAAAGTCAATATTCCTTGAAAAACTGTGTTTCATTTTTTGAGGAAAATATTAGTCTGTTTTAAAATATTTTTAATCAAATGAGTTCTAATTTGAAAAAGAAATGTCTGTAGTCTTAGATTGTAAAAAGATCAAAATTCTACGATCATTTTTTGGCGAGTTATCGTAATCTGAAGATGAAAAAGTCAATATTTTCCCACAAAACATAAAATAAAAAAAAATAAAAGCTTAAAGTCCGACGAAGATGAGACATTTCTTAATTTGTTCCCCACATTTTTCTGCATCTATTGGTATCGGTCTCGACCCCATACACCCAGCGGTTTTGGAGGAGATAGCGTGACAAGCTTTTGACAGCGGCGGCAGCGGCAGCTGGAGTTACTTTTTTTCAGAATAGAGAGATACTGTTTCAAAAATACTGACGCATTCAGGGAAGCGGAAGAAAGACTAGATCTAATTTTTGTACAGAAATTTCCAGAAACGGAAAATGCTCTCTCCATATCTTGTGAAGTCGGTTTAGCAGTTCCCAGTGCCCTATACAGCAATTCAAGATTTTGTGTTATGTGAGAAGTTCACTTGAAGATATTAAATTCCTGATTTAAAGTGTTCATATCATTTGATATTCTTACATGTTTAACGTTGGACGTGTTTGAAATGTATGATTTCAGTTGGATTCAGTTTAGGATTCAATCCTATTGCAAAATAAAAGATGCGTACATACCCCAATTCCGTAAGTGACGGTTATCGCGAAACGGCAGCCAAATCTATCCTAAAAATTACGTCATTGTAACATTACTATAGCGCCACCCCCCATTACAGCCTAACCAAATGAAAACACAAATACTATACTAAACATCTTTAAAAATTCCTGAGTCTAAATGCCATTTTTTTAAAACTTTTAAATTGCCGAAATTTTTAGGGAAATCGTTTTTTCTTAAGTTTTCCTCGAAAATACTACATACCTCCAAAAAATCCCCAGCGTTATTACACATGTTTTTTATTCTGTAAAGTTATGAGTAAAAAATATTATAATAAATTTTATAGTTTAAGTTGCTATGGAAATTAGTAAAAGTAATAACCTCGAAGTTAAAATCTAACCTTTTATCATATATCCCTATTTTTATTTCTCTATTTTTAATTTGAATTTTTAAATCCAGATAAGTCGCACAAATATTATTATCGTTAGTCCGGTTTAAAGTTAGTTCCTTTGGGACTAACTTTTCATTATGGGGATATGAAGCTTCTGCGCTATCCTCTATTGAAAATGTTTTCTTTGCAGGATATGTTTTATGTTAAAGTGATTTAGCAGTCTATGCTTGATTTTTATTTTTTGTTTATTTCTATTGTTTTTATTTTACATTACTTCAGTTCTTCAAGCAACTATTTTCCTGGTTCACTATGGAATGCAAATTCTTCACACAAAATGTCGCTTTAATCCTCAGAATGTTGTATAGTCTCATCAGGGAGAACTCTCATAAGAACTGTAGCAAAATTCAGAACAGATTTTGTAGGAACATTCGTCAGATCAACAAGACATTTCATCAAAGCTGTAATGTTGTTATTTTTTTGCGATCCAAAAGCTTGTGAAATCGGAGTTTTCACGGTTCATACGAATTTAATGACAAACTTTCGTTGTGATGCGCAACGTGTTTACTTGAATTAATTTCGAAAACTGATTTCCCAAATATTTCTAAAAATAAAACATAATATGTACAAATTCAAATTTCAGCGCTCATTTTATATGGAAAATTTAAACAATGTAAATTTCGGATATCTGGAAAATATTGGACGGATATTGGACACCGTTAAGAATTCAAAAACCGTGTATAATGGATACGCATATATCCGTTTTGGAAACCCTAACAGCAAGTATTTTATCATATCTCTTTCATTTTAAAATCATTACCTTAAACACTTAATTATCTCCCTTTTGTTCCTCTCGCATTAAGTCTAGACAAAGCTAACCGACAAATATATATTCAATAAAACCCTTTACTTCAATTAAACTTCCGAGTAATTCGTTAATTATTTATGCACTTCACTTCAATTTATTCAGTCTACTGGACGTTTATTCTGAGACTTAAGAAATCGTTCAGTTACGTGAGTTAATTTAAATTCAGCTGGATACGTAGGGTTATGGAAACATTCACATTTATCATTCCGGCAGAACATATTTTACCAAATATAAGATAAACATTAATAAATTCCGATTTGCGATGGCTAGCTTTCAATGCATTTATCTTCTTAACGACTCAATAGATTAAAGTATGTCTCCGCTATCTAACACTATGAATCCCCTTAAGTGGCATAGTATGTAATACTGTTTTGATAGATTAATGTCGCCGTAATATAAACGTCATGCTATTGATTCCATTAAACAAAACAAGGAAGAGGAAAATTTTAAACATTACATGCATTTTAATTGCAAATAAAGTTGATAGTAGTACAGTATGGGAATTCAGGAAAAATAATGCTAACTTCCAAATGTCTTATTTCATATACAAATGACCTCTATATGGAGGCATTTGGTACAGGACAAGGCTACCAGGGCTGGAGTATAAGTATGGCTATATATATATAATATATATATAGGACAATTAAGGAACGGTGGACGATACAATTTTTTTTTTACTTTTTATCATAGAGATACGAAATTTTGTACATATATACATTTCACTATAAATATATAGAACACCTTAAAAAAATTCCAATCTCATTATAATTTTAAGATTTTTTTTAAAATTTGGAATCTATAAACAAAATTTTAGAATGCTCCTTACGATTTAATTTTTAAGATATTTACTCGATTTTGCATCTTAATCACTTTACCCCTTGAGCGGGCGCGACCGTGTACAAAGTGCAACATTTTCGTGACTTTGAATGGTTTGTTTTTACATGTAAAGTTTGAATGTTCTAAACAGTTTCTATTTATAGCTACATCCTTTTTAATGCAGGTCTGCTTTTCTGACCCTTGTATTCCTTTCCATTCATTTCTAGTCGTGATTTAACAGTGGTAAACTTGCGATTATACTGGAGTACAATACGACAGGATTTGATGGAGTCGATCAAATATATATATATATCAATATATATATATATATATATATATATATATATATATATATATATATATATATATATATATATATATATATCATATATATACTATATATATATATATATATATATTATATATATATATATATATATATATATATGTATATATATATATATATCAGATATATATGGATATATATTATATATATATAGTAGAATATATTATATAGTATATATATATGATGCATATATATATATATATATATATATACATAGAGATATATATATATATGTATATATCTATATATAGATATATCTATATATATAAGATATATATAGATATATAATATATGTATATTTATAGTATATGGTATATATATATATATATATATATATTATATATATATAATATATATAGATTACATATATATTTATATATATGTATATATATATATATATATATATATATATATATATATATATATACATATATACTATATATACTATATATTTAATATATGTATATATATATATATATATATATATATATATATATAATATATATTTATATATATATATATATATATATATATCTATATATATATATCTATATAATATATATATATATTATATATATATTATATTAATATATAATAATATATAGGGCAGCTATTACACGGTATCTCGCATATCACGAAGATGGACATTCTCATTGTTTTTTAGGTTTTGAACGTAATACTGTAGGCATACATTCGGAAGTTGTTCTTAGATCCAATAAACCGGAAAGTTTTGAAATAAGGCAATTGTATCTGAATTCTATGGCATTTAATTATAAATGTATCTCAATATTATCAATATTTTATATCTTGTCATAAATCGCAGAATTATTAGTTTCAATTTGAAAAATTATTACACTTCTATATATTAACGTTTATCAATAACTGGTCTTCTTATATTATTTTCTATTTACTTTATATTACAGATTAGTTAATATCAAAAATAAATGTAAGTTAAAAATGACTTACATGTATTACAAATGTAAGTTATTAAAATTACATTTATTACAATTACATATATTACATTTATTACAAATGTAAGTTATTAAAAATAACTTACATTTACTTTAAAAATAAATGTTAAAAATATTTGTAAGTTTATTACAAAAATAATAATCAAAGTTGAAAGATACGTTGCACTTTGTGCCACGCGCGACTGCTGGTGTTCCAAAAATTGACCGGCCCGCTGAAGGGTCAAACTGTATAACAAATAAATCTGGACATCAGTTATTTAATCCCTTGTATAGATAATTTTTGAGAGATTTTTTCTGAATTTCATCCCGATTTTCATCAAAATTTTGCCTTGTAATAAGTTATAAATCAAATTCAATTACCTTATTGAAGTCGGATTGTAAAATGCATACCAATTTTCTTTGTAAATAGTATCAGGATACTTCCTTATCAATTTCATGAATTTTGGACAAAAATTAAGTCGCATGCAGCATTTAAAAAATCTAAAAGCCTTAAACAATCTGTTTTGAGAAAAACAGATTTAAAGTTTATTACTACACTTATCCTTTATAGATTACTTCGTAGAAGCTTCACAAATTTTTTAATCGAAAAAAAACTATTTCGATACTATTAACCTACATAAATATACCTTTTTTTACAATAACACGATCAATATTACAATGAAATGATTTGCTCAAATAAAGGTCCACCATTCTCTTAAAATAAAGTCTTACGCAGAGTTATCTTCGATGGGAAATTATTACACTTCTATATATTAACGTTTATCAATAACTGATCTTCTTATATTATTTTCTATTTACTTTATATTACAGATTAGCTAATGTCACCAAGAAATATTACAGAAAGTTTAGAAATATATTACTTCTTGTCCTGGATTAATTTGCTTAAAATTTTGTTTTTCGTCTCTAAGTTATACATTGCACAGAATCCCAATAAATTAATTACTTAGTTCGTATTATTTTCATGTAGAAGAAATAAAGATTATTAACTATTAACAAGTACCAGTGTTAACTATCCACTGAACTTCTTTTTAAAAATAGAAGAAATTATTAATGAGTAACATCAGGTGTTTATTATTAAGGGCACAAAGAACCTTCAACCTCGAACTTTTCAATTTTCAACTTTTAACTTTATGTTCAAAATGAGAATAATTTGTATTTTTTTTTCTCTACATCGCAGACCCTTAAATGCCACAAATAATGATTTTTTTGGCAGAATAATGCCTTTTTCAGAAAAATTTTCAAAAATTCTATTTTTGAAATTTTTTTTCAAAATTGCTATCAAAAACTGTATTTTTAAGAATGCTCTATCTGCATTATAAATCATTTTATTATAAGTTTACCCTGTATATGCATAAACGTAACTGCGCACTGATTTTGTTGTACGAAACTAAATCTATAATTTTTTTTTTTCATCCGTCTGTCACTTTTTATGTTTTTGCTTTATTTCATGATCTATAAATTTGAAAAATAATCATGGTTTCAAAGAATTATGCCCAAGTTTGTGGCAAACACTTCCATTAACAATACTGAGAAATTTGGACAAAATCAGTGGAAAATGAGAGCACATGGAGTATTTTGAAAAATTCTAACATTTTGATGACATTTTTAAAAATAGGTCTCATTCTGCCACAAAATTCTTATTTGTGATTTCTAAGGTTCATCAATGAGGTAGACAAGATTATTAATTTTTCTCATTTTATATATAAAAGATTGAAAATTGAAAAAAAAAGAGATTGAAGGTACCTTGTCCTGTTAAAAAAATAATTAAAACGGAGTCCAGTAGCTAGTAGAAATTTCAAGCGTTGCTATCAAAATCCAGCTAAACGTTCCCTTTCAACTAGTCCTCTAGACAGTTTCGCCATCTATCGGACAAAAATATAGTAGAAATAAATTTGTATTTAATAATTTCAATTACAAATAAAATTAATATAACTGGAATATATGTATGAAAGTATTTCTACGGACATTTATTTAATGTCTATTATGTAATCTTTAGCATTTTCTATATATATATATATATATATATATACAGAGGCTGTTCGCACATTTTTTAGACGATTTTGGTAAGCGGTAATAAAAGATCGATTGCTGCAAAAGAAATAATTGCTATTGTACTATGTTTTTAAAAGTCAAAATTATCATCTGCGACTTGTAAGTTTTGTTTTTATTCCAAATGGCGTTTTTAACAAAGCAGTGGTTCGAAGGCTACATTTATGCTCTTTCCGAAGAGAAATATGCATATCCAAAAACGTTATCCAAAAACGATTTGAGAGTCATGGTTTTGTGATATCTAAAGCGTCGATAGGTAATATCGTCAACAAGAAAGGAAAAAAAACGTCGAATTGGAGCCTCAAGTGGGACAAAAATTCCAAACAAATATCCAAGGAAAAAACGGACATTTTCGACTATTGCAAAGGTACGTTGTTTAATGTTAAAAAAAAATCCACCTAGTCAAAGGACAGTGGCAAAAACATTAGAATGCTCGGTGTCCACTGTAAACAAAATGATAAACGTTGATTTAAATCTTAAGAAAGTGAAAAAACGCAATGTGCATCGTCTTCTTCCAAATCATATCGCTGAACGCAGGACACGCTGCAGAATTCTATATGAGAAACACTTATCCAAAGAAAAATGGAAAACAATTGTCACAATAGATGAATCATGGGTGTATTTAAATGATTGCAACAAAAAAAGAGCCATTTATTATCATAAAAGGGGAGAAAAAAATTTAAGTACATGGTTCGAAGAATCGAAAGAAGGTTTTTCTAAGGGATTCATGATTGTTGCTGGTTTTTCTTATAATGGAAAGTTAAAAATAAAGAGAGTGGGAAAAATGTGGGAATTTCTTATAATGGAAATGAATAAGATTAACTCCAAATACTATCAGGAACATATTTTATCGCCAATTTTTCCGAATGAAATACCATCGCTTTACCCACAGTGCCATCAATCTGTGAGACTCCATCAGGACAAAGCTAGCAGTCACACATCAAAATCCATTGTAAATTTCCTAAAAGAAATGGAACAAAAAACTGGTATCAAGGCCATACCCATCACTGATATTCCTACTAAATCTCCCGATGTATCACCTATGGATTTTTGTGCTTTCGGACTTTTAAAATCTGCATTATGCAAACGTCGTCCCAAAACCCTTACAGGACTCTGGAAAGCTGTTCAGGAGGAATGGGATAGAATACCTCTTCTGACACTTCAAAAGGCATTATTATCCTGGAAATTGCGGTGTCGAAAGATAGTTCAGAATAAGGGATGTCAAATAGAACATTTAAAACACAAGAAATTTATGTAATTTAGTTTTATGAATACAGTATATATCGTCTAAAAGATGTGTGAACAGCCTCTGTATATACAATAACTCTCTTATAAGGACACCCACTATAACGAAATCGGAAATCAGAAACAGATGTAAGTATCACTTGGATTGAAAAGTTGTAGTTGGGCCTAGACAGCATCAAATCCAGTCAAACAGTCCAATTGATCTTAATAATAAGTTTATTTAATTGCGCACATTATCTACACTATTGATATTTAGTTGGGTAACATTTATAAGATGAATAAAGGGGAAAAGTTCTTTACATATTTACATCGAATACATGAAAGAGTGCTTAGTGTCCTGTTCACCCAATATCCAATACACTAAGTAACGTGCAGTTGGACTCTCACACCAGTACAGTACTAGTGCCAGTACCAGCAGCAGTACCAGTTGTGTACAAAACCGAATTCTATGTATGTGCAATTTGATTGGAAATTAAGTTTTTTTATATTAGAATTTAAAGTAAATATAGCAAATAAATTGAATAGGCTTTAGTATAACTGTTGCAGTGTAATTATACTGTTAAAGAGGTACGAGTTTACTAGTTTTAAGTAGAATTTTTATTGAATCTATACTATGTTAAATTTGAGTGCTGATACAGTTTACGTGCCGTTATGCACTTTTATATAATTGCGACATTGGGCATCTGTTAAGTAGCAATGTGTATATTTAGTTAGATTTGTACAGGAATAGTGATTATACAATTTAATCCAAAATGTTAAAGTAAAAAGTTTGTAAAATACTTGTCACAGTAATACATTGTTTTGGCTAGACATAGTGGTACTAGTATATTGTTTATACAAATTGTTCTTAAAAGAAAAAATGTGTTAAAGAAAACCTGTAAAATAGATGTTTAAGTAATATAGTGCTTATATAATACGTTCTAATATTGATAAAGAAATGTGAAATATAGGTTAATGCAAAGTGCATAATATGAAAGTAAAGTGGTTTATACTTAACATAAAGTGTAAATATGTGAAATAATAGTTATGGGGGCGGATTTAATTGCGAACGGATAAGAGGTTTTGACTCGTTTAAGCTATTAGTCTCAAGTGGAGTGTACTTGGCTTTATGCTATGGCTGGTAGCACTGTTTCGAAAAAAAATTTTTTTTTGTTGTGTGGACTCTTGAGTCCAGGTCAGCGTATTTCTATTTGAATTCTCTCACACCAGTACAATAGAAAGTTGGTTACGTTGGTCCTAGATCAACTATGGTACAATATGCCCAGCGACAGCCAGGCGCCACACAGAAATGGAAGAAGTTACATAAGGGCAAAGACAGCACCTTTAATAAGCATCTGCTATATTAAAGGTAGGGAATTAATGGAGTAGAACTACTAACTGTGGGGGTTTATTATTACAAGATATTGCCCCTTCCGGAAAAGACTTGAGAGAAGGGCTGGGCCCAGGCTCTTAGAGCATAGCTTCCATTTTGGTGAGGACGGTTTAAAAAATCAGTTCAGAACAATATAAAATTAATAGGGTATTTTTATCTTTATAATATTATTTTTTTTCTCCTCATTATAATTTTGAACCTTTAAAAAATATTACTTTAATAGTACACTGGCAATTTGGAAAAAATAGGAGATAATACTAGTAAATAAGAAAACATTACATTAATTTATTTATTTACAGAAAATTTTAATCAACGAGGTCTCCACGTGACTCGTGGGTAAATATTTACAGTATAAAACCGAAAGAAAATAACTACTCTTCATGCAATTTTTCCATGAAGTTTCTTTGACTGAATCCCCCAGGAAATGAGAGTCAATGACATACATTACTTGGCAAGGAGCCATTTTGGCAAGCATCTGCTATTTTTCGCAAACAATAGAGCCCGTAGGCTTCCGTTGAAGTGCAAGTCTACCCTAGTGTTATCAAAATAAAAACAATCTTCAGATCTTGTGAAAGAAAGCTTGTAATATAAATAGAGCTTTTAAAACTTACTTTTTTATGGTCAAATAAGGAGCCACTTGTTGATGCTGGACAAAGAAACAACGCTAGAAGGGTTATTTTTATTTTCGTGCATGGGTTTAAAAGAGAAATTTTGAATTGAACGCAGGTTGTATACATATTCCACTAACATTCTGATTTTATAGGCATAAACTCAAGTATAACTTACGCTGGAATGATGCAAAATATGTTTCAACAGTTATTGAAATAAATTATATATTTTAAATTTATGGTCATGGATTGAATTATAATCCATTACTTGAATTATAATTTAATTCATAACCTTTATCATAATTTAATCTAGAAAGCTGCAAAATAAGTTTCAAGAGTTATTGAAATAAAGTATATAGCAAATTAAGTTATGGTTATGGTTTACATTGTTATCAATAACCTAGTTTATAATTTAATCAAGAATGCTGCAAAAGAAGTTTTCTCGGTTATTAAAATAAAGTATATAGTTTGTAAAATTATGTGGTATTATGATTTAATAATCTAGAATGCTCCCTGCAGATTGCATTTTCTTGAACCATATTGTCGTTGAATTTTCTGTCACTGGGTTTGTATTTGTCTATGTAGTATTATAATTTAATAATGTTGCTTATGATTTGTATTTTCTGGAAATATATCACCACTGAATATGCAAACATTGGATTTGTCTTTGATTATCTAAGTTTAAACAGTTATATAATTAGAGTATATAGTATATTAAATTATGTGAGATTATAATTTAATAATATAGAACACTGCTTACGGAGAGCATTTTCTAGAATCATATTGGCATTAAATTTGCAATCACTGGATATGTCTTAAATTATATAAGTTTCAACAGTTATTAAAATAAAGTATATAGTTTGTTAAATTATGTAGTATTTTAATTTAATAACCTAGAAATCTGCCTGTGTATTGTATCTTCTCGAACCATCTTGTCCTAGAATTTGCAATCACTGGATTTGTCTTTAACGGTCAAAGTTTCAACAGTCACATAAATAGAGTATATACTATATTAAATTATGTGGGATTATAATTTAATAATATAGAATACTGCTTAGGGATAGCATTTTATAGAAACGTAGTGGCCTTGAATTTGTAATCAATGGGTTAGTCTTAAATGATAAAACTTTCAAGAATTATTAAAATAAAGTATACAGTTTCTTAAATAATGTGGTACTATAATTTAATAATCTAGAAGGCTGTCTGCGTATTGTATTTTCTTGAACCATTTTGTCCTTGAATTTGCAATCACTGGATTTGCCTTTAATCATCAAAGGTTTAACAGTTTTATAAATAGAGTGTATAGTATATTAAATTATGTGGGATTATAATTTAATAATCTAGAATACTGCTTATGGATAGCATTTTCTAGAACCATAGTGCCATTGAATTTGCAATCACTGGATCTATCTTAGATGATATAAATTTCAACAGTTATTAAACAAAGTATATATATTTTTTAAATTATGCAGTATTGCAATTCAATAATCCAGAATGCTGCCTACGTATTGCATTTTCTCGAACCATTTTGTCCTTGAATTTACCATCACTGGATTTTTATTTAATGATCAAAGTTTCAATAGTTATATAAATAGAGTATATAATATATTAAATTATGTGGGATTATAATTTAATAATATAAAACACTGCTTAGGGAGAGCATTTTCTAGAACCATATTGGCATTGAATTTGCAATCACTGAATCGGTCTTAAATAATATAAGTTTCAACAGTTATTAAAATAAAGTATATATTTTTTAAAATTATGTAGTATTGCAATTCAATAATCTAAAATGCTGCCTGCGTATTGTATTTTCTCGAACCATTTTGTCCTTGAATTTACCATCACTGGATTTGTCTTTAATGATCAAATTTTCAACAGTTTTATAAATAGAGTATATAGCATATTAAGTTATGTGAGATTATATTTTATTCGTCTAAAATACTACATACAGATAGCATTTTCTTAAACTTTATTGTGATTGAATTTGAAATCCCTGGATTAGCCATTAAGAATATAAGATTTACAATTACTAAAATAAAATATATAGTATTTTAAATTATGTAGGATTATAATTTAATAATCTAGAATACTGCTTGCGTATTGTATTTCTCGAACCATTTTGTCCTTGATTTTGCAATCACTGAACTTGTCTTTAATGATTAAAGTTTCAACAGTTATATAAATAGAGTATATACTTAGTAAATTAAATTATGTAGGATTGTAATTTAATAATCTAGGATGTTGGTTGAGCACTGTATTTGTTCGAATCATATTGTCACTGAATTTGAAATCATCGGATTTATCTTGAATGATATAAGTTTTAGCAGTTAGTAAAATAAATTATATAGTTTGTTAAATTTTGTAATATTATAATTTATTTATCTAGGATGCTACCTGCGGATGGCCTTTTCTGGAAACATTTTTTCATTGAATTTAAAATCACTGGATTTGTCTGTAAAGATCTAAGTTTCAACAAATATATAAATGGAGTATATTGCATTTTCTTAAACCCTAATGGGATTGAATTCGAAATCCCTGGATTAGCCTAAGGATATAAGATTTAACAGTTACTAAAATAAAAACATATAGTATGTTAAATTATGTAGTATTATAATTTAATAATCTAGAATGCTGCCTGTGGATTGCATTTTCTCGAACCATATTATCATAGAATTTGAATCACTGCATTTGTCTTTAATAATATAAGTTTTAACATTTATTAAAATAAAGTATATAATGTGTTAAATTACGTAGGATTGTAATTTAATAATCTAGAAGACTGTGTGGGGATTGCATTTTCTCAAACCATATTATCACTGAATTTGAAATTATTAGTTTTTTTTTGTTTTTTTTTTTTTGCCTTTAAGGATATGCTTCAATAGTTGTCGAAATTAAGTATGTAGTACGGCTATTTCTAATCACTGAAACAAATATATTTATAAAATGTACAGTAGTGCAGCGGATTTTGTGTTGAGAGAGTCAGTTTTTTTAATTACACGAACGTAATCTTTGAGGTGAACAATCCGAGCTAAGTCTTATTTTCTACGAAATTTTCAAGGAATTCTGTGAAATTTCAAAATTATTTTTTTCTAAGGGGATTATTCAAACTCCTAATATATGAGAAATTTTCCAATTTACCGCTAAGTTATATGAGATATTTATAAATTACAATACCAAATTAATCTCTTTGATATAATAAAATTTAGTTACATAATTCGTTGAAGGACCTAAAGGAAATTTTCTATCTGGTTTTGCTTTGAGAAGCAAAGTAAATCGACATTTCTATTCACATTTCAGAAATTTTGGATTCATAACTTTGCATTTAGTATTATGGTACGTAATTGGTACGTTTAGTATTATGGTACGTAATAATTTTTAAACTAACGCTAGTGTATTCATCTCAAGGTTAAATTTTATTGAAGGTTAAATTTTATTGAATGATTAAATTTTATTTTATTTAAAGCTTTGAACGAGGTGCGTTCAAAGCACGTTCCGAGACTCATAAAATTGTTATAAGTTATTAACATTAAAATTAAAATAATCTAAAGAAAAAAAAATAAATGGCGGATAATAAATAGGTTTTGGTTGTGTGCTTTCAAGCGAATAAAGCAGCACACAATATAGGTAACTTATGAGGTGAATTCAAGTTCTAAGGTCTCCAGTGTTTTTCTCCTTAAAAGTCAACGCCACGTTTATATGGCTACAAAGAGCGTTTTTTTTCAAAGTATGTTGAGACCGGAGCTCCAGACCTGGGTGTAAAAACTCAGGTCTGAGGTTTTCAGTGAGCTTTAGGTTTTTTTTTTTTTTTAAATCTCAAAATCTGGGTTTTTCTCTCGTAAGTTAAAAATATAGCAAAAAATTAATATTTATTTATCTTTGTAAGCATAATTAGTTATTTGTTGTTGTTTCCAATCCTCTGGCATCCGAATGTAAATTCAGATGAGATCCATGAGGTTGCTGACACGAGCAAAATCAAGGACGAGGAAAGGGTTTGTTATAGGGTTTTCGACTTTGAGCAACTTTTTTAAAACCCGGGTTTCGGGTTTGACGGGATTTTATTTATTGAAATCCTGGGTTTTCCGGGGTTTACTTGGTTGGTTCCAGGGGGTCAATAGCAAAGAACTAAAATAATAAATAATTTATTAGAAGGATTTAATTTATTTCAGAATTTCAAATAACAAAGTTAAAAACTAACAGTTAAAAAACAGTTTACAGTTAAAAAATAACAGTAAATATATTTAATGTTAATAAACATATACATATATGTATAACATAAATAAAAGTGGTACAAATATCTTATTTTTTATAAAATTGCCTTACAACCATCATTGCACCCAACGTATCATCATTGAGTCGGCTTCTGAGGTTATTAGCAAAGAGACCCATTACAGAAAATGCTCGTTCTGCTTCCACCGAAGTCGAATTGTTGTTAAAGACCTGAAAAGTTTATCTAACATTTCAGGTCGGCTTTTTGTTGCCCGAAACAACTCAATTTCTTTTCTTATGATATATGAACCAGATTTTGTTTTTTTATGATTTTCCTTATTATCATTCTCCTGCAGAAACATACTAAGCTCATCAGATACAGACATTTGTTTAGTACAAGCACCGATACCCGTAGCATCATCTTGAATTTCATCTTTAACTCCCACCTCAATAGCTACTTCTGGTTCACAATCTGACCCATTATCATTTACCTTGAATAATCGTTTTATTAAGGTTGTTGCCAGATCAAATATTTTCTTATTAAAAATTTTACTACCAAACTCATCATATGATTGGTCTTGGTTCCAAATTAAGGAATATAAATGGTATTCTACTGTATTAGATAAATAACTAATTCCCCGGATTTACATTAAAAATTCCCCGGGTTTCGGGTTCGTAAAAACTTTGAAAAATCCGAGTTTTCGGGTTCGAGGAAACCTGGATCAAAATCCCAGTTTGTTATGAGATCTTCTCTGATAGGGCCTAGTGTACAAACTGGGCTCCGGGGAGGCATGCCGGACATGGGACTTAGGGCAAATTGCAAAGACCTTTCTTCCCCCGTCAAAAGAAAGGCTCTTAAGATGTCCACTAGCAAACCTAGAGCGTGCAATTTCAAAGCTTCTATCGCAGTTTAGGAGAATGGGGAGTGCCAATTCATTGACACTCCCCAATGTGTTGAATTAGATATTTAAATGTAATTATGTAATTATGTAATTATGTAATTATGTGAATTCATGATTGTAAAATGATACAAGAGAAGATCATTGCGATTAAATAGGGACATATATTTCTCTTACGAATCCACCACTGAATTTTTATATTTTTTCGTCATATGAAAGATGGATTCAATAATCCCAAATATGGTTTTTTAACTGCAGTTCTTGACTTCGAAAATTCTCATAAAAACTAAAAAAATAAAAAAAAATTTGAAAAACTTATATTACAACGAAAAAAAAATCTTTGTCCTGTACGATGATAACTCTTGCTTTCTTGGGACCTCTTACTCTTTATTTTATTTTATTTTTTCCCCGTGGATCTTACTTTGTTTACAATTACTAATTTTTTTCTTATTATTTTATTTAATTATTGTTTTTCCATTTATTTTTACTTCAATTTTATTTTTTTTACTTTTTTTTCTATTTTATTGTTTTTTACTTAATGAGTAATTCTCATCTTAATATTAACTTCCTCTTAAATTTTAACTACTGAGCACTCCCACCGTGATAACAAATATCTTGCTTACAGGAGATAAAGCCGTCAGGCGAAGGTACTCCACTTCCAAACTCAAATTCTGCTTAGTTCCCAAATATGGAATCTTATCAAACTTCATGATCCATTTGACTATTTTACCTCATTCTTTTGAGGGCACACAGATAGTTTTTGCATAATTTCATCACGACAATACACGCGCATTTTCTTAAAGCTGAAACTGTAAACGATCCTATGATAGAAGAAGAAATAGATAGACGTCCTCAAAATTTTCGTTTCTAGATACCTAAGACAGAACTGGTAACATACGTAACAGAAGGAGCATGTTACAGACTACAAGAAGCACGCATTAAAACAATCATAAAGATCTTCAAAAAATTATGTCGGGGCTCAATGATGAAATGGATTCAATCTGACGACAGTTAAACAAATTAACTTTCATTTAACTTCAAGTAACCTGAGAAAAGGGAGTACGTTTTATCTTATTTGTATTTTTTAAATCATTTTTAATAATAGAAAATATATTTCTTAAAAAGCTAGGTTTTATAAATTACAATCAGGGTTTTGGTAACAGGAAATCTGGGTTTATTACATTTTTCTCGCCGTTTGTCCTGGTTCAGACCCGTGGAAAATCTCCCATGGAAGAGCCTATCAGCTGATACGTGGTCGGTACATTATGAGCGTCCAAAAACGCTGCAGGTAGTAGATGCCACAAAGATGGAGATGGATCCCCAATAACTGCAAAAAACGTCTATTTTTTTAAGGGGGTCCAGGACACAAAATTGCTCGAATTTTCGAAAAAAAATTTATTGCGTTAAAAATTTTTGTGTTCTTTTACGCTTAAAATGACGTTTAAATATGTTTCTATCTTAATTATAACAGAAATTATTATTTTTTTTGCAACATTCTAATAGTGGCGAAGCGTTGTTTAAACCTGTAAGTGCGTTTTATTGCATGATGGTTTTTTTTCCCCATTTCTCATCTTTAAATTGTTACAAGTCAAGAACCGTTAAAGATAAATGGTTGAAACTTGGAACATGTCTTTTTCAACTATTTTACTTTAAATTTGATTCAACAAATTTGAAAAAAAAATTTTATTTTGAACATATGATTTTTAAAAAATATGTTACATCATTTGTTTTGTAATTTTTAATATAAATATTTTAAATTTTTTAACAAAAAATTAATATTTAAAAAAATGCTGAATTAAAATTAAAACTGATATATTTCTGTTTAATTAAATGAAAAAGAATTGAAATTCGACAAATAATATTTCGAGTTATAGCAAATTTTAAATTACCCCACTTTTTTTAAAATTTTTAAATTTTAAAATTTTTTAAAAACATTTTGATAAGTTTTATGAAGTGATTTTGTTTACAAATTATATGATTAACCATCACAAAAAAATTCAAAATTTTAACACAATAAATAATTTTATTTATTTTCTTTTGTGTCGGACCTCCTGAAAATATCCTAATTTTCTATCTCCTCCCATTCTCAAGAGAAAAGGTAGGAAACCTTAAAACTCGAATGTACCTCCTCATTTTGCATGTTTTACAAGGTTGGTATTTATATCAAAAATTTAGAAATAGGGATTGCAGAACCGGGTATCCATGTACTCGAGGGTAGTTATAGGAGCCGAAACCCAGTTCCAATTGTTCTAGAACGGGGTGTAACGTAGTCAATAATAAGTCAAGCCTTTCGCTTCAATTACTTTACTACGATACGTTAAACATACTGCAACTACAAAAAGCAAGCATGTACAGCGAGTTAGAATTTACAGTTAGATATGTCAGGACGGCTTCGGGTTCAACGACAAAGCGGCCTATAAGGCCGCTTTTGCTTCCTTTTATCGTTGAATTTCAAGTGATTTTTATTTTTACTTTGATGAAACTAAGGGGTTTTAGAACTGGTATGATAATTTCCCGAAACTGAATGATCAAGTTCCCAAAACATCTAGCTTTGAACCATTTTTTTCTTTGACAATTGGTGAACTTGTCATTGAGTGTCGGAAGCATCACCAATTGGCCGGACAAAGCCCAAAGTAGATATAAATTCTCAATTATTTCGGGCTTTGACCACGGGACTGGCCAACGTTAGAAGTGGCCAGCTTTCTCGTAAATTCGCTAGACTTCGTACTTTGGTCATAACTAACACACACACACACACACACACAGAGACACATACATACATACATACATACATATATATATATATATATATATATATATATATATATATATATATATATATATAATGATATATATATGTAATGTGGTGACCAGGAGAGCTGCCGTGTCTCTCTGGCACTCAAAAACAGATCTCTTCTCCGTAGACTATTGGGGTCTTCTTTTATACGGTCGGCGAATTCAAAAGCTTTCTCCGGCGTTTGAAGTGCTCGTAAGTGTTCAAAGTTTATAGGATTCCACATGTCACTATAGTGTCAAATTTCTGGAGAGCCCTTGAACCACTCTGGGATTTATGCGTTCTATAACGTCAGAACCGCACATTGCGCGAACTTTATGGCCTCTTATCCTAGAGTTTATGAGACCGCTCAGTTCAACATTTCGCCGATAGATGATATGTTGAGGGGTAGGAACGGGTATCACATACTTATAGAAATACTAATTTCGTGTAGTAATGAGACAATGTCACAGGGGTATTCAAAAGCATTAAAACTTAGGCTTAAAAAGCAATATTTTAATCCTGATAAACAGTTTTGCCATACTTCCCAATTTATCATTATCTAGATCTTTGGAACCTTCTGTCTTAACCGTATCCACAGTATTAACTGCTAGATCCCCCTTGACCATCTCGGAAGTCCTCTTGCCGTCAAAAGATATTTGTCAATAATATGGCTACCACAGCTTTCGTTTAAAAACATAAATATTTAGAAAAGAAATCATCAAACACCCCATTTGTAAGTCATCGAACGAAAATTTTCACACTGTTTTGGCTATTATTTTACTCCTTTTCATTGCAAAATGTCTTTCTAAATACGTATGTACACCGACATTAAATACCAAAATTATTAAATTTTAAAACTTTCATACAACTGCATCCTCCAGTATAAGAATATATGACTTTGATCTCATACTCAAGATGATGGAACCGCTCCATGGATTCCACCAGAAATTCTGCAGGCTGTAGACCTCTCCATATTTATCCCGGACTAAGTCCCCGTGACTTTGAACTCATACTCAAGATGATGGAACCGCTCAGTGGATTCCACCAGAAATTCTGCAGGCTGTAGACCGCTCCATATTTATCCCGGACTAAGTCCCCGTGACTTTGAACTCATACTCAAGATGATGGAACCGCTCAGTGGATTCCACCAGAAATTCTGCAGGCTGTAGACCGCTCCATTCGAAGGATCAACAAATCAGGTGCTGCCAACGGCATCCTGCAGCTTCCAGACCATTAGCAACGGGTGCTAAATGATGCTGGTTACTACTATAAAACGCTAGGGCTTGTGCCGGCCCAGTGTTACAGTGCGCTGGTTTTCGGTGAAGAGGGTGCTCGAATCGAATCTCGGCTTCACGCCACGAAAAATGCCTCCGTTTGTGTCGTCCCTTCATAGGGGGTGATGCTGGTCCATCTATGTGGTGCCCCCATAATGAAGACACCAGCAAAACCATGGTGATATAGGGGAACGTTTAAAGGTACAAGGCCTCCGATTTGGAAAAAAACAACTTTGAAGGCTATAAAAGTTTCACCCCTTATCTCTTCTGTATATTTTATACATACCTAGGTGCCACTGTTAAAGGTAAATCCTATATATATATATATATATATATATATATATATATATATATATATAAATAAATAAATATATATATATATATATATATATATATATATATATATATATATATATATATATATATATACAGGTAGCCCTCTTACAGCACAGCATCTTACAACACGGTTTCGCTCTAACACGATAGGAAAATTGCGGGAACCCTCGTGTAACACTGCAACCTATGACACAGTTTCACTGTAACACGATAAAAAATTGCTAAAACCTTTGTACAACACTGTATTTCTACAGCACCAGATAACATGAATTTTGTTTAACACATTTAAAAAATAAAATACTTTAAAATAATGGCGGGAAGGAATAATGAACTCTAGTAGTTTTACATGAAAATATATGAAAAAATATAATTTATTCATTTATAACTCTATTCCGATGTAATAGCGGAAAGCGTCAAGGTGGTATCGTTCAACCGAAAAAACGTTCTCGTTTGATTGTACTGATAAGCGATGAGGAAGAAATTTATTAAATTAAGGTCGCATTAAAAGAAAAAAATATTTTTTGTCTCTTTTCGTTTTTTTTTACATGCGTTTATATTTTTAATAAAAATTAAGTTGTTTAGATGGAATTTTTTAAAAAATGTCCGTTTTTCATACGTTTTCGGAACGTAACTCCCCTTTTTGTACTGGCTCTGGGTTTCATATAACACGGTTTCACACAACACGGCATTTTCTCGGAACCTATATACCGTGTTATACGAGGGTTACCTGTATATATATATATATATATATATATATATATATATATATATATATATATTATAACAAAATTTTAAGTTCTTCATGATTTTGCCCATCTTGAAGTTTAAAAGTGCAGTATCGGACTTTAGAAACGAGATATATTTCTACAGTTTTGAAATTTCGTTCATAAAACCTAGGTCCTTTAGTGATTCGAAGTATTTATGAAATCTTGAAAGCCATTGTTAACTCAAGTTGTTACAAATGAATACCGCATATTGAAAATAAAGCAAATGCGTTGTGCCAGATGGTATAGCGCCAATAAAATCACAATGGCTTCATTTAAAATGCTTACGTGCTTCATTTTTTCCGTCTTGGATATTTGAGCTTAAGGTAGAGCGCGCTTTAAAAGCGTGTGCGCTCGAGGGATTAAAAGTCTGATCATCTGAAAAGTTAAATTACAGATTTCAAGAAAGGCTTACATCGTTGAATAATGGATGAGGTACCGAATTTATGATTGTTTTCTCTCATGCAGTATCGCATATTAAATCCTTTCCCTGTGTAAAATATTTGTATATAGTAATGCGCAATTCTAAACTGCGAGTTATTTATTTCGAAAATATTTTGCTCGCTTCATTAAATTTTAATAATTTTCAAAGAAACATTAGTGTTTCATACAGGCACGTACATATATATATATATATATATATATATATATATATATATATATATATATATATATATATATATATATATATATATATATATATATGTATATATATATATATATATATATATATATATATATATATATATATATATACATATATATATATATATATATATATATATATATATATATATATATATGTATATATATATATATATATATATATATATATATATATATATATACATATATATATATATATATATATATATATATATATATATATATACGTGCCTGTATGACGGCAGGGATGTCATGTAGGCTTTGACGTCAGGGTGACGTCAAATAACGCAAGTTGGAATTTTGCATAAAGTAATTGTTCTTGGAATCGACAAAGCTATCAAACTTTCATCGAATGAATAAATTTCCAGTTTAATCATAAAACATCAAATCAGCCCTATATGTGATTTATGTGTTTTCCATATAAATTTGTAGTGGATTAAATGAATGATTAATATATTGACTTATCAATTACTTCAATAATTGTCATAATTTAATAATTATGTATCTGTAACTGTTACCATATTGGATTCTTTTTCTAAATGATAATTATTTATTTTCTTTTTATTTCAGGTAAGTGTCTAAAGAGATTATCCATTATGGTTCGTAATTGGTAAGTTGTTTAAAATATTGTGTATGTAAAGCAGACATATAAACGCTGCTTCATTTGTAATTTAAGAGATTTCAATATGAGAGATACTATAAAATTCATTCCGCGATATTTCAAATTCGTGGCAGAGTGTTACTAATTAAATTTATATATTTAATTCTCTATGTTTATAGTCACGTGTTACATTGGAAATTTTACCAATCTTGAAAAAGGGAAAAATCTTAAATCATACAAAGTGATAACAATATCACCTCAGTATCAAAAAATTCAAATGAAAAAAATAAACCCTTTTAAGTATGTTCGAGTTTTTAATTACATGCCACACGGAATTGTTAATTATATTTACATGTATTTTTGTATCCTGTTAATCGTCACTTATACACTTCTATATCACTTGTTACATTGGAAATATTAGCAATCTTGAGAAATAGGCAAAAATTGCATATGTCAAAGTGATAACACTCTTACCGCAGTGCCAAAAATTAAAAATAAAAATAAATAAACGCTGAAAACGAAGTATATTCGATATTTCAAATACATGCCACGGTATTATTAAATATATTTACATATTTTTTTATCCCTGTTAATCGTCGCTTGGACACTGTTATAACACTTTGTTGCATTGAAAATTTTGGCAATCTAGTAAAATGCAAAACTCACATGCCTGTCAAAGTGATAATACTCTCCCCTCACTGTGCAAAAACTCAAATAAAAAAATAAACAATTTAAAAGTAGTTTGTTTGATAGTTTAAATACGTGCCAGGGTGTTATTAATTAATTTTATATAAATTTTTATCTCTGTTAATCGTCGTTTAAACACTGTTAGATTACTTCTTGCATTGGAAATTTTGGCAATCAAGTAAAATGCAAAAATCACATATCTGTCAAAGTGTTAACACTCTTTACCCAGAGTGGAAAAATTCAAATTAAAAATGAACAATGTAGATGAAGTATGTTTGATATTTTAAATATGTGCCATGGTATTATTAATTATATTTATATATTTTTATCCCTGTTAATCTTTACTTACACACTGCTATATCGCTTGTTGCATTGGGAATTTAAGCAATCTTGAAAAATGCGAAAACACATATCAACACAGCTGACATAAATACAGACATAGCGCTTAATAGTATGTCCAAAACCGTTAAAATGACGGAAGCCGT
The DNA here is from genome assembly GCA_907164885.2 of Dolomedes plantarius. Taxonomy (NCBI): domain Eukaryota; kingdom Metazoa; phylum Arthropoda; class Arachnida; order Araneae; family Dolomedidae; genus Dolomedes; species Dolomedes plantarius. Next base: position 120,401,005 of record OU015490.1, read on the forward strand.
CTTTCTAGTATTAAAATAAAGTATTTTCGAGTTTTTTAATTTAGCCCCGAGTAGTTACGGATTTAACTCATTATTTTCCCTTTCTCTGTTAAACATAACTTCCCTATACTATTTCATCTACTCGATATACCGGCCAACTTGAAAAGGCTGAAGCGCAAATGGACCAAAGTGATACTAATAACACATTAGTGCCAATTATTGGAGGTGATATTAAATTTATAATTTTTCTCTTTTAATCGTCGTATAGACAGTTCTATCTTCCTTGTTCTATTGGAAACCTCGGTGAATATGAATAAGGCAACAATTTCATCTCCGTCACATTGATATGATTAACACCTCACTATCAGCAAAATTTAAATAAAAAAATAAACCCTTTAAAAGGAAGTATGTTCGAATTTTTTAATTTGGGCCCAAGTTGTTAGGAGTTTAGCTCATAATTTTCACTTTCTCTGTTAAACATAACTTCCCTATACTATTTCATCTACACGAAATACTGGCGAACTTGAAAAGGCTGAAGCACAAATGGACCAAAGTGATACTAATAACACATTAGTGCCAATTATGGGAGATGATATTAAATTTATAAATTTTTTCTCTCTTGATCAACGTATAGACAGTTCTATCTTACTTGTTCTATTGGAAACCTCAGCGAATATGAAAAAGGCAACAATTTCATCTCGGTCACAGTGATATGATTATCACCTCACTGTCAGAAAAATTTAAATAAAAAAATAAACCCTTTAAACTGAAGTATATTCGAGTTTTTTAATTTGAACCCAAGTTGTTGCGGATTTAACTCATTATTTTCCCTTTCTCTGTTAAACATGACTTCCCTATACTATTTCATCTACTCGAAATACCGGCCAACTTGAAAAGGCTGAAGCGCAAATGGACCAAAGTGATATTAATAACACCTTAGTGCCAATTATTGGAGGTGATATTAAATTTAAAATTGTTTTCTCTGTTAATCGTCGTATAGACAGTTCAATCTTACTTGTTCTATTGGAAACCTCGGTGAATATGAAAAGGGCAACAATTTCATCTCCATCACAGTGATATGATTAACACCTCACTGTCAGAAAAATTTAAATAAAAAAATAAACCCTTTAAAAGGAAGTATGTTTTTGTTTTTTCAACTTGGGCCCAAGTTGTTACGAATTTAACACATTATTTTCACTTTCTCTGTTAAACATAACTTCCCTATATTATTTCATCTACTCAAAATACTGGCCAACTTGAAAAGGCTGAAGCGCAAATGGACCAAAGTGATACTAATAACACCTCAGTGCCAATTATTGGAGGAGATATTAAATTTATATATATTTTTCTCAGTTAATCATCGTATAAACAGTGATATCTTTCTTGTTCTGATGGAAATCTTGGTGAACTTTAAAAAGCAACAATCTGATATCTGTCAAAGTGATACCATTATCACCTGACTGTCAAAAATTTTAAGTAAAAAATAAACCCTTTAAAAGAAAATATGTTCGAGTATCTTAATGCGTGCAAAGTTCTTACGAATTTAACTCATTATTTTTCCTTCATCTGTTAAACATCACTGGGACTTCTCTATATAATTTCTTTTACGGGAAATGTTGGCGAACTTATGGCCTATGTGCGGAGCACCTTGTTTCAAGAACACGCAGTACTGATTAAATACATAAAATTTTAGTTCAAATATGATAGAAAATCAAGAAAGCAAATATAATTTTGGTAACAATTTCATAACATTTTAAAATATAGGGAACTTTTTATAAATGTTCATTATAATTGAGTGTTTACGCCAAAGATCCTATCTCCCATTCAAATAATGTATTTTAATTTCCTTTATGCTATATATTTTTGTGACACTTACCAGTGTTTTGAAGTAAAACTTTTACAGTATTTCCGAAAATCAGCGAAATATACCAAAAAAAGTGAAAAAAACACTGTTTTTTTAAATTATCTTTTTATAATTGCAGGTGCCTGTAGAATGATTATATTTCCACATAGAGCTTAACTTAAGTCAAAACATAGTTTGTAATACATTCGTGGGAACATATATTGCAACACCATGAAGGAGAGATGATACAAATGTCAAATTCGCAGGAAAGGAAGAAGATTCTGGGATATGCAAATGATAAGCGTTTAAACGCAATCGATCGACGTTGGAAGGAGAAACGGCATCTCAAACTTTGTATAAAAGGAATGTTACGCAACGGGTTTCTCAATAAACAATTCCAAGAGATAAGTTAATTTATTAATGAAATAACCACCGAACTAAATATTACAGATTTCTCACTCTTTCTCAATAACTTAAAAATCGCAAGAGCAAATATTAAGATAAACGAGACCGCGGAGGAAAAGCTATTTAGCTTCTTCCACGCGCTCTTTAAATGTGTTCAAACTGCTGGATAGTGCCCCCCCCCCCTTTCACTGTCTGTTTTCGCATGGAACGCAGACGGTATCAATGCTAAAATCCGTGAGTTGTGTCTTTTGTCTTAAAATTCTTTGTTTGTCCTCGTCATTTAAATAAAATATAAAAAATATAAAAAATTATACTTGGCTTTGCCAAGGCAAAAAGCAATTAAAAATTTTATAAAATAAAATAAAAATCTATTTTAATACCCTCAAACTTCCTTTTAGCACTTATTACTTGTCTCTGAGTAAATCCTTTTGGATTTGCTCGATTTCCTAGTTTTAGAACTCACGGATTCTGAACCTTATCGCTCCATCCAATCACTTTTCTACCTCCTCTCACTACCTGCCAATTGAAAACCAGCTTTCAGACAGTTATTGACTCCGCCTCCGCCAGAGAAGCATCACGAAGATCCTAGAGACGTCCAATAAGAACTGTTCGTTTCACCCCCCAAAGCTCTGACCAAAAAACTCTCTGCTTCACTTTTGTGTTGCAATTTACGCTTCCGAAGATATTAAAAAACGAACATTACTTTACTCATTTCGGTGGAACTTTTGCTCTCCGATGTCAATCTAATGAAATATCTGTGTTAGAAAGCGATGGCCTAGGTAAAGCAGTTAATCACATGTTCCTTGGGTTTCTCAATCGGAAATTGCTTTCAATGTTGGTTGTTTGTGAGAATATGTGTTATACCTCGTATAAGAAGGAGAAACTGATACCAGCACGTGTGGGAATTCGATACTACGATTCGCCACTACGACTGATGAAGTGTGATAGACTTGAAGAAGCATGGAATGACTTGCCCGTATCTGGAATCCAAGCCCAGTTCGATTCGATGATTAACCGGGTTAGAACCCATTTATCTGCCCGAGGCGGCAGCTGTGTGTACTGATTTCAGACCCTGTATACCCCCAAATTCTCTACAAATTTTATCTTGTTTTCTTCCTATTATGCTGTATACGTACAATAAGAAAAGTTTTGTTATTTCCTTTCCTTCCTGGTGTTGCAATTTTAATGGCAAGCAGTGTATGTAAAACGCAATTGAAGAATTTCATTGAAATAGATTGAAAACTTTTTTAAAATATTAGATTTCTCGTTTACAAAAGTAACTGAAAAATTAGTTTTCTAGAAAATGCGTTTGAAGATGATTCTTCTTGTCGTTCAATATCGATTTCGGTTTATTAAATTCGCCATAAATCATCATACAACAATTGTACGAATAAAAGTAAAGCAGGTTTAGAATATTAAAAGATCAGCCTTTGAAATAGAACTATAATTATTTTTCGAAATTTCGCACCAAAACCGTCATTTCAATGTAAGATATTAGAATAACTTAAAAAAAAAAACACAAACGCTAATACGTCAAAGTGATACCAATAGCATCTCAGTGTTAATTATTAAAGCTCATATCAATTGTTCATATTCTCTGTTGAGATAAATATAACATAGCAAGATAAAATAAGCCAATTTTTTGCTCGCCAGCAGAAGCGAGGACCAAATATAAAATTCCATACTTTCTGGCTAATTTTCATCTTTATTTACTGGGAGATTTATAATTCATTTCGATGTTCAGTCCTCTGAGAGAAGTTTCCGATATTCAACGCGATGATTCCTGACGAGTTATTAAATTAAGCTTTATAAATCGTATTTGAAATAAGTTAAATTTATTAAGTTTCCCAAAGTGGGAATTACATAATAGTTAAGTTACTAGGTATAATATTTCAAGCGATGATTAGTTAATATAATATAGTAATAATTAACAGAAGAAATGCCATTTGCATCACCGAAGTGGTAAATAGATATGCACATATATGTATATAATAAATTAGTAATAATTTACAGAAAAAGAGTCATTTAAATCAACAAATGTGGTAAAAATTTCACATTACCTAAACTATTGTAACATCAGAATAAATAAATAAATAAATAAATAAATATATATATATATATATATATATATATATATATATATATATATATATATATATATATATATATATATATATATATATATATATATATTTAATGTGTGTATGGAATTATACATGATATTTTAGCTTCCTTCAAATCGAAATTTCAAAATATTATGACAATGTGTGTGTGTGTATGTACATTTTTTGTAATTTTTTTGTGTTTGGGGGAAGGGGGGGTTGACTGTATACATTAAAGAAAAACATCTCATTTCAGAAACTACATCACAATATTTTAAACAAATTTACTAAACCATTAGTTACTTAATTAATGTAATCAGCAAGAAATACCATCTGAGCATTAATTAGCAAGAAAACTAATTAGGGCAAAGAGGATAGAAAAACATTTTTCTTAAATTATTATTAAAGCAGATTAACAAAAGAAAAAAAAACTTTATATGATAAGAAAGAAATTGGACGACGTGCAAATTAATAAATGATAAAGCTCTTACTAGAATAAAAAAATAGCAGCAGTCAGATCTATAAATAGTATAAGCTTTAGATAATAAAGTTAATATATAAAAAAAAAATCCTTCATGTTGCTATAAAGAAATCCAGGTATTATAAAGCACACACGCGTGCATGTGTGTGTTATTGTTGTTTCTAATGCACCCTGGCTGTTCCAGGCAAGATTACAAACAGGTTACGGGCTGAAGTGTACGGCTCCGGATTTAAATAGCATCAGAAGGTCAGAGCCCGTCTTAACTCTTTGCCACCTTAATTTACATCGGAGATTTAATCCCTATCATAGAGGGACTTTCCGGTTTAGGGATTTAGCGGGTTCATATCCGACCTAGACACGGAGGTATTTAACGGCGCGCGCCGGAGTAAGATGCGTGCAACTTCAGTACCGAAAGCCAGCATGTTACCGAAAGACGACCTCGAGCATGCATGTATGTATGTGTGTATGTATATACAGGGTGATCATAAAAAAAAAAAAAAATTGCCGATTTATGGACCGCTAGCGGTCGTTCTATTCATCCGATCAAGATGAGATTTCAGATATGGCTGTTCAGAGGTATTAGCTCGGGATTTTGTGAAAGGCAACAAAGTGGCGCTTACGGTTACGGTTATAGGCACAGAAACTCGAAATTTTCGAATGGCAAAGCTCACTTTTTCTCATCGCAAAAGGCTCAGCACAGGCGAAAACCCTATGTATAAATAAATAAATAAATAAATAAATATATATATATATATATATATATATATATATATATGTAAGGAATTAATTGGGGAAAGAATAATTAAGTTAAATTTTATAGGGGGCTTCGGTATAAATTAGTTTCGTGGCGCTAAAGCCGCTAGTTTCATATGATAAGACGTGTCGAGAGGAAAGGTTTTTTCCCCATTTCAGTAATAGACCTTCGTTTCGCGGTGGAATGAAGTTCTACAGAGAGAGATTATTTTTAGATAGTGTACAGGTTTAGCGGGAAGAATGCTTCTAGCAAATTCTATATTTGGCTCTGCGCATAGGCCAGGAGAGTAGACGCGCGAATTTTTACTTAGAACTACGCAGATTGATTTGGGAACTCGCTGCGTGCGAACACTCTGCTCGGCGTCGCTGAATGTTAAAATGGCTGACTAGGGAAAAAGACTCAGAGAGTGGTGTTCGTAAGAAGAAATCAATACAGTAATTTAACGTGTGGACTGAGGTATTGTTCAATTCGTATTCCCACTTGCCACCTACGTAATGGATGATGACTGGATTTAAAGATGTTAGCGCAGATAAACCACTTGCCTGTCAAGAGCCGGCAGGATCTAACTTAATTATTCTTTCCCCAATTAATTCCTTACATATATATATATATATATATATATATATATATATATATATATATATATATATATATATATATATATATATATATATATACAGGTTGTCCATAATAAAGGTCAGAATGACTTCAAATTTGAACTGAATATACTAGAAGAAGGGGGAAATGATTTGGACTAATAAAAAAAAGATCCAACCACTTACAGCGCCATCTATTGATACATTTTGGAACTTTTTTATTATGCTAAATCGTTTCCCCCTTCTGCCAGTATATTCAGTTCAAATTTGAAGTCATTCTGACCAGTGGTTCTTTTTTTTGCAGCCTTTTGAAAGTGGGACTTTAATTATGGACACCCTGTATATATACAGTTCGCTCTCTGGTTAACGACTTTCAAGGGACCGTGAAAAATCGTCCTTAAGTAGAGGTCGTCCTTAAACAGAAAAAGATAACATTTCCTATAACGTCGGAGGGGCCGGAACTGGGAAATATTGCCGTTAAGTAGAGCGTCGTTAAGTAGAGCGTCGTTAAACAGAGAGCCAACTGTGTATATATATACACTCATGGACAAAAAAATTAGCGCACCAAGAAGGAGTCGTCGAAATGAAACGAAATTTTACATACGTAATGACTACTTTGATATAAGTAAATGATAAGAAAATCAAAGGAAAAGGATAATTTATTTCAGAGAAAAAGGCAAAAGAACGGAGGAGTTAATACTCCGTTGGATCCCCTCTAGCGCGAATGCACGATGCGATACGATCGGGCATTGAGTCATACAAGTTCTGTATGATGTCTTGAGACATTTCGTTCCATATTTGCTGTAACCTTGCCTCTAGTTCGTTCAAACTCGTGGGATGCCCAACTCGTCGTCCCAAATGATCCCAGATATGCTCGATTGGAGACAAATCTGGGGATCGGGAAGGCCAAGGAAGGGTAGTAACAGTGCGGAGACAGTCTTGTGACACCCTTGCCGTATGAGGCCGAGCATTGTCTTGTTGAAAAATGGCTCCTGGGAGCCGTTGCATGAGTGGCAACACATGTGGTTGCAGGATTTCATGAACATACCGCTGGGCTGTCATGGTGCCACGGAACAATACTAGGGGTGACCGTGTATTGTAGGCAATGGCACCCCATACCATCACACCAGCTGTGTTAGCGATGTGTCGCTGTACAGCAAAGGCAGGGTTGAAGCGTTCACCACGGGCTCTCCACACACGAACACGATTGTCATCACTGCCGAGATTGAATCTGGATTCGTCGCTAAAGACGACCTGGTTCCATTCCGCTGCAGTCCAGTGGTGCGCGGCAAAACTCCAAACGGAGGCGTCAATGGGTGGGCGTCAAGGGCAGCACACGTAATGGGCGCCGCGATACCAACTGTCCTTCAGCCAGGCGCCTTCGTATGGTTCGAGAAGACACAGAGGACCCTAGTGAAGGTGCTACCTGTGCCTGGATGGCGGCCGATGAAGCAGTTGGCTGTACGCGTGCATTTCTTACGATGTGGCGGTCTTCTCGACGACTGGTCTGTCGAGGGCGTCCTGAGCCTGGTCTTCGTGTACATGACATCTCTCGGGTCCACTGGTCCCAACACCTCCTCACAACACAATCAGAGCGGCCTAATTGACGAGCTACTCGCTTAGCTAACCACCAAGCTTCCATCATTCCGACGATTCTCCCCCTCTCAAACTGCGACAACTGCTTATATTGTCTTCGAACACGGCGTAATGGCATGTCTATCTCAGCTCTTCCTTTGTAAATGATTCAGCACACTCAAACAAGCTTTGGTTACCTGTTTTATACTCCACAGAGTACGATGTTCAACGCCCTCTACCGGCTATACGTAATGCGCAATCACGCTGCATTTCTAATCATTTGCATATCTCCCCGACATGTACCTTCATTGCAAATTTCGTTACGATCCCGCAATTATTTCTTGGTGCGCTAATTTTTTTGTCCATGAGTGTATATATATATATATATATATATGGCGGTGAAAGGCAAAGTGATGTAAGTCACATTTTCAAGTTTTTTGTATTTCAGGGCAAAAATGTAATCTGCATGTTTAGTTTATAGTGGAATTGCAAGTAATTATTATTTGTAATATTATAATAATTATTAGGAATTGTAATTTGTTCAATTTATAGTGGAAGGTTTTGTAGTTTTTGCAGTAATACGCTTTGGACTTACACCACTTGACTTACTTATTTATACAACTTTGTCTTTCACCGCCTCAAATATATAAAATTAGTTAGCGTAAAATGTATATATATATATATATATATCTATATATATCACTAATGTTATATGTTATATGTATAGACCCCAAAAATTATTTTAGTATTTCTATTGACACTAAAATAAAGAAAATCTGATCATATTTGAATTAAGAAGACGTACTGCTACGGCAAACCGGATGAATGATCGTTAGTGTAATGTAAACGGAACTCTGACATCAAACTTTCATGTTACCCGTCTTATAACGCATTAATGATTCATCGCTACATTATAACTCAAATACCAGAAGTCAAAAAGAACGGCGCTTCCACGAAATGAAATGTTTCGCGATGATGGAATTTCTCATTGCCGGTGATATTTATGGTTGGATCTATAACACATTAACGGGATATTGTCCAACATCGGACAGCAATATACAACTAATACACACGGCAGTAAAAATGTGCTTTATAACCCCGGGATTTCTGTAAAGTAATATGGATGCTTTTTTATGTATTAGCTTCATTATTTATTGCTTTAGGCTATGGATTGGACGGATTACTGTTATTTTTTTTATCATGGTACTATCTCTATTATTTATTAATTTGATATATCTATGTCATTCTATTTCTTTTGTCCTGTAAGGTTTTATTTTGAAGTATGCTTTAATTAGAAAGGAGGATTTAAGAAATATATTTAACATTTTTTTATATCTAGATTCTGAGATCATATGTTTATTTTTAATCTATGCAGTCAGGGCCAAAATATAATATTCATAAGCTTCAGTATGTAGGAGGCTAAGATATGCAGAAATATGCACAATTGCACACACACACCCACCCACCCACACACACACACATATATATACACATATACATATATACATGCATACATACATACATATATATATTTATGTATATATATATACATATTAATATATATATATATATATATATATATATATATATACATATATATAAATATATACATATATATACATATACATATATATAAATATATACATATATATACATATACATATATATAAATATATACATATATATACATATACATATATATATATATATATATATATATATATATATATATATATATATATATATATATATATATATATATATATATATATATACACACAAGGCTTGTTGCGGTCCAGTGGTACAGTGCGCTGGTTTTCGGTGCCGAGGGTGCTCGGATCGAATCCTAGCGTCGCGCCACGAAAAATGCCTGTGTTCGTGTCGTCAGTTAGGGAATAATACTGTCCGCCTATATGTTGCCCCCACAATAAAATGGGCAGCGAATTTGCGGCGTAGTATAGGCGAATGTCTCACAAGTGCCTCCACATTTGGGAAAAATATATAAATATATATACACATATATATATACTTATATATATACATATATATATATATATATATATATATATATATATATATATATATGATTGACAGTTGAGATGAGACAGCCAAAATCTTACGCTGTGTAGATGTTCTCTAGACATACGCACATCCTGTTGCGAGGAAAAATGGGAACAATGATTCGTCGGACCAACTGTCGTTTTTCGACATGTTACTCGACTAGGATTTGCGCTGGTGGCAACATTGTGGACGATATTTTGTATTGGCATCTATTACGAGTGGTTTGGAAATAGCTACTTTTCCTTAAAGCTTTGCTTGTAAAGTTTCCTTCTACCTCTAATGGTTGATACCAGAACATGCAGATGCCGATTGAGCTCTTCGGACATTTTAGTTACAGTTGTATCTTCTCTTCCTGTCACAATCCGCTTCAATACCTCGTCCGTCTCTTTCACTCAGCTCTCCCTTTCATTCACTATTCTGCTTGGCAAAGGAGGTTTTTCCGTGCACTCTTTATACTGTCATGGCTTTCGATACCATAGCTTGTAAAACGCATATTAGCCTGGGGGTTGCAGTAACAGATACTCCAATTTAAACGCGCTCCAACAATTTGCCCTTTTCACAATGTCTGCAAGGTTTGACATTTTACGCTGTTCCCCAAAAGCACGATGCCCTTAGCTTCATTACTGATACCTGACAGTAGAATAATACATATACTATATTACATAAAAATACCGGTGTCTAGACTTGTTCTTTAAGGAATACGAAGCACATTCATAAACACCACTGACATTAATAGGTGTTTCCACTATTTTGATAACCACCTGTATATATATATATATATATATATATATATATATATATATATATATATATATATATATAGAGGCTGTCTCTGCCTTAACGAATAAAGACAAAACATTGCAGTAAATGACTAAAGAATAAAATTTTGTTTATCAGTGTATTTTTTCAACTTTTTGAAACATCTCTTTACAGTTATCTAGGATTTATTATATAATGCAAGATAAAAAAAAAAAAAAACTTTTATGCGATATGAGAGAGTAATCGATGCGAAGCAATAAAAAAACTGTTTGTGAAACTACTTAATTACAAATAAAAACGTCTAAAGACTGTACTTGATGAAAAACATGAGATGCATTGAAAATCGATAAGATTTTTCTTTATACTTTGTCGGCAAGCTACTTAAAATGGTACCGTTATTTTATAAAGAAGATTTTGCCATTTTTTTTTCACTTCCTCTTAAGAAAATCATTATGGGTTTCTTTCCGAACAATTTTTTTTTACAACGATAAGTATGTCTGTAAAAATGTAGAGATAAGTACGGGAAAGGAAAAAAAATGTCATCGATATGAGCAATCTTAAACGATATCCTAAAAATATACGATAAGTTTAAAAGATTTCTACATGCGTTTCAATCAATTGTATTTCCCTTTGATTCATTTTTTAAGAAATGATTCTACTACAATGTAAGATATATGTGATGAGTTTAACGATAGTGAAACTGTTTTTTAAATTGGTCCGTTGCACAAAATTCTCACAAAATAGAACTTTTCGTTGTGTGTGTTTTTATATATACAGAAATTTAGTTAGTTTGATTATAAAAAAATGTCATTGTGATATTAACAAAAGTTACATGCCATTTTCACATTCATATTAAGTAACATTTTCTTCTGTTGTACTTAAAACGAACTTGTATTATTTTAATTTGGACTATTTACTATTCTAATGGTTTGAGAACGGGAATTTGAAACGAACCAATTCTCAAGGTGTTGTCATAGTTTTACTATTTTTATGACCTTTATGTTTGGTTCTAGTATAAAACAATGCCACAGTTAGATTTAAAAGAGTTATTGTGTAATTTTCATATTCTTATTGGGCAGAATTTCATTCTAATGTACCTAAAAACTAGTATATATTATTTGAAGATGAACTATTTATAATTATAATTGTTTTGGATACACGTATTTAGTTTTTCTTTTTGCGAAAACGAAAGTGTGTTTTGGCGTGATAACTCAAGAGCAATCGTGTGTGTGTGTTTGAATGTGAAAGCATACGAACATCAGCATCTTAAAAAGAAAACAAAGTAGCTTTCATAAACCAAGTCATATTTTGAAGACAAATTCCTTCTTAGTTATGAAAGGCATGCACAGAAAGAAACTGTGAAATGTAGGATGAAGATTTAACATGATAACAAGAAAATAATTGAGAATTTAGGACTATTTAGGGCTTCGGTCGGCCATTTTGTGATAATCAGTTTCGCGACCGAAAATCAATGGCTTCTTCTTCTTCTTCTTCTGGGGCAGTACAGCCTACTGCTGGCCAAGGTCGTCCCAATAAGTTTACGCCATCTGGCCCTATCTAAGTCAATACTCCTCCAGTCTCCCCTATATATAGTTTTTATATCATTCTCAACGGCATCAAACCACCTACTTGGTGGCCTTCCTCGATTTCTAGCTCCAATAGGTTTGGTAAATGTGAGCTTTTTTACTGAATTTGTGTCTTCAGTTCTGTATAAATGACCCAACCATCGAATCCTGTGGCATTTTATGACCTTGACAATGTCAGGTTGTCTGAATTTTCGGTAGATTTCATGATTAAACATTGATCTCCAAACACCATTTACGCAAATTGCACCAAATATTTTTCGCAATATTTTGCGCTCGAAGATCAATAGTTTATTTTCATTAGATTTAGTCATTGCCCAGCACTCGCAGCCATATAGTATGATGGGTCGTAATAGAGTTTTATATATATATATATATTAATTTTGGTGTTACGGCCAATGATTCGAGATTTAAACTGATTTTTGAGGCCATGGTAACATCTCTTTGCCATATAAATTCTGTTATTAATTTCAACAGATATATGATTGTTATTAGTGACGATAGTTCCAAGATATTTGAACTGTGTTACATTTTTATAATCAATGGCTAGTTCACAAATTGTCTAAGATAAAGGGGCTAGATCTTAGAAGTTATGCGGAGGTGGATCATGCTGGTACGAGATTTGATTATAACAGTTCAAAATCAGTTCATTGCCACTATGAAAATTTCTTTATTTTAGTCAAAGTAGAAAAAATCCCTTCAAAATGAAAAAGAAAAGGAAAATTTTTCTTGGGCAATTCGCAAACTGGTCATTGATTGTCGGGTGGATCGCGAATGGGCTGGCGAAAGCCCGAAGTATTCGTAAAATCTAGTTTATTCGGCTTTTGCCAAATGACTTGGCCAAAGTTAGAAGTGGCCGGTCATTTCTCGAATTGGCTAGACTGCGGACATTAGGAAGTCATAAGCATGAAAAGGAAGTATTAGGGTAACTAATGGTATACCCTTTTATGGATGTGAATAATTTCAAAGACAACATAGAGATCAAGTTTGATAGAAATAAAAATTTGATACAGATTATTGAAAGTCCTCAAGGTGTATTGGACATGATTTCAATTTTAAATGCAGATATTGTATGTGCGTTTTATGTGCATTCCATTTTTGTAAGATAGTTTGACATTATATTGTTTTCAACTACAACAACTGTAAAGAAACAGAGGTGGGCGCACATAAAACAAATCTCTATGTTAAATTATTCTCTGTTAAAAGATGAAAAATATTCTCATGGCAGATTTCATATTATACATATTTTGGAACCCTTTAATATTTTATTTCAGACTGGAAATTGGTCCTACTTGGTTTATGGGGGGAGACCAACTTAAAACCTTCAAAAAACTCATTTTTTATTATGATTTGATTTTGAATAATGGAATGGAATGAATCTTTTTTTAAAAAAATGAAGTCGTTACTACAATTAGAACCGATTTTATGGCCAAATATATAAAGTTAATAGTAATTTCTAGAAACTTTAAACTTTAAATGGCTTTCTCTTAAAAATGTTATTTTCAAACTTCTGCGCACTATTTCTTCAACACTAATGGTCACAAATTACTAAAACTTTGTATACACGTATATATAAGATGTTTATAGAATTTCTACCTAAATTTAGGTCAGTGCATATTATTAATTTTTTACAGCAATTTTTTTGAAAAAAAATTATATTTCTTGTACATTAAAATAAATTTGCCTGAAAAATATTTATATAAAATATGGTAATTATATTACCATAATGTAATTATACCACGTGCTAATTATATTACCATATATAATATTTTAGGAGTAGATTACAGTATGACCTATGTATAGATTATATACAAATGATTTAATATATATCTCTTATAGATTTAAAAAAATCTGCGCGCAATGCATCCATCTAATATTCATTATTCATAAAACATTAATTTTTTTACTGAAATAATTTATAATAATCTGCGAACAATTCTGCTTTTGTTTCCTAATAGATAAAGTTTTGTACAACTCGCCCTAAAATTTGGTTTAAATTAATTACGAATTAACAGTTTGACAACACGTTAAGCTTGGTAATATAATCACTGTATTTTTGCGAGTGGTGCAAAGGTGATATCCCCCCTTAAACATGTAGACATCATTATGTCCTCAGCCAAAAGTCTAATGCAACGACAGAGCTGAATAAGCATTTCAAATTTTACAGGGTGATTCACCTGGGAATTTATCCCCCAGAAAACGCTATAAAAAAGATGGTGTATAATAATACACTTAGGAAAAATTCACAAGGCATGAAGACAAACTCTTGGTAACTTAAAAGAGTTTTATTAAATAGTCCTAAAGTATAATATATACAGATATGTACAACAAGATATGTACAAGTTAAGAAGCCGTGGGCATGATACGACGTTAGAAATATAGCACTAAAATGTGCTTACAAAATCTCAACACGGAGAGATTATTCTTAATTCGACAATTTGCATAGCTCCACAAGGCAAAGACTACAGGAGAATACTTGGGATGACGCTACGCCCAGCGGACGCGGGGGAGAGGTCAGTGATCCTGACCACGTGACCCTCCCTCACTGTCCCCGTTTCAACCCCAAAATATTTTACACGCTATTATAGGCTCTATATACCAACATGTTGAACGATACATTTGATAATGTACAGTGACGAGTTGATATCTGTTTAGACGCCAATGTCGGACAGTTTCAGCATTATCTGTGATATCAATGAGATTGCGTAGATGTAATGCACTTTGTATTCAAATTTCAGATTGAACTAATTTCCAGTATAAGAATTATAGCTCTTATTTTGGGTAAACTACCGAGTGAATAACACTGTAGAACTTCTATTAATAAAAATCCAATATCTGTTCATCCTATCTTGGAGTCACGCATGTTAGTTTTAATGCTTGCCAAAAATTTTCATAAGTAAAATTTGTTTAATTCTGAGAGCTGAGACTGGTTAAGATTAAACGGGATATTACAGAAGAGGGTTAGATTTTTGATAACTAAAATATAGATAAATTTTCAATGCCTAATAACGTTAAGTTTTTACTAACGCTATTTTACAATCTATATATATAAAACAGTTCCGTAACAGACTGACTCACTGACTGACTGATTGACTGACTGACATACAACGCACAGACCAAACCGCAGGACCTAAAGGGCTGAAATTTTGTATGGTGATTCTTCTTATAGTGTAGGGGTGCACTAAGAAAGAGTTTTGAAAAATTCTTCTTAGATTTTTTTAAATTAAATTTTTAAGCTGTTTTAGTAACATTCTTTAAAGTTTGCATTTAAAATAAAAAATTGAGGGTTATGAAATTTATATCGAGAAAGATCCTAAAAAGTCTTTTAAAATGAAATCTTTTTTGAATCTTTACCTCCATTTTCTGATTTTTCGTGAATTTTTAAATATTAACTTTTAGAATTTAATTTATTAAATGCTGATCAAGTGGTTTCTTTTTCTGGTACTTTAAATAAATTTATCGTCAGGTACATAACAACGAAATAGACGAAAAAAATTTTTTTTTCTTGCTAATGCGGCAGACGAAAGGACATTATCCAAAAAAATATTAAAATACAGTAAAAGATATGTTCCTCAAACTGTACTATATTAACTGTACTATATTCTTTATAATATGTCCTATTAGATTTAATTTGAATATTTTCTTCTACATTATTTTGTCTATAAAAATACCCCTTACGATTTATATATATATATATATATATATATATATATATATATATATATATATTTTGGCATTAATTGCATACATTGACCGTTGTATTTAATTTGAATGTACTCCGTAACGAAGTGCGGATTTTCAGCTAGTATAATATATAGGGTAAGTGACATTACATGCGAAATATTTTTCTAAGGCAATGGTTCTCAACTTTCCCGTGGTTGAGATCACATCGATTTTTAAGCGAACGTGGCTGGCACAACCAATGGTTTTTGTATCACCGATGATAATTATTTACATAATAGAAATATATTTTTTTCAATATTATGTTATCAACCTTCTAATATTATTACAATGATTATGTTTTGAAAAATAATAAATAAAAAAAAAGATGAAACAAATAAAATTTTGATTATTTTATTTCATATGTAGGTACACGGAAATAAAAAAAATAAGTAGCATAAACGGGTTTATTACTTAAAAATACTTTCTTTAGAATTTAACGAGATCTTTTACTCTGAACTGAATTAGCTATATTTTCGTAATTGGGAATATAAGATGATATTCCCGTTCTCAAGCAACTGTCAAGATGTGTCACTAGTAAGTTGAGATCAGCGTTCTGATTTTATAATATTCACTGTCGGAAATAAGTCTTCGTACATATATGTTGAACCAAAGTAAGATTTTATTTTACAGGACGCATTTTTAAGATTAGGATATTTTTCACGGTTCACGATATTCCAAAAGTTGTCATCAGAAGAAGCAGACAAAGAAATCAGAAGAAGCAGACAAAGAAATCAGACATCAGACGAAAGAAACTTATAGAGTAAATATGCTCACTTCTACCCAGACTTGGGTTCATATAATTTGAAGTGACACTCTATTTGAATTTTATACAAACACAGTTTATACATGAAACAATGTTTATTGAATTCGTTGCACATATATAATTCGCTTTTACAGCAATAAGCATACGTACTACTTGTACGGAATATATATATTATCATTCAATAGAAATACACATTTCGAATACTCACAACCCAGCAGAGAGTCAAACCAGCAGTACTGCCACGTAAACTTTCGGCCTGCTAAGCACTAGCTCAGGATAGTACTGGAGCTGCATACCTCGTAGCTCCCTATCGCTTATCTATCAACTTTAACAACCTTCTTTCAACCCTAACAACCTCTTTTTTCTTAATTTCGCTGCATGGTATTTATACTAAGCGCGTATGCCGAAATTAGCATATCTCAAGCAGCTTCTTTAATTCATTCACTCAAAAGTTCGATTCTTGTGAATCGAATCTTGTGTATACCTTACAAACTTCAAGATAAAGTCGGGCGTATTCTAACACCTTAGCAGGCATACGTGCGCCCGCCGCCACAGGGTTAAAAACCACTGTTCTAAGGTATCTTAACAAAAGTTTGTTCTCCTGTAATAAAATGACCCCCAATGTCTTCTTATCTTACTATATGTTTTATGCGTTTATTTTATCAAATTTTACAACTACAAACACTCTTCAAGATACTGTAAATTCTTGAGTATATTATGGACTTTTTTTTCACATTTTAGTGTGCAAAAATGAGGGTGCGTATTATACATGTGTACAAAAAAAAAGTACCAAAAAACGTAGTTTTAAACATTGAATAAACGACAAACAATAGATCAACATTGAAAGTGATTAAGACTGATAATTTCAATGTATTGTTTGCTTTGAATTAAAGTTCTTTTTTCTACCGAATTTGACTTTTTGTTAATTTTTATTACAAATTTTATTTCTGCTAATAAATGCTTGTGCAGTTTTTAAATAAAATATTGTAAACATATGGGTGCGTATTATAGTCGAATTTTAATTTTTTCCAAAAATTTCGCGCAAAATCAAGCATAAGTATTATATACGTCTGCGTATTATAGTCATGATTTTACGGTACTTATTGCCTTTAGTATGAAGCATTGACAAACCTCGTCTTTTTAAAATGTAAAAAATAAATCACGTAGAAATGATATAGAAAAAATTATATAGAAAAATGATATAGAAAAGCAAATGATATAGAAAAAATTAATGGACAGACCAAACACACTCCTCGTTTCAATCGAATAATTAAAAAATATATATAGAAAATTAGATAACATTAATACCAATTAAAATTTACGAGTATAGGGGTATACTATAAATAAATACACCATAATTGAATTTTTATTACCTCAGTTATTCCCTTTTGAGCAATTTTACAATTACTAACCCCGCATAAATCCACTTTCAACCTTTTAAATTCCAATCTCACTTTAATTTCGATATCTAGAATCAAGCATTTCTGTAGATTCTAATCTAATTATAATTCTTTATCGCCCGTTTAACTAGAAATCAAATTCTTTGAATGAATTTTCCAATTAGCCTCGATGCTTATTTTAGTAAATGATGTTATCTTTGTCTCTCGTTATTTTCCAACGATTCGCGTATTAAGAAATTTCGGATTTGATTGCCAGCGAATAGAGATATTTAAAATTACTTATACGTGACTGCATAATCCTTTAAACAAACGCATTTATTTCCAAAAACTTTTAATATATTGAATAAACATATGATTTGAAACATGAGCCCAATTTTAATTAATTCGTTCATCCCTAATTAATTTTGATTGCATACGTTGCTTATCTTTAAGATAAACTTTTAAGAAATTTATAAATTAAGAAGTTTTGTTGGTTTAAAGATAGTAGTTGATTAAGATGGGTTAAACAATGCAGATTCCATAGTCAATATCCTTTTATTTATAAACCGATGAACATACTTCCAAGGTATATGAGGGGTATAGGAATCGCCATTTTTTTTTTTTTCGAAATTGAGTTAAGGATGCTTTCTGATTATACAGAAGGTCGTTCGCACTTTATGGAAATGATTTTGATAGTTAAGTTTTATCTTTAAATGCCGTATTTTTTGCGGTGATTCGCTTCTATCTGATAGCCATGGTTCTTGACAATATCTCTTTCTCGAATTTTCCATGAAAGTAAACTTTTTCTTAGTACTGTCATGTCAATTTTACCCCATTCCTCTTGGGCCGTTTTCCAAAGTTCGTTCAGTGTTCATGGATGCCGTTTTCCTACGGCTCGTTTTAATAAACCGAAAGCGCAAAAGTCCATTCTAGAAGCGTCAGGTGATTTTGCAGGTATTTCTTTAAATGGGATACACTTTATTCCTCTGTTTCTGATTCTTTCATGGCTACATAAGCGGCAGTTGATTTAGACGTGTGACTACAGGCTTTGTCCTTATGAAGCTCAACTTTATTAATGTCATTTCCATATAAGGTTGAAGTTTCTTCTTCAAAAATTGGTTTTAAAATGTTCTGCTGATAGTAGAGTGAATTAATTTTGGCTTTACTTGAGACTTTTTTGATTTCTAATTTGCCATTGTAACAAAATCCTCCAACTATAATGAATCCATTTGGGAACTTTTCTCTATACTGACGAAGCCATTTCGTAAGATCATTCCCGTCAGTTGAGCAATAGAAAATTGATCTTTTTTATTACAGTCACTTAAATACACCCATGCCTCATCGAGTGTTACCACAAATTTCCATTTTTCAGCAGCTAGGTGTTTTTCATATAATTTTCTACAATTTGTTTTTCTGTCAGCAATATGCTTTGGCAAAAGCAGATGAACTTTAGGTTTAAACATCTGTTTTAACTTCAAATCTTTATGAATGATTTTACTTACAGCGCCAGAAGACATTCATAGTTTCGATGCAATGGATCTTTGAGTCGGCGGATTTTCTTTTAGGATCACAGACTTTACTTTCTTGATATTTATCCACGTTCGAACCGTCTTAGGATGAGGTTTCGCGTTCATATTTTAATTTTTACATTCAGTTAGGCGTTTTTTCCTTTCAAATTTAATATATTATAAAAATTCTTTTTTTGAAATGCCATAACCGTGATTTTTACACCGCTTTATTATTTGTTGATACGAATATTTCTCCTCGGAAAGCGCAGTTACGTAACCTTCGAGCCATCTATCAACTTTAGGAGCCATTTTCAGAATAAATCTTTTATTTTACATTCTAATCAAAACAAAACATTAGCAGACGGTTATTCCGGAGTTGCCAAATTTTTATCTCAAAATTCAAACGACAAAAATAAACTACAAAATCGTTTCCATAAAGTGCGAACGACCTTCTGTATTTCAATCAGTTAAATGCAAAAATTTTGGAAATTGACATACTAATGTAAAATTATGTTGGAATTTTTAAAATGTAATTTCACATTTATATGAGCGTACTCTGAAGATATCTGAGAAGTATGTAGGAAGAAAACTAACAATCTCCATTTTTTTCGAAACTGAGTTAAGGATACCTTATTACATTTCAATCAAATAAATACAAAAATTTTCGAAAATGGCCAAATAATAATGTGTAAATTTTTTATAGATATTTTCATGTTTATATCTTAAAATATACATAAGATATATATTCAAATACACATATAGTTCTTTGCCCTTTACCGAATATGAAAAGTCTGATGAAGATTGTCAGTTTTCACCATATGCCCATGCCTCTAAAATGGTTGATCAGTTGACGTCAAACACCTTCTACACCTGTATGAAGCTATTAGGAATTTTCATATGAGATTTTTTTCTGCTCACAGACTAGTCAATGCGCTTTTTTTAATTCTTTTCCGTATCTTTGAAATTAGATCACTAAATGAAACGTGCGGTATTAATTTTTTTCACTTTAAATTTCCTGTTCTCAAAAAATAATTTTAATATTGCAACAATAACGATCAATAAACTAGTGCACCGCAGTTAATTCCCAGAGGGAAAATTTTAAAATCAACCCAAGGGCGAGTAATTTATTTAAATGTTTTCCTTTATATCCAAAAACAGCATTGGAAAATTTTATTTTGCTAATATGAGATTTCGTTAACACTTAGAGTAAAATTCCGATGAGCTTAACAATGAAATGAAAGATTTCCTATGTCAATTATCTTCCGTTTTAAATAAAGTACGTTCGTATACACTTTACTGAGATGTTGCAACACACCTCTAACTGATACAATTATTGTCCAAATATTGTCCAAATATATATATATATATATATATATATATGTGTGTGTGTGTAATAAATTAAATTTTAGGCCCTCCATTCTAGCATTTAAATTCCCTTTCCTAAATCCAATCCCCAGTAATCTTACTTTATCGATACAAACCCATAGCAACAGAGCTTCTCGTAAATCGCATGCCTTGTATTTACACACGTGTATACGTCTGGAGAAAGGCGTGGGTTCGCATCGCCAGAACAGCCCCATGTTTTTTTCGCCTCTATCGCTTAAGGTTGAAAGGTGGTATATTCGCTCCCAAGCCGTCGTCTGAGATGGACGGATGTTACTTTCGCTCCAATAAACTATTCGGACAGACTGCATCAAAATTTTATTCCTTTCAGGCTGAGTCTAGCTCCAGCCATGTAAATATGAGCTAGTTTTCCTTTTCAGGTTGCATTTTAAGGAAGAATGAAATGGATGTATTACATATATATATATATATATATATATATATATATATATATATATATATATATATATATATATATATATATATATATATATATATATATATATATATATATATATTAAATTATATGCCCTCCATTCTAGCATTTATATTCCCTTTTCTAAATCCAATCCAGAGTAATTTTAATTTATGGCGTTAAAACCCTCAACCTCAGAACTTCCCGTGAATCGCATGCCTTTGCATTTCTGCACGTGTACATGTTAGAATTCAGGAGTCGGGTAGCTTTGCGAGCCCCAAAATCTGCTGACCCTACAAATAATAGTCACATGTCTACCTCACTGTCGCGTTTAATGTTGAAAGGTGATATTTTTCGGAGCCGTCCTTCTAAAATGAACGTATGTACTTCTGTCGCTCTAATAAACGATTCGGCCCGACTGCTTCCAAATTTAATTTTATTCCTTTCAGCCTGAGTCTAGCTCCTGCCATGTAAATATGAGCTAGATTATTCTTTTCAGATTATAATTTAAGGACGTGATGTAATGGGTATAATACATGTGTATATATATATATATATATATATATATATATATATACAGGGTGTCCATAATTAAAGTCCCACTTTCAAAAGGCTGCAAAAAAGAACCACTGATCAGAATGTCTTCAAATTTGAACTGAATATACTAGAAGAAGAGGGAAACGATTTGGGATAATGAAAAAAAGTTCCAAAATGTATCAATAGATGGCGCTGTAAGCTGTTGGAACCTTTTTTTTATTATGCCAAATCGTTTCCCCCTTCATCCAGTATATTCAGTTCAAATTTGAGGTCATTCTGACCAGTGGTTCATTTTTTGCAGCCTTTTGAAAGTGGGACTTTAATTATGGCATACAATATACACCCTGTGGTGTCCATAATTAAAGTCCCACTTTCAAAAGGCTGCAAAAAAAGAACCACTGGTCAGAATGACTTCAAATTTGAACTTAATATACTGGATGAAGGGGGAAACGATTTGGCACAATAAAAAATAGTTCGAACTGCTTACAGCGCCATCTATTGATACATTTTGGAACCTTTATTTATTATGACAAATCATTTCCCCCTTCTTCCAGTATATTCAATTCAAATTTGAAGTCATTCTGGCCAGTGGTTCTTTTTTTGCAGCCTTTTGAAAGTTGGACTTTAATTATGGACACTATATATATATATATATATATATATATATATATATATATATATAAATGTTAGGTTAGGTTAAACTATAAAATAGTTATTCTGATTTTAAAACGTATCATAAAGTTGTAATTGTAGGGCCCAAGTGATTAAACTTCAATAAAAAACACAGTTCCCCGTATAAAAAACAGATATATTAAGGCATTACTAATAGTGAGACGAAGGAAATCTTCCCCAGGCAAGAGATCTTGAAGAGAGTAAATGTAAAAACGCAATTATACATCACTTCGTACCCCAAATTTTGCAAATGTGGACACTCCATGTGGTCAATGACATCAGGTTAGCAAATTTCGAGGTCTGTCATTGCCTTGTATATATATCACTTCAATGTCTAAAACTGCTATGATGTCAGTTTTCTCACTCGTCAAATTTAGCTCGGAGCTTGCTTTAAGGAAAATATAAAAAGTACGAAATTTTTAGAAGGGTTTAATAAAATTAGTAATCAATCGGTCTAATTAAATTAGGGAACGAATTTGATTAATTTAATAATATTTCTGCATAACATACACACACACCACATGTTAGATTCCCATTGTGACCAAACCGTGATACTTATTTCTTATAACACCATAGTGCCGAATATAGGAATTCTTTAAAACGACCATCAGATACTTTAAGGCGACAATGGACCATGAAAAACTTTTTTTTTATTTATCAACCAATTTCTATGAAATTTTCTATACTCATACTGTGTTGTTTAGAGATAAAAATTCTAAATTTAAAAAAAAATCAGAATTTTAATATATTAATTAAAATCAGTTTGTTAATTACTCTAATTAAAATTGCTCCATGCGCATAAATTTTTGTCTCAGATATCTAACTTTCTTTCTTAAGCTAGATTTATAGAGTTATAATAAAAGTTACTAGCAATATTTGATTTACAATATTTATAAAAATATTACAATATTTATAAAAATACAATATTTATAAAATTACAATATTTATAAAAATATTATTATATTTGATTTACAATATTTATAAAAACTAGAAAAGAAATCGATAAAAATAGGACATTTTATGCAAAATTTTATCAAAAAATTTTTTTGACTGTAAAAAATTAAGTTGTTTTAAAATAGTATAATGAATTTATTAGTAAATTTTATTCTAACATATATAAATAATCTTTTTATGAAATTTTATGAAAATTCAAGAAAAATTATGATGCATGGAACATTTTGAACTTTCCGAAACGACATGAAAACTTGTTTTGAGAAAATAGCATTTAGAGTTTTAATTTGACAACAGATCCATTGTAACAGCCGTTTGAAAAATACTTATAACTCGGTTAATAATGATCGGATCATCATACTTTTTTTTAAATTTAAATCTGATGATATGCAGAATCATTTTCTGAAAGAAAACAAAAATCGTTTAGGGAACATATTTTTGTCAATCTGAAGGTACATTGTTGCCTTTTAAAAAATATTAACGATACAATTTATGCTTGTTTATATGCTTATTTAACGATACTTAATGGTCCCAATTTAAAGTGTCAAAAAGCGGACATAAACTGACAATTCCACATTATTGTAACAGGCTCGTAATATGACAGTATCCTTGTGGGAAGTCAGAGCGTGATTATGAATCTGTCTTTCGCAGTGACATTGCATGAAGCTACTATTATATTGCAAGCAAGTTGTATTAATGTAGATATGTTCGTTTAAGCCCCTTTCTCTGACATTATATTTTCATGACAGAGTGTCGTTGCACTTTGACGTCACTATACAAAAGATATAAGTTGTAATTCCATTAGAATTAAACAATGTGTTGTGTTCAAATATCCTCCATTAAGAATTGTGATTTGAATAGTCCCTTCCAATGTTGAGAAATGTTTTACTTGAGAGTAAGATTGCCCGACTTCACTCACAGAGGAAAAAGTTTAAGGTATCCGACTGCGTTTAAAATGGAGATTTTGCGGAAAATTCCGAAATTATTTTCATAACAGTTTCATAAAGAATGAGCATTTTTGTCTCTAAATCTGCTTTTATTTTTTTCTGCACCTTATAGATGAAAATAATGGAGACACTAAACACACTCCTTGTATCAATCAGAAAATTAAAAATATATATATAGGAAATTAGAAAACATATTAATACCAATTTAAATTTACTTACAAACAAACAAACAAACAAACACACACACACACACATATATATATATATATATATATATATATATATATATATATATATATGAATGTTAATGAGGCGTAATTACTTGAAGAATATAGCTCCCCACAGATTTAATCATTATTTCGGGTAGTCATCAGTAAAAGCATCTTAACATATATATATATATATATATATATATATATATATATATATATATATATATATATATATATATATATATATATAATGCTCATCTTATAGATAGAAGAAGCGCTTAATAACTTTTGTTAATTAAAGCAACTAGGAGAAATATGCAATGAAAAATTCAACAATAATTTTCCCCAATTTTCAATTTTTTTTTTTTTCACACGCTAAATTATTTTGCTAAAAAAAATTGGTAAAACTAACATAGCCTTTATCTCACATAAATAGCATCTCACACATAAATAGCAACAACAATTTTATGTTGTTGGGACAACAACATTTCACAATTGTTGTCCCAGTATGAACATTTTGCAGTTCTCATCTATTTTATGCAATTATAGCCTCTATCTCATCTAAATTATGCAATTGTTTCACTTCTACTGCAAAATGACGCTCTTCATAAGGTTCTAAAAAGTTCCCACATTTAAGTCCGGAGTACAGGTAGTTTATCTTCGCTGTGTTTTCCTAAGTCCCTCGAAGACATTATGGGATCACCTAATTAGCTTAATTCATATGCAAATCTTTTCTCAAAATTCAAGATGCTAGTACTGATGAGTACCCGAAATGAGTAAATCAGTGGGGAGCTATATTCTTCAAGTAATTACGCCTCATTAACTATTCCAGTTCCCAAGGGAGATCATTGACCATATATTTTTCGTTTAAGCGTTCAATTTTTCTTTTATTTGTGGACGGCTCATATAAAGCAATTTTCGTAGGATAATCATATTTTATTAATCTGATCTGTCTGATGACTCTGTATATAATTATTTCAGGAGGATGAATAATTTCGATAATCATAATCATCATTTTGGACTATCCCTTGTAAGTTATAAACTCGTTAAGTAAATGTACAACTGCACATTTTTGTATCATTTTGATCTGAACCCCAAGTAACATTGGGAAATTGT
>OU015490.1:120431748-120554248 GCA_907164885.2 Dolomedes plantarius
TCGAAAATTACTGATATTAGTGTCAAATCCATAGTTTTCGGGGTTTCTGAGATGAACAGTAAAACTCCGGATGCCTTTTATGTGCAAGTTCCACCCCATCGACATGGGGGTTCAGAAAGGGTGAAAAATGAAATGTCCAAAATGACCGAGATAAACCAAGGTGTACCACATATCTGGGCAACGCCGGGCAAACAACTAGTATGCAAAAAAAGCCAAATACAATTAACTCACTGACTGATGATTGTATCTCTCGAACCATAAAACGCCTAAGTAGCGGAAATTTTACATTGTGGTTGCTATTAAGGCGTACATGCTCGCTAAGAAATCAGTTTAAAATACCCACACTTTAAGGGGCTCAAAAGAGGCTTAATCCCCTAAGATAAAACACTGGCAAAAAAACTATTGTATCTCTGAAACCATAAAATCTACGAAACTGAAATTTAACAAAGTAGCGACTTTAAGGCCCAAAGTCCTCACTAAAATAAAAACTTTTAATAAAATTTAAAGTTTGTTAAAAGGTATAAAATTAACAAAAATATCTAAAACGTTTTGAAAAATCTGTGAAGTTAGCGGGAGAATATAGTGAGACGTGATAACACTTTATGTGCAGTAGCGCATGTGCGTTTTACGGAGACAAAAAATAGGAGACTTTAGAGCGTTTATGCATCACGTCCTTATTTTACATTTTAACCAATTTCTTTTACAATATAACATGCAGAGTATGCGAGACAACATAAGATACAGTCGTCTAAAGGTCTCTGAACAAATGTTTATTCTACTAGAATAAAATGACTACTGTGGTCTTCCTATCCCACTAAATATTTTTTAAAATTTAATTTATCAGTCTTGATGACAAAAGATACGTTTCAAAATGTTATTGTCATTAGTATGTAGCACTGATAAACCTAATTTTTTTTAAATCCTCCTATCTATCTATCTATAAACAAAAATATTTAAATATATGTATACAAAAATATCTAAAACGTTGTGAAAAATCTGTGAAGCTAGCGGGAGAATATAGTGAGACGTGATAGCACTTTATGTGCAATAGCGCATGTGCGTTTTACGGAGACAAAAAATAGGAGACTTTAGAGCGTTTATGCACCACGTCCTTATGTTACATTTTAACCAATTTCTTTTACAATATAACATGCAGAGTAAGCGAGACAACATAAGATACAGTCGTCTAAAGGTCTCTGAACAAATGTTTATTCTCCTAGAATAAAATGACTACTGTGGTCTTCCTATCTCACTAAATATTTTTTTTTAATTTAATTTATCAGTCTTGATGACAAAAGATACGTTTCAAAATGTTATTGTCATTAGTATGTAGCACTGATAAACCTAATTTTTTTTAAATCCTCCTATCTATCTATCTATAAACAAAAATATTTAAATATATGTTTACAAAAATATCTAAAACGTTGTGGAAAATCTGTGAAGCTAGCGGGAGAATATAGTGAGACGTGATAGCACTTTATGTGCAGTAGCGCATGTGCGTTTTACGGAGACAAAAAATAGGAGACTTTAGAGCGTTTATGCACCACGTCCTTATGTTACATTTTAACCAATTTCTTTTACAATATAACATGCAGAGTATGCGAGACAACATAAGATACAGTCGTCTAAAGGTCTCTGAACAAATGTTTATTCTCCTAGAATAAAATGACTACTGTGGTCTTCCTATCTCACTAAATATTTTTTTAAAATTTAATTTATCAGTCTTGATGACAAAAGATACGTTTCAAAATGTTATTGTCATTAGTATGTAACACTGATAAACCTAATTTTTTTTAAATCCTCGCCTATCTATCTATCTAAAAACAAAAATATCTAAATATCTGTATACAAAAATATCTAAAACGTTGTGAAAAATCTGTGAAGCTAGCGGGAGAATATAGTGAGACGTGATAGCACATTATGTGCAGTAGCGCAGTGTGTGACATGACTCGGACGTAGCTACAGAATAATCGTAAACAAGTTCACTGTGCGGGCTAAATATATAAAAATGAAGACTCAAAGATTGCAGATAGTCCATTTCGACACTATGGTTTTATTAAAGACATTTCTACCAATCCAGTACGCCGTTGTTCACCTAGTTCCCCTCCCACAGAAGAAAAACGTCTTAATCCCATCAGATCCAAACTCCGGGTGCGTACTTGTTAAACCGCCCAAGCGGACAGCCCGCGCGATAAACCGCGTGATAGCATGTGACGATTATTGCGTGAGTATCGATGACTTCAGGAGCACGTGTTGAACGAGTCAGACCATGTGATCTCCACTGCAAGTTAGTTTAAAAGCGCGTACTAATAATAAATCTTGGGGAGCATAATGCGATTGTCTTTGCACCCTTGTCCTTCGTTAACAACACTAATCCCCGAACGCGGAGCTCAGTATAGTCATGTTAGTGAACTATAATTTTGTAAAAGAAAAACAATGTCTGAAAATTGCTAGAAGTTCTTGAATGGTTTTAATTACATCAGTTGGGCTAATTAATTGATTATTCTTTGATTGATTGATTTATATATATACCATTCCAACGCTCTTTAAGGTTTTACATGCGCTGAGTATTTTGAGACCGAAAAAAGTGGGCGTTGCCATTCGAAAATTTGGAGTTTCTGTACCTATAACCGTAACCGTGAGCGCCACTTTGTTGCCGTTAACAGAATCCCGAGCTCATACCTCTGAATAACTGCATCTGAAATCTTATCTCGATCGGTGGAACGGAACAGCCGCTAGAGGTCCATATATCGGCAAAGATTTTTTTGACCACCCTGTATATTTCGCAAATTTATAATTTGACATCAAGCGGTAAAAAAAAAAAAAACATAACTAGTACTTTCGTTTGTTGTGTATTGCATTGGGTATGTTTTATTTTATTTTATTTTTTTGCGTTTATTTTTCTTTGGCGTGTTAAAATCCTGCCTTTACAATATTATTTTCGCGAACCTCCTTTGTACACCAGGTGAACCCCAAGGGTTTACGAACCAACGGTTGGAAATCGATGATATACAGTATTAACACCAATTCCTAGTTTTCAGACATAGGGGAGTATTTTGAATAAATACGCCATAATTAAATTTTTATAACCTCAGTTATTCCCTTTTGAGCAATTGTATAATTACTTACCCCGCATAAGCTTTTAAATTCCAATCTCACTTTAATTCCAATATCCAAAATCAAGCATTTCTGTAGATTCTAATCTAATTATAATTCTTTATCGCCCGTTTAACTAGAAATAAAATTCTTTGAATGAATTTTCCAATTAGACTTGGTGCTCATTTTAGTAAATGATGTTATCTTCGTCTGTCGTTATTTTCCAACGATATGCGTATTAAGAAATTTTGGATGTGATTGACATAGAATAGAGATATTTTAAATTACTTATACTCACTGAATAATCCTTTAAACAAACGTATTTATTTCCAAACACTTATATAATGAATATATTGAATAAAGATATGATTCCAAACATGAGCCAAAGTATAATTAGTTCATTGATCCGTAATAGATTTTGATTGCAAAATATTATCCTATATACTATATATATCTAGTCTAAAAACAAATAACTCCAGCTGCCGCTGTCAAAAGCTTGTCACGTTATCTCCTCCGAAACCGCTGGGGGTCTGGGGTCGAGAGAGATACCAATGGATGCAGAAAAATGGGGGGACCAAAGTAAGACATGTCTAATCTTCGTCGCACTTTAAGGTTTTTTTTAAATTTATCCTTTGTGGGAAAATATCGACTTTTTCATCTTCAGATTATGATAACTCGCCAAAAAATGATCGTAGAAATTTAATCTTTTTACAATCTAAGACTACAGACATTTCTCTTTCAAACTAGACCTCATTAGTTTAAAAATATTTTAAAACAGACTAATATTTTCATCAAAAAAAGAAACACAGATTTTCAAGAAATATCGTCCCCTATGTAGATGTAATATTGATGCTCCTCGAGTTTTTATCTTACAAAGAAAATATTTACATCATCTGGAAGCTGAAAGCTTTCTTATTCATATAAACCTCATTTCAAGTCTCTATCTTAAATTTTAGATTTTTAATTGAATTTTTAAATCTGATAATTCAGCAGTGATGAAACGCCCTTCCCATTAAGGGTGACAACAGTAAGTGGATGGCAGCTATTACATTGCCCGAGAATCAAACTTATGTATCTCGCTATTAGCCATAACAGAGGAGCGAGCGTAGCGAGCCTAGGGGCGATGCCCCTAGTATCCTAGTATATATATATATATATATATATATATATATAAATTTCTACAAACCGATCCGTTTTGAGTACTTTATCCAAATAAACCCTGGTAAATGTGTTTATAACCCCAAAAATGTTATTTTTTAAACCTCAAAATTACAAATTCCGAATACCCTGTTCTCCAATCCCTAAATAGAACAGTAGACATCAAACACCTTTAACACCTGTGTTGAGCTTTTAGGAATTCAAATAATCGCTTAAATTCGATTATATCGAAAAGAAAGTGAAAGAGTCGATAAAAGCTCGCTGCTTGTTACTATAAATCAAAAAGGAATAGAATTTCTCTCCAACGACTCTTTTCTCCCCATTCCGAACGCAATACCCTTTGACTAATAGCAATTCCCTTTCTTCTGCAACTCTTCTTCACTTGTTACGTCACATAATGGATGGCAAATACTGGGGGGAAAAAAAAAGACTCCTCCCATGTTTCATGGGTCTAAATTCTTCTATCCTTCGCTATCCGCGGTTAGAAAAAGAATCGAACGCCGTCTGAGCACGCGAGTGTTTCGTCTGCCGTTCTTATTTTCGGGATTTTTCTTTAATGTAACGAGTAATGCCGGAATGAACGGAATCTTTAGAGAAGTTGGTGGGTAGATCGAGTAGTAATACGTGATGGCCGCCGAAGAGAAATGTGCCTTGACGACTGTGCCTGCTGCCAACGCCGAAGAAAATGAGCCCACTACGCCTCAAAATCCGACTGGTGTTCGTAGACGATTGGTATGACAGTTATGCGTTTATTTTCACTAAGTTGCAAAGTTAAGGTATCTGACTAGGTTTAAAAAAGATCAATTTTGATGAAACTTCTGAACGAACGAACGAACACACACACACACACAATATATATATATATATTACACAATATATATATACAAATATATATATATATATATATATATATATTTATTTATTTATGAAACGATAAACCTTTCCCTTCATTTACTTTGTCTTATCGCAACAGAATATTATCCCTCATTTTGATTTTGATCTAGATATACCAAATTAAGCTATTAGTTTCTCCCCTGAATGCTACGTGCGGCCAACTCTTATATAAGATCGAATGCCGTAGAACATTCGAAATCATCTCCCCCATATGACGCGTTAAAGTCAAGTGTCAATTTTAACCAATTAAACGTCCAGCGCGCCTGTACTTCAAGGCGAGAACCTATTGTTTTTCCCTCTTTTTCTGTGTTCTTCCCCCTGTCCTGTCAAGTTGTGTTTTAGCCCGCTCCTTCCGTTGTCTTATATATGTGTTCCGGCAAACTCCGGAAAAATTTATTTGTGAAACTGTATCTTCCAAGAATTATGTGCCGCCCAACTGTTTAAGCACCAAATGATGTCCTAAGAAATTCTAAGAAATAAAAGGATTATGTGTCAAATTATGTGAATGCCTGTGTTCCTCGACCGGAGTCCCTGCTTAAGCCTTTGCCACCACTCGTCGACCACTTCTAGTGTTTGATGCTCAGACGACTGCACGTACTATGACTTCATAATGTGAATTCAGGTCTCCTACCTGATATCTGGTATTTTTCGAGGTACCGGCATGTGTTGCATCGCCCCGCAACAGCTTTTATTACATATATATATATATATATATATATATATATATATATATATATATATATATATATATATATATATATATATATATATATATATATATATATATATATATATATATATATATATATATATATGTGTGTGTGTGTGTGTGTGTGTGTGCGTGATAATATTACCAACTATCTATAATCGCCCATTCTGAACTTTATCTCTGTTCTGCCCACACAACACACCGATCTCTATTAGACGCCTATAATACCTCACCTCATAAAGACGCGTACTTCTATAAGACGTCGAAAAATATCTACATCACGTGGGAGCTCTATAGGAGCTCCGAGGTGTTCTCTCTTTGACATCCATAAGACGTCTACAATATCTAAGCGGCGCTCTTTAGGACGTCTATAAGAGCGAAAATTTCGATGTGGAGGGTACGCGATTTAGATATTTTAGACCTCTAAAGGACGTACTATTCCCCTCCAAAACATTGTATTTTGGATCTTAATTTCTTAATAATAAATTAAGAAAAATTAATTAAGCTTAATTTATTTCGAACAATTTGGATTCTAATAGGACATTTTTATGCAAAAATAATTGCTACAGAGATTCTAAAACTAAAAGTAAATTTATGGAAGTATAATAAAGAATAAAAAATAATAGTGGTAAATTTATTATTACCTATTACTTTTATACTCTTTGTTATACTTCCATAAATTTACTTATAGTTTTAGAATCTCTGTAGCAATTATTTTTGTATAAAATTGTCCTATGAGAATACGAATTGTTCGAAATTTATTAAGCTCAATTAATCTTTCTAAATTTATTAAGAAATTTAGGTCCAAAATACAATGCAAATATTAATATTTACTGCTTATTAAGAAATTTAGGTCCAAAATACAATGCAAATATTAATATTTACTGCTACTTTTGATGTTATTACGATGACAATTATCATAAATTATAACTGCCAAAAATAGCGATATATATTACTTAAATAATAATATTGTTAATAATGTTTAGTGTAAAAATATTTTAAAATAATTATAATATTAAATATTATAATAATAAAACTAATATTTTTACATTAAAACTTGGTATTAATGCATTCTGAAATTTAATAAAAAAAAGAAAATTAACCAAAATGCTAATTTTTCAATTGAAAAACTGAACTATTATAAGTGCATATATAATTTTTTAAAATGTAATTGTCCTAATCAATAAATATACATTTCACAATTAAAACATAATTTGAATATTGAATGACAATTTAAATTTGCTTGAAGACAAGTTTCTTCCTTTTTAATAGCTATTGTGATTAAGACTTATTTATTCGTCATAGGTTTTTGACAGTTTAAACCAGTTTTTGATGCTTGTAATGTCAAAAACCCAACCTTGCAACAGTATACTGGTTGAATATATAGATATCTCATATCTCTTTCTTTTTTCAGCCATCATTACTTATAAAAGTAACTTTAATAGGACATAATAAATTAAGTTTCAAAAAGTATATCTATGAAAATCATAATTTCATTTCATTATTTCATAATCATCATTTCATTATAATTATCTTCTTCAATAATTAATCCAGAATTGTTTGTGTTCACATTCTTTAACATAAATATATTTTTAATACTGCAAGAAAGAAAGAAAGAAAAAATGTTTTAATAAAAGGCTTTATTGAATACAAAATCATAAAATTTCCCCCATACAATTTCTTTTTGTTTTGAACTCCTAGCATTTGCATGTCTTAACCACTCTTTGACGACGGTTTCAATTTCTGAGTCAGTCACCTGCTTGTACAATGGATTTCTCCTAGTTGCACCTAGAAGTACAATAAATAAATTTTTAATTCGTTAGAAAATATCACTAGGTTTACCTTAATATCGTTCACATTGTGTGCGAAGGGTTTTAACTTAATGCATACTCTTAATATGCACACATTTAATATAACTAAAATATTACTTGCATATATATGTATACATACATATATATATATATATATATATATATATATATATATATATATATATATATATATATATATATATATATATAATATTAATCTAAAATTGAAAAATAATTTTAGGTATAAATAAAAATAGATAAACTCAAAGGATGAAAACGATTTAAATTATAAATAGACATATTAATGAAATAATAAAGAAAAAATTTGAATTGCTTACTAAATATAAGATGAGAAAATTTTAAGTTGCAGAACGCTTTTTCTTTTGCGCCCAACCAGCTAAATTTTGCTGCTAATTCATTCGTCAGTATTTTTGACAGTATCCGCCGTACCTTGTTTCCCAGATTTATGCCACTAGTCTGAGTAATACTTCATACTAAAAAAAATTTAAACTTAGAATATAAATATGAATTCACAAAACATACACAATATATTTACAAGAATATATTTCATAACATTCAAAAACTTGTCGATTAAAATGAACAATTAATATTAATTCTATACCATAAAATTTTTCTATGAACTCGAATAGGAAAATATTGCTAATCTACAATTTCACTGATATTTCAGTAAATTTCTCATCAGGCAATCTTTTAATTTTGTGAGTGTGTATTTTATATTAAGTCTGCTCTAAAATATTTATCTTACTAAAGAGTAATAATAAAATAATAATATACTATCCAACAGTTGTTTGGTGTCATTATTGTGTAGCTCCTGCTCAAGCTTTCAAAGCTCCTCCATCGTTTGAAGAGGCAGTTTTATCGCCTCTTTAGCCATTTTAGCTTCATTAATGTCTATCTGGGGTAATGCCTTGTAACCATCATCCTTCTCTTTAAAATAAGACCCAATATCAAGGCTTTCACCATCAAAATGTGTAAGTGGAACCACTCTAGAACTTAACAGTAATTCTAATTTAATACAAGACTGAAACCTTAGTTTTTTTTTCACACTCTAATAGTTGTCTGATTTTTTTTTATTCAATCAGTTATTTCTTATATTTTTTAAATTATGCACAGAATTTATTAAAAAGAACAGTGGCCTATCTTTATCTGTTGGGTGAGGACTCGGGCACGAAATGTCTAAAAACTTATTTGTTCTATCTATAAAATACAATACCACTGTTAATGGCCGTAATTGTTCAGACATTTCTTTAGTTTAATAATTATATGTATATAGAGAAAATACATTAACTGTAGGTATTAATTTGGTTGATTATTTGTATAGTTTTCGGTATTATCTAATTGTTACGCCACTGACCAGGAATATTTTCTCTTCATAACGGCATCACCCGAAGCGCTCTTCGTAATGTGCCGATGCCGGCTTGTTAATGCGTGACGTTGGTCATAAGCTACGGAGAGGGCAGTGAGATAGATTCATTGAGTTTGGAATACGTTTATATACAGAACTTTTATTTATCAGAAGTTGTGAATGAACTAACAAGTGGTTTCATCCAGGTATAAAAATATTGTTCTAGTTATGTTAGTCATTATTATATATTAGTAATTACTTTGTAGTTACCCTAATCATGACAGCACAGGAACCAAAGAAAAAACGTGTATACAACTATAATTTTCATGAAGAATGGGAAGAGAAATATTTTTTTATACATTTTAAGAAGAAATGTATTTGTATGATTTGTGGTTCAACAGTTACTGTTGGGAAAAAATGCAACATAGAACGAAATTTCACAACAGTTCATAAAAAATATGATACTGAATATCCTCCTAACAGCAATTTAAGAAAATGTAAATTGAAAGAACTAAAAACCACATTAATTGCCCAACAATCTTTGTTTACCAGGCCCGTGAATAAATCAAAAGCTGCTACTATTGCATCGTTTAAGATTGCATCGTTTAAGAGACTTATCAAAAGAAAAATGGAAAACAATTGTCACAATAGATGAATCATGGGTGTATTTAAATGATTACAACAAAAAAAGAGCCATTTATTATCATAAAAGGGGAGAAAAATTAAGTTCATGGTTCAAAGAATCGAAAGAAAGTTTTTCTAAGGGATTCATGATTGTTGCTGGTTTATCTTATAATGGCAAGTTAAAAATAAAGAGAGTGGAAAAAATGTCAAGATTAACTCCAAATACTATCAGGAACATATTTTATCGCCAATTTTTCTGAATGAAATACCATCGCTTTACCCACAGTGCCATCAATCTGTGAGACTCCATCAGGACAAAGCTAGCAATCACACATCAAAATCCACTGTAAATTTCCTAAAAGAAATGGAACAAAAACTGGTATCAAGGCCATACCCTTCACTGATATCCCTACTAAATCTCCAGATGTATCACCTATGGATTTTTGTGCTTTCGGACTTTTAAAATCTACATTATCCAAACGTCGTCCCAAAACCCTTACAGGACTCTGGAAAGCTGTTCAGGAGGAATGGGATAGCATACCTCTTCTGACACTTCAAAATGCATTATTATCCTAGAAATTGCGGTGTCGAAAGATAGTTCAGAATAAGGGATGTCAAATAGAACATTTAAAACACAAGAATTTTATGTAATTTAGTTTTGTGAATACAATATACATCGTCTAAAAAATGTGTGAACAGCCTCTGTATATTAAAAAAACTCATTCACCGGTGAACCTTATCCTGTTAAATAACGTTAAAAGTAGGGACTAAAAACTCTCCGAGCAGTTCCCTCTTTAGAGTCAGAATAGTTAATGAAGCGTAATTACTTAAAGACTCAATATGTACCTTCCCGCGGATTTAATCATTAGCCTGATAGTCATCAGGGCCAACATCTTGCTCTTGGAGAGCGATTTGCATACAAATTAAGCTAATTGGGGGGGGGGAGTCCCAGAATGGTCGCTTTTGATTTAAGGGACCATCGCGGCAGATTAAGTGGAAGCTGCACGAACAGTGAATATGAAAATGCTCCCCAGAATTACGGAGGAAGATATGCCGTACTTTAAAAGTTAAAATTTTTAAGCAAATGTGGTTAGTGCGTTTAAATAAGAGATTGCGTTATTAAAGAAATCATACATTTTAGATTTAAAGTAGTGCATAATAAAATCGTGATTTAAATTCGACGTTAAATGTTCTGTAGCCTGAGAAAGACACTTGATAAAAAAGTATTTTATATATATATATATATATATATATATATATATATATATATATATATAGAGAGAGAGAGAGAGAGAGAGAGAAAGAGAGAGAAATTTCTCTACCCGTTAACCCCTGTTCCCCAACCACCCCTCAAAAATGCCCTATTTTCTTCGAAACCGGTTAAACCCTCCATAGAACCAATGTTAGAAGAAACTTCTTATCCTCGGTGACCCCTCCAAACGGCCAAAGTTTTTAGAACCATGGCTGATCGTCAGGCTTCACTGTAGATAGATACATATACATACATACATATGTATGTATGTATGTATGTATGTATGTATTTGTGTGTTTGTTTGTTTGCATGTGCTTGCGTTTGTATAGATATATATATATATATATATATATATATATATATATATATATATATAAAATCGAAGAATTTAGATTTCAAATAGTACATTTTAAAATTACGATTTTAACTAGGTATTAAATTTATCTTTAGATAGCTAGTTATTTCCTTTCCGACTATTACAAAGGACTCCTACATCAGGCTTAAGTATTTAAATTTTCAGGAAAAGAATATGATATGTATATTACGTAGAATCGGCAATCCATATTAAAATGAAAAATAAACATAAAGAGGACGTTTACACTGACACACACTCTCTTTTATGTTTTTTCCCAACTTTTCTCGATTTTAACATCTTGACAATCAATCTTCGGTATGTGTCCAATACCTCTACCATAGGCTACTCAAAAGGGCCTTGACGTCATTTTTCTTTAGAAAACTGAGATTGCCGCTTCAATTTTTTTTCCAAATTCATCTGCTAGAGAATAAACGGATTCAATCTTTAGCTTCAAATTTCTTCTTTTGTAATGCTTTATTACCTATAATGTCATATTTCTTTTAGGTGTATATATATATTTATGTATAACAGTTCCGTGACTGAGTGACTGGCTGACTGACATATAACGCACAGACCAAATCGCTGGGCCTAAAGGGCCGAAATTTTCCTAGCGATTCTTCTTATAGTGTAGTGCACTAAGAAAGAATTTTGAAAAATTCTTCTTAGCTGTTTTTAATTAAATATTTAAGCTGTTTTGTAACGTTGTTTGAAGTTTGCATTCCAAATAATCATCTGAGGGTTATAAAATTTATATCACGAGAGAGATCGTAAAACGACCTTTAAAATAAAATCTTTTTTGAATCTTTACCATCCTTTTCCGATTCTTGGGGAATTTTTAAATATTATATCTTAGAATTTAATTTATTAAATGCTGATCACGAGATTTCTTTTTGTGGTACTTTAAATTAATTTTTCGTCACGTGCATAACAACGAAATAAATTGACAAAAAAATATTGAAATACTGTAAAAGATAAAATTTAACCACGAGACTATGGAAGTGTATTAAGAATTTAATTAATAAAATTATGAATTTAACTCTCTAATAAGCAATTTTATTATTTTTTCATTGTAATTATCCTAAAATGTACTTCGTACCGAAGCACGGGTATATATATATATATATATACAAGGTTTTGAAATTGAGTAATGTTCCGATAACGTTAGGGTTAATTACAAATTTTTGTTACTACACTATTCCCTGTATAACTAGAACTACGATGTATAATCATTCAAATTAGCTTTGCAACTTGTACTTTCCAAATGAATACATGTTACTGAGTATTTATGACACTACCTCCCTTTGTGTTAACTTACTATTAAGCAGTCTGCTGGCATTTTGCCCTGAAGGAAAAATAAAACGGAGACGAAAGGAAAATGGAGAGGAAAATATTTTGTCGGACTTTTTCGTTTGTCAGAAAACCTTGTTTTTGTTGTATTGCAACAGGTCAACACTGCTAGTGCATTTCAATATCAAGAAGGTTTCAATGTGCTTTTAATAACTTGGAGTTGTTAGAACTTTCGCCGTCAGAGATAGGTACTAGTAATTGTGGCTAAATAATTTGACGGTGGCATACAGTGAATAGCGTACTATTCACAATTTGTAATGCACATTAATAGTACCGGAGCATTCCTTAATTACAAAAATATTGATCACATGTGAACACCGAAAGTTTTATCGTGCTGCTGTATATATATATATATATATATATATATATATATATATATATATATATATATAAAAGTAAAATAAATACTGAATATAAAGGAGTCAGGATGAAATAGCAAGTCCGCACGGAAAGCAAGTGCTGAAAGTATAACTATAGTACAACAGAACATGAAGGCCTTGTAGCTAATGACCGGGGGAGTTGTAAGCCCCCCCCCCTCTCCGGTTAAAACATGTTTTTATGCCTAGGCAACACTCCCGGAGGTCACTACAATTCCATAAACCTTATTGAAGTTGAAAACATACTTAAAACTAAAATATGAATTGCAAAAGGAAGCTTAACCGCCATATCTGCTACAAACTACAATGTATTCCATTACTAAATGAACCAAACACTAAAACTACAAATATAATATAGACATCTCACACTTACTACACCAGTTTCAGCGAATACTAAATTACAGTCAGAGTTATACGCTCCCAAAAAGATTGGTTAAAATGTCGTTTAGAAATAGACGTGGAAAACC
Source organism: Dolomedes plantarius (assembly GCA_907164885.2). Lineage (NCBI taxonomy): Eukaryota > Metazoa > Arthropoda > Arachnida > Araneae > Dolomedidae > Dolomedes > Dolomedes plantarius. Next base: position 120,445,205 of record OU015490.1, read on the forward strand.
TCTTTCACTAGCCCTTTTCATGAATTTGTTTATATTGATGTTCAAATCTTTAACATTAGAATGTAATCTTCTACTGCTAATTAAATAATTTAAAATAATATTTCGTGTTATGTTTTTATGTATATTACTATCCCATGACATAATTCGGACAGTCTCAAAGCCATATCCATCTCGTTTTGTCATACATACGGTAAGTTAAGTTATTCTGATCATCGATGTTTAAACACAAATCGAGAAAGACCAAATTACCCTTGTTGTCACGTTTAGTCTCCGCTAGTTTTAAACATATATATATTACTGTCAAGAGATTTGGTTTAATGTAGCAAAACGCCAGAGAAAAATTCACAGATTAAGTGTTCATAGCTTTGAATATGCTGTAAATTTTATGCGCAGCACAATTGTAGAGTTAAAATATCGGACTGGGATGCTGAAGTTGATAAGCCCAGATAGATTAAAACTGGGAAGAAAAGATATGACTGGGTACAGTGTCAGACATAAGATGATCGTTGTAGCATGCAATGGTTTTTGGAGATTTTCATGTGACGCTTTTAACCAGTCTATTTTATGGTCGGTAAGACTGTAAAGTAAGTCAACGACGTGGCAACACTGATCAGGTAAGGAGTTACAATACCTGATTGGAATGCCTGCATGCTTGAGATAGCGATTTATTATTTCTTTATTGAAAGATGCTGTTGCTACACGTCTATTAAATAAGGGATTCTATATGTTGTTACCTAAAATGTTAGGGGGAAATTGAACAGGAGTAAATGTATGATTTATTGTAATATAATCTTTCTTCTTGAAACAGATTATATATTTCCACTAATTGAGTTACACTTTTCAAGTCGTTTAACATAAATAAAAATGTATATTACAGTAGAAAAGTCCCAATTTTCAGAAACCATAATGTGTGATTTGTTATAATATATTCTTTCTTCGTGAAATAGATTATATATTTAGACTGAATTATTTACACTTTGCAAGCTGTTTAGTATAAATAAAAATGTATATTACAGTAGAAAAATCCTAGCTCTCAGAAATTGAAATGTGTGATTCATTATAACACAATCTATCTTCATGAAGCAGATGATATATTTCCACTGAATGATTTTACACTTGACTAGATGTAAAATAGGAATAAAAAAGTATATTTAATATAATTTATAATGCATATTACAGTAGTAAAGTCCTAACTCTCAGAAATCGAAATGTATGATTCATTAAAATATAATCTTTGTTAGTGAAACAGTTTGTATATTTCCTCCAAATGATTCACACTTGACTCTCTGTTTGATATTAATAAAAATGTATATTGCAATATAAAAGTTCTCTCAGAAATCAATATCTGGGATTCATTATAATATAATCTTTCTTCGTGAGACAGATTATATATTTTCACCAGAGTATTTACATTTGACTGGATGTTTAATACGATTAAAATTTTATTGCTGTAGAAAAGTTCTAACTCTCAGAAATCGAAATATTTTTTCTCAGCGAAAAAATAAATGCTGTATTATCTTTCATTCACCATGACACGTAATAATGAGTGGATATCAAAGATTTCTGTTAAAAAAAGATTTTTCTTTAAAAAAACTGCATTTTGAAGGGAAGCATTTTTCTGCTGTTTAATTAGCTGATGTAACTTCCAACATATTAACTTTTTCACGACAGAAAGGGAAAGGGCTTTATTGATTTTGCAATCAGCATTTTTAAACTTCTATAATTGAGATCTCGAGAAATACTTGTTCATAAAGCAGGCATTTTTAACTCAAAAACTTTTTTTTTCCTTTTCCTTTTTATATTAATTTAATTTAACCGCTTCTTGTTACAAACGCCTTATGTCCAAATTTATGTCGAATACTGTACGCATTAATATTAATAAACTTATGGAGTGGATTAAATTACCTTATGAAAAGAGTTTACATGAGATTTTAAAACTCAGTGGTAATTACGCTTTATGGAAGAAAAGATTCGTTATTAAAGTTTAAGTAATTACATACCTGGGTCTTAAAGAAAATTTTGAGGGCAGAGATTCTGTTTGTATTCATTGAAAAAATCTTTGATATTTAACTTTGTTATGAATGATGCTTTTTATAATTTAACATAACCTTTATCGGAAAATTTCCAAGACTGAATTTTTAATTCTTTACCAGTGATATTCAACACACAAAAAATGATTGTTATTAATTCACCTGATATGTGTTGTTAAGAGGCATTAGCGCCTTTTACGCGTACGCTCTTTCCCGCGCGAAACCACAATCCCGCGTGATAGAGTGCACTTGTAAAGGTGACGGAGAGGCAGGGAAAGGTGCTTTGGAGCGTACAGGATTACGCACGGGAAAATTTGCAGACGCAATCACATGTTCTTACGTTTTCTCCTCGTGTTGCAAGTTCTTCAAACGCTCGTTCTTTCGTGCGCGAATGCTCGTGTCTGGAACATACTTGTATTGGAACATACAAGTTTACAAGCTAAACAAAACACAGAAACTTATAAAAAAATTTTCAATACCAACGGAAAGGTTGAGTAGCAAGATCGTATGGTTGCGATGGGGAGAGCTTAGATTAAGAATTAGTGTATTTAGTTACTATGTTATTAGCTTAAACATGTAACTGTAATGTGCAGTTGTAAATGAATGCAAAATAATTAAACTATCCCAATGTATATATACATACATTGGGATGATGTTATTTCTAAACTTCTTAAAGATATAAATACACAGGGTGTCTCAAAAAACCTTGACACATTTTAAAAATTTATATAAAAAGTACTCAGAGTAGGAACTATAAATTCACATATGTGTTACCTTATATATTAGAGTTCTTTTTTTAGCATAGTCGATAAATTTCAATATGTGCTTCTTTTGTGGCACAGAGAATATCCAGTCGGTAATCCTTTTCATCCCATGTGCGTTCCAAAATGGATTTCGTAACACATGAAATTGCAGCAATTATGTGTTTTTTGAGTTCTTTAAGACTGACCACTTTTGTTGAATAAATTTCGTTTTTGAAAAATCCCCAAAGAAAAAAGTCAAGAGGTGTAATGTCTGGAGATCAAGGCGGCCATTGGATCGGACCATCTCGTCCAATCCACCTGTTTGGAATTCCTCATTTCAAAAGTCTCGTACAATCATACCCCAATGAGGCAGTTCACCGTCTCGTTGCCAAATGATTTTGGGATGTAAATAAGAAATTTGTGGGACAGCAAAATAGCCATTTACAACTTTGGCCCTTTTACAACTTTTGCTTTCACGGAGAAACTAGCGCCCTCTTTTGAATTTTTTTGACACAGAAAAAATACTTTTATATACGCAGTAACACATATGTGAATATCCAGTTCCTACATTGTAAATTTTTTTAATAAATTTTTAAAATGTGTCAAGGTTTTGTGACACACCCTGTATAGGTGCTACGACACATGTTTGGAGAAGCATACCAGATGAAGCTTTCTCTGCGTGCTTCTATGGCGTCCAGAAACGGTCGCAGCTGTGCGTAGATAACCGAAGAGACTAATTTGGCGAGACCTGGAACCATTAGTAGCTAAGTTGAATATTTTTTTTTTTACTGTCTCAATCCTTGAACTGTTCTGAAAAAGTTATATCTAAATTCAAATGATATACTAATGTAGAATAATTAGTTGTGAGTGTATGACTTATTGAATTAATACTTCTCTGAAATTTTTGTTATTAAATTTACCATTGTATCGAGATAAAAAAGAGTTTTTCTCTAACGCTGAGAGACCAAATAATTTGCTAACATACAAAAAATTATGACACATTTAAAAAATAAATTAAAACAACACAATTGTGATCATCTCTTTTTATTAAGGAATTCTATAACTATTTACAAAAAAAATATTTCTATGATGTCTGTTGTTTGAAATTAATTAGGTAATGAAAACAAACATTCATAAAAAATTAATGGAAAAAAACATTGTAGAGAAAGCATTTTTTCTAGGGAAGAATAGCGAATGTTTAAAGAAAACGTTTATTCAACCCAACGGCCTGAGGTAAAATCGAAATAAATATCGTATTTAAACGTAGAGAGATATTCACATTTTTGAAAAAATGATATATATTTATATATTCATATTAAAATTTACCGAAATCATGATCTGAGGCCATGTTGACTGTTCAATCAGCTTTATTTTGTGTGTGTGTGGGAGTCGAGCTTTTTTTCACGCCCTTCACTACTAAATCGTCAGTTCACCAGTTTTAATCTGATTCGTTGCAGTCGATGGTCCTAAGGGGATATAATTCAATCTTTATTAGTCTTCAACAATGCCATCTAGGATTGAAAAGCACAAATACCAGTCCGTTAACTCTTCGAAACATATTTATTAAATCCACATAAAATTTCTGAGCTCCATTCTTAATACCGTCGTTTCACTAATTAACTCATTATGCCTAAACTTCTATTAAATCCCTACTCCTCTCATCTAAATTCACAATCGGTTCCCATCCCCGTGACGTGACGACACATCTTGCAGCTCTGAAAGTCTATATGTCTATAACTATATTGTTTGTTCACAAGCGCGCCTCACTGAAATCTACTTAGCTTGCATCGAAAGTTCTTGAACTCTCATTGCCTAGTCTAAAGTATTTTCACCCAACAAAAATGATGGGCTAGCAAGAAATTCCACATGAAACCCAGTCAAACTCTATGAATAACTGTTCACTCATTGTGAATACACCAAGGTCATTATCAATACACCAATCCCTGGGATGTCAATTTTATAGACACGTTTTGTCATCTATCGATTAATCTAAACCCTACTTTTATCAACACAATCCCTATTTTAATTTTAATAATGTTTTCTCTGAAAAAAACCCGTTTTATTTCTTTCAATTTATTCCATTCCTTTTCAAATCCTTACAACTTTCCCCCCTTCCCTCTGATGGCGTTCACACACACAAGGGCCAGTTCCATATGGCAAGACCTCAGAAGAAAAACAGTTAAATTTAATCCTATCATTACACTTTGCAGTATTTAAAAGAAAATCCCCGTTAATTTTATTATCAGTAAATTTAATCATATATATATATATATATATATATATATATATATATATATATATATATATATATATATATATATATATATATATATATATATATATATATATACAGGGTGCGCCCATAAAGTAACCGGACAATTTTTTATAAATAAGAAAAGTATTACTCACATTCAAATGAATTTATCTCCTTCAAAATAATCCCCAAAGGAGTCTATACAATTTTTCTAACGTTTCTTCAAGTCATTGAAACACTTTTATAGGCGTTGGAACTAACCGTTCGCAAAATATGCGTGATATTTGATTTAATATCCGATTCGTTTTCAAATCTCTATCCTTTCAAGGATTTTACATTTTTTTATTACAAATGACTTATTCACCACGAATTTGGTCCTAAAAATCAAAAAATTAATCAGTATTTTTACGAGGAGGGGATTTTTCGATTAAAATATAGGATAAGGCGAGTTAGGAAGGAACTGTTTGATTCTGGGCAATGGTTTCTTTTACACGATAATGCTAGGCCTCGTACGGCAATTTCAGTACAACAATATCTTGCTAAGCATTCAATTACAGTGATAAATCACCCACCATATTCTCCAGACTTATCGCCAGCTGATTTTTTTCCTTTTTCCGGAGCTTAAGAAAGGACGGAGATTTGAAAACGTCTCGGATATTAAATTAAATCAAATGTTATGCGTATTTTGCGAACGGTTAGTTCCAACGCCTATAAACAATGTTTCGATGACTTGAAGAAACGTTGGAAAAATTCTATAGACACCTTTGCGATTATTTTGAAGGAGATAAATTTATTTGAAGGTGAGTAACATTTTTCTTCTTTATAAAAAAATGTCCGGTTACTTTATGGGCGCACCTTGTATATATATATATATATATATATTTATATATATATATATATATATATATATATATATATATATATATATATATATATATATATATATATATATATATATATATATATATATCCCAAACTTCAGATGTCAAAATTAGTTGGCTATCAGGAAGAATACTAAAAGCGTTTAGCTAACGACCTGTATTATCCATAATGTTTAGATCGAAATAAAACACGTTAAAATAAACTAGATACACTGGAGCTTCACAATTCTACAAAGTACGGTCCTGGATAATGTGCATCCTCCAAATTATATATATATATATATATATATATATATATATATATATATATATATATATATATATATATATATATATATATATATACCCTCAAATGCGTCTTGAATAGTCAGAAAATAGGTCGCGCATGCCTTAGATGCTCTAAACACGTATTTCATTCATGGGACCAGACATCTGTGCATGTAAGTATGTATATACATACTTACATACAGACATATATAAATACAGAACACGTATTTCATGAACGAAGTCAAGCATGCATACAACATGGATATGTTCAAACCAACCACTCAAATGTAAATAGACTGAAATGTGCTTTTAGCCGAACTCCTAGAAGGAAAATTCTATATAAGAGAAACGCAAAGACTTCGGTAAAGTGCTCTGTTCGGTCGGAAAAAGCTTGTTGTAAATGTACAGGGACAGTAATGCAAAGGAATTTCAGAAATAGAATACTTTATGCTTTAGAGCTTTCTGTTGCGAAAAAAACAATTTTTTCGTTTTATTGCCGCAATTACGTATTTGCGAACCATTCATATATTAACCAAAATAATTTATCTTACTTACGGCATCCGACTACGTTTAAAACTTTGATTATTCGATATTTTATATTTTGATTATACATATATATATATATATACATATACATAGACATAGACATATAGATAGACATATACATATATATATATATACATATACATATACATATACATATATATATATATATATATATATATATATATATATATATATATATATATATATATATATATATATATATATTTCGCATTCGAATAAAATACGATTACAGTGGTGCGTAAGGATAATAAAAGAGACGTTTGGACACACTGTTGGAGTGAAGCATTGCAGGAAACGGGGGATCATCAGATATATGTACATGTCATATCACATTTTTGGACAACATTAAAAGTTAAGTATGGCACAAAATGGATTAATTTACATCACAAAACCTCTTTGCACACGAAATTTGACCGGGCATGTTGCATCCAGGGAAAGAACTCTAGGGCTTAAAATCAATTTTTGAATTCGAATTTTAAACAAACTATACAACGTTGAATTCTAAATTAACAATTCGTCAGAAGTGGAGAAATTATTCTTTAAAATGGCAACTGATTGATCGATTTTCGTTAAGTATGAAGATAGAAAAAGGGATCGTCAGCAAAAAACAGATTCTAGAAATTATATATATATAACATATATATATATATATATATATATATATATATATATATATATATATATATATATATATATATATATATATATATATATATAATATATATATATATATATATATATATATATATATATAATATATATATATATATATATATATATATATATATATATATATATATATATATATACATATATACATATATATACATATATACATATATATATATATATATATATATATATATATATATATATATATATATATATATATAAATATATATATATATATATATATATATATATATATATATATATATATATATATATATATATATATATATATATATATTTAGGTGATTTTTTTTAAGCTGACACTACTCAGAAGCGTGACACTACTCACACTGTAGCGTGATCCATCAGCCGGAATTCCACCTAATTTGATAGAGGGTCTACGGCCGACATGGGAAATAGTTTCCGTGGGAAAAAAAAGTAGTTCCAAAAGTCACCGATAGGGGTTAACATGGCGCTGTTGTCGGCGCACTCGAGAATTTGCATAAAAGGCAAGTAAAACATCAAAATGTAAATTCATGACTGCGTACTCGATAGCAGCGCCAGTATTTTGTGCTACAAAGATCGGCGCGTCTTCGCTTTACAGAAGAAAGGGTCATCAGTCGCTTTTTTTCACTGGCATGGCTATCTTGCTTCCCCGTCGTAATCCATGTGACATCTTTCTGTGTGGTTTTTAAAGTCTAAGGTGTATCTTTGTAAAGTCTCGAACTTGGCGTCCCTAAAGGACAACATATCCCGTATTTTGATGAACATTCCTGGTGACATGTTACGATTGGCTGTTGAGAACGTAGTGTTCAGGATGCAATGTGTCGTCCACCAGGACTGTGGTCACATTGAAGGCGGGAGAAGTGAATTTGCTGAATAAAGTGGTGTTGCAGGGAAATTTCTTTATTATTCATTTGTCTGCTTACAATTTTTTTGTTATTCATCCCTTATCTTTATATCCCGAAAAAGTGGCGCTGTTGTCGACTATATAGTCGTGAATGTGTATTTTGGGGTTTTACTTGCCTTGTGCAAATTATCGGGTGCGCCGACAACAAAAGCGCCATATCTTCACCTATCGGCGACTTTCGGAACTAATTTTTTTTTCACGGAAACTCCTTCCTATGTCGTCCTTAGCCCCCCTATCAATTTTGGTGGAATTCCAGCAGATAGATCGTGCTACAGATGCCTCTGAGTATTGTGAGTTTAAAAAAAATCCACCTTGTATATAGAGAGAAACTATTCCATCCGGCTACTCGTCTAAATGATCCTATTTTGTGCAGAACCGATTAAGTTTCCCTAGGTCCAACGTTAGGAAAGAAACCACTTTTCAACAACCACCCTCTAAACGGCAACTTTTCTTTCTGAACAGCTACTGGCCACCATGCAGATGTTTCTCTGTGTATATATCTTCTTTAAACATCAAACATTTCAAATTACATTCGCAGAGATTTCTTTGTTATTTCAAACGAACAAAACAGGGTAAATGCGCTTCTGCCAACAGAAATGCTTTACCCTTCAAACAGCGGTAAATGATACATCACCTACGAATACTCTAATTCTAATACTCCTGGCACAATGCCACCTGGAAGAGTGGGTTAACTTAACAGCCACGGCCAGGGTTTTTTAAAAATCTCAGTGTATTTTATTATGGTTCTATTTTCAGGAAGTGAGTAGGTTCTTCCAAGACTGGTCGGTGTGTTTGTGTCAATAGAAAGAATATCAGAATACCTAGGTATCTCCTTCCCTTTATTTTGTTACCAGTTTTGAACAATAATGATTTAAGCGGGTCCATAACACAAAATTATTCGAATTTTCGAAAAAAAAATTTATTGCATTAAAAATTTTTGTGTTCTTTTGCGCTTAAAATGACGTTTAAATCATGTTTCTATCTTAATTAAAACAGGAGAAATTATTATTTTTTTTTTGCAACATTCTAATAGTAACCAAGCGTTGTTTAAACCTGTAAGTGTGTTTTTCTTCATGATGGGTTTTTTTCCCCATTTCTCGTCTTTAAATTGTTATAAGTCAAGAACCGTTAAAGATAAATGGTTGAAACTTGAAACATGTCTTTTTTAACTATTTTACTTTAGTTTTGATTCAGCAAATTTGAAAAAAATATTTACTTTTTAAAAATATAATTTAAAAACAAATATGTTACATAATTTTTTTGTAATTTTTAGTATAAATATTTTAAATTTTTTTAAAAATGAATATTTAAAAAAATGCTGAATCAAAATTAAAACTAATATATTTCTGTTTAAATAAATGAAAAGTATCGAAATTCGACAAATAGTATTTCGAGTTATAAAAATTTTAAATTACCCCACTTTTTTTTTAATTTTTAAATTTTTAAATTTTTAAAAAACATTTTGAGAAGTTTTATAAAGTGATTTTGTTTAAAAATTATATGGTTAACCATCACAAAAAATTCAAAACTTTAACTCAATAAATAATTTTTTTCAAATGTGTCCCGGACCCCCATAAATAAATATATACATTTTTTTTAAATCATGTAAAAAAAGGTACAATTATTACGGTAAGGAAAGTTAAATTAAATATTTGGTTGGCAATTGTTCCGAAAAAAAGTGACCATACATATATATGTAATATACCCATTACATGGCGTCCTTAAATTATAACCTGAAAGTGAAAACTAGCTCATATTTACATGGCTGGAGCTAGAGTCAGCCTGAAAGGAATAAAAATTAAATTTGGAAGTAGTCGGGCCGAATCGTTTATTAGATCGACAAAATTACATCCGTTCATTCCAGAAGAACGGCTTGGAAGTACTATCACCTTTCAACACTAAACGCGAGGGATGAGTAGGCATGTGACTATTATTTGTAGGTTCAGCAGACTTTGGGGCTCGCGATGATAACCCACTCATGAATTGGGGCATATACATGGGGAGAAATGCAAAGGCATGCGATTCGTGGGAAGTTCTGTGGCTAAGGGTTTTAAAGCGATAAAGTAATATTACTGGGGATTGGATTTAGGAAAGGGAGTTTAAGTCCTGGAATGGAGGGCATAATATTTAATATATTACACACACACACACACACACACATATATATATATATATATATATATATATTCTATATATATTCTAATATATATATTCTATATATATATTAGAATTCATGATATGACTAAAGAGTCTAATAGAATTCTAATATATATATATTCTATATATATATTCTAATTTTCTTCCATCAACATTTAAATGGCTGCACAAAAAAAATCCTAATTTTGATTTATTTATTTCAATTGATTTTTTTCTATCATACGTACGTCATGCCCTCGGGAATGTAACGAACTACAAACAAATCGATATCCTGATATATAAAATTTATAAAGGTCATTATATGTAACTACATGTGAAATTCCAGTCATTTCCCCTGAGATTTTTTACAGATACAGTTTTAAATCACCAAATATTACACCTACAACCTAATCTTCAGTTCCTTACATGCTAAGTATTATAGAAAACATTCCTGATAATTCTCTTACACATAAAATAATTATACTTTTAGTTATCACAATAGTACGCATTTTTGATGAAAAATAATTTCTTCAAGTTACAGAAATAAAAAAATTTAGAGTTATGATGATTATATTTTAAGTTATCACAACAGTGGTATACATTTTTGATGAGAAATAATTTCTTCAGAAAACACAATTAAAAACTCTTTAGTCATATCATGATTATATTTTGAGTTATCCCAATAATTGTATACATTTTTGATGAAAAATAATATCTCCATAAAACACAGTTAAATTTTTTTTAGACATATCATCATTATATGTTGAGTTATCACAACAGCCGTATACATTTTTGATGAAAAATAATTTCTTCAGAAAACACAATAAAAAATTGTTCAAGACATACAATGATTGTACTTTAAGCTATCACAATAGTCGTATACATTTTTTATGAAAAATAATTTCTTCAGAAAACACAATTAAAAACTCTTTAGCATATCATGATTATATTTTGAGTTATCACAATAATTGTATACATTTTGGATGAAAAATAATAACTTCAGAAAACACAGTTAAATTATTTTTAGAAATATAATGATTATATGTTGAGTTTTCACAATAGTATACATTTTGATGAAAAATAATTTCTTCAGAAAACACAATTAGAAATTGCTTTAGCCATATCATGATTATGTTTTGAGTTATCCCAATAATTGTATACATTTTTGATGAAAAATAATATCTCTAGAAAACACAGTTAAATTTTTTTAGACATATCACGATTATATATTGAGTTATCACAACAGTCGTAAACATTTTTTAATGAAAAATAATTTCTTCAGAAAACACAACCAAAAATTCTTCGAAACATACCATGATTGTATTTTGAGTTTTCATAATAGTCGTATACATTTTTTATGAAAAATAATTTCTTCCGAAAACACAAATATTTTTAGACATATCATGATTATATGTTGAGTTATCGCAACAGGCATATACGTTTTTGATGAAAATTAATTTCTTCAGAAAACGAAATTATAATTTTAAGTTGTATAAGGATTGATTGACGCTATTCTTCTTTTAACACTCTCGTTGTATTTATAATCATCGTAAACCAAAGAAAAATCAAAGCAGATTTAGAAACAGAAATGAAAATAATTTCGAAATTTTCATCAAAATGGACGTTTAAACGTAGTCGGGTACGCTAAGCAATTAATTTTATTTATTCAAAAAATAGAAATACATGTTTTAAAGTAGCTAAATAAATAAGTCAGTCGAGATAAGAAGAAAATTTATGACGACAGCTGTTGTTAATTAATAATTATCATGCTTTTGATAAACTTAATTGATTCAAAAATAAGTTGCATTACTAAGTAAATCGGTAATACAATATATATGCATTTTGGTTCCAGCAAAGAAATAAATTATTCATCAAACACTTTAATTTTTCAGCGTTGAAAAATAAATTTCTAGTAGCAAATTTGAAAGCGAAATTATTTCATTAACCCCATTTATCATTTAAATGTCTTCAATCAATAAATTCACATACAGAAAAATAGATTTCCGGAAAGACAATTGAAATAATAAATATATAATTCTAATTAAATCTTGCCGTTTCATATGGATGCATAATCACTAAAAATTAGCTGCACTGATTGACTAAAATTTAGCTGCACTGATGCTTTTAATTTAAAGATTAATTTTTGAAACTAGAAAGACATATTTCCCATCAATTATTTAAATTTTATTTTAGTATCTGAATACTTAGTTCATTTATATACTCGTATTTAGAAATTTTATGTCGTAAAGGTTCTACTCACAGCTTCAAAATTAAGACACATCGGCACTGATTCTTTACTTGGATTTCGGGTTCTTAGTTTAATAAATTTCGAAATAAGTCAGTTAACGAATATTTAAAAAATAAATTATATATTTTTCAATTTTTCTTTTGTGCATGAAGTAAAATAATACGCCTTTAATCCACACTAATTGAAAAACAATCGATACATTTGGCGTTTTACTGAAGATTTTTAATTTACAGTAAATGAAATAGATTTGACTAAATCCTGTCCAATAGTGGATAAAATCGTCTTGGATAAGATTTCATCACGATTCTTTAAACCTTAATACGTTTGTATAGGAAAAATATTTGTTAATGAAACGGGAAATGAAATACGAAACTAAATCATTCGAATATAGATTATTTCTCAAATATCTGGAATTCTAAAAAGATATATTACTTAATAAATTTTCCAAAATTTAATAAAAGGTTCTGTACACACAAACACACACACACTCATTCATATATATATATATATATATATATATATATATATATATATATATATATATATATATATATATATATACATATATATATATATATATATATATATATATATACATATATCGATATATATATATATATATACATATATATATATATGAAAGAATAACGTTTCCCTTTATTAACTTTGTCCTATTGCAATAGAGCATTATCCCTCAATTTGACCCGAAATAACCTATTAATTTTCCCCTAAACCCACGTGCCGACAGGACTTATGTAACGCGAAATGTTCTTGAAGCCATGACGAAATGTGGCGTGATGATCAGGTGTCAATTTCGAACCAATCAGGAAAGTTAAATGGGCCGACTCAAGGGTATCCACAACTAGGTTTTCGCTCCTTTTGCGTTCTGCTCTAGTCCGTCAAACATGTCGGAATTTGCGCTGCGTTTTTTTTAACCATTTTGTACAACTCCGGCGAATTCCGGAGTACTTGTCCGGAGTGATTGTAAAATGTATGATTTATCTCTGCCTAAGTGTAAGGCCGACCAATGTTCAAGCTGTCCAGTGATTGAGTCCAGAATAAAAGACGTTTAAGATGAAAATGTCAATATGTCTTCCCCAGCAGCACTCCGTAACTACTCTAAAACCCCCGAAATATCCTGAAACGCATGAGAGATCGCCGTGCCTGCATCCCTTATGCTGCGGAAACTGCCAGCAACTCAGACTATTTGCAACGACTACACGAAGATTTCCTGAGACGCTGCGATTTCTCGTCCCTGATGATCCAACGTCCAAATTTATTTCATTTTTATTGCATATATATATACAGTCGAACCTCCATATATCGAAGTAGCAAATTGCGCGAAAAAAATTCGATATATAGAAATTTCGATATATAGAATTGAGCTTAGTCTTATCATAATTCTCCTTAAAAAAAAATTAAAGCTAATTTTCGTATACGAAACTTCATTTCTAATTTTTGTGCGAATCCCATTAAAAGAAAGTTAATAACTAAAAAATGAATTAATATGAAAGATTTATTGATTACTACATATCTTTAGAAAAACAATAATGCAGACAGTGGTTACAATGATCACAGTTACATTCTTTAAAAAAAACTATGAATATCTTGCTGAACAGTTAGTTTTGCGGAAAGTTCAAAGAAATGTTCGTATTTATTCAGTCCACTAAAAACTTCATCAGGGACATTTTCCGCGAATTGTAGTCCACGACGTATTGTTTCAAATGCCAAAAATTGGGAGATTTTATTCTAATGTGGAATAAAATCTCCCAATTTGTCTTTAAAAAAATTTCGATATATAGAGATTTTTTCGATTTATAGAAACAAGTTTTCTATGTAATGAACATGGAGATTTGCTAAGAGTTCGATATATAGAAAATTTCGATATAGGGAAGTTCGATATATGGAGGTTCGACTGTATATATATATATATATATATATATATATATATATATATATATATATATATATATATATATATACATATATATATATATGAACCAACAAGGAAACAATGTGTAGTCGACTTGTATCTCTGATATCGTTATCACTTCCTAATTTAAACCAACAGATCATTAGAACAAAAAAAGTCCCACTTTCATAAAGGCAACCCTTATATATCGCTCAGTCTGCATGTGAAATGCTGTGTGCCTTTGCACTAACAACCCCCAAATTTGCCGCCCTACAATTCGGAATATAATTTTGCTGTTCCATAATTGAGTTGCTTTGTCATCATTCTAATACGCGTAACAATATTCTTTTAAATATTTCTCACATCAGTTTTTCAATCCACTTTCAAAAGAAATCCAAAATATGACATGCGTATAACAAAAGCAAAATAACAAACAAAAGATAAGAATATCAATTTTTAACCATAAAAAATAATTTATTCAGCTGGCATTTCATACTTTTCGCCAAACAAAGCATTGTTCCGTAAAAATATTACCACAAATAAAGAAATATAGAGAACGGCCTTTTTTTTTTTTGAAAAAATATCTCGCTGCTTATAAATTAATGGATTTTTACTTCACGCAGATATTTTTTCAGGAACATCTTAGTTTTTATTTGAGAGATAATTTACTTAGTAACAATAGTAGTTAACCCTATTTTATTTATTTCGAGATATTTAAAAATACGGGTTCATATTTCTTAAATCAACGCAGTAACTTATGTGTTTTTCCCCATTATTTGGCGACTTAACTTATTCATATGATTGATTACACTTTCCCGGGAAAAAGCGATATTCTTCAAATTAATTCAGCGTCTCGGGCTAAGCTGACTATTAATTAAAGATAGAAAAGTATTTTTTCGCGCCAGAATTTCAGTAAACTCATTTTCAAAAGTTATTTAAGTTTTTAGGTATATATATATATATATATATATATATATATATATATATATATATATATATTAGACAAAGTTGTAAGTGAAAAACCAGTATAAGCCTTAAACCACTACAGCCAGGAACCAAAAATATGAATAGATAAGTGAATAATAGGTTTTAGACAGTATCGTTTCATCAGCGCTGCCGATACTGTCTAAAAACCAATGGATTGTTTCTCATAAGTATGATCTGAGCAATAAACATACTTAGACAATATATGTGTGTGTGAGTGTGTGTGTGTATATATATATATAAAATAAGGTCCCTTTAAAAACGATAGATCGAGTTTCGATTCCCACTCTTAGCTTGGACGATCGTCGTCGTTCAGAATCGGTTTTAAGCAGTAGGTCCCGGTATAATTAGCCTCAGTGTAGCAAAAAATAACCGTAGTGCTCTACACTAAACCTAAAACCATATATATATATATATATATATATATATATATATATATATATATATATATATATGTCAGAAATTAATTGGGAAAAGAATAATTAAGTTAAATTTAAAGGGGGCTTAGGGATTAATCATTTTCGTGGCGCGAAAAAGCCAATAGAGTTCATATTTCCAGACGCGTGCGGGTAGAAAAAGTAGGTTATTTCCCCGTTTTTAGATTCCTGGAAGGTGGAATGGAGTTCCATGGAGAGCATTTATTTTTAGATAATGCACAGGATTGGGCGCGAAAAGAAACTTCGAGAAAATTCTAAATTGAGCTCTGCGCATGTGCCAGGAGAGTGGACGCGCGGTTTTGACCTCGAAATCGGGAGAGCGTGGGATAGAATTCAATGCCGACGAACGTGTGTTCGTCGCGTCTCTAAAAAAGAAATGGCGAGAACTGAACACACTGAGTTGGATCTTTGGTTCGCATGAAAAGGAAATAAACGAAATTAATTCAAACTATGGACTGATGTTATTATATTATTCTTTCACTCGCCACTAATATTCAAGGGTGATGACTGCAATTTGGGGACGATGGACGTTGAAATCGGCAAAAATCGACCAAAGCATCGAATTTTTGTTTTTAATGCTACATTGTTCTACAAATCAAAATGTACCAAATGCAAAAATCCGCATGAAAATCCGATAATTTTTAACGAAGTTATTAGCATTTATATGTTTATAAACAATCCACTTTGGCCCTATAAATTTCATTTTGTATGCTATTTTCTCAAAATGAAATTTTTCTCGATAATGCAAATTTAAAATGTGATACGCACCATATTTTTGCTTCAAATTACACGATATTTACCATACATTATCTTTATACATACATTAATAAATGTGTGCATGCATTTTTGTTTTAAAGAAGAATAACTTATAAAAAGTGACTGTTTATATACAAAGAAGTGAAATTTTTGGAAAAAATTCATCCATTAATCAATTTCAATTCTTTCAAAAAATAAAATAATTGAAATAAATTGATAAAATAATTGAAATAAATTGAAATAAAATATTTGAGATATTCGTAATTCAATGCACAGAATGTTTCATTATGGTATAATATATAAATAAAAAGTAAAATTACTATAAAAAAGTAAAAAATTTAGCGCAAGGGACATTTTAAAATTTATTAAATTTTTTTCATTTTTAATTTAAAAAAATTTTCGAAATAAACTAGAAAATTTTTTTATGCCGTTTATATTGCAAATATTAAACTATATTCAGGATTAAAATTTCATATAGATACAATGTAAAATAACAAAGTTGAATCTCAACATATACCGTCCCCTTAAGATGTGAAAGTAGGCAAACCACACGCCTGACATATATATATATATGATAATATTATTAACAACCTATAATCGTCCATTCTGAACTTTCTCTCTGTTCTGGTAACCCCTTTTCCGATTCCTTGGCGAGACGCTTCGCGTTCCCACATACTAACTTCCTCCGCCAATTCTGGCAACCTCTCTGACCTAATTCTATTTTACGAGGAGACGCTGGATTGACTAGAAATGAGTAAGATGTGCTGCATTATTCGTAAATAAATGCCTTTCTTCCTGAACCTGACTTTCATTATTTCGGCCATGATGTATGCTTTTCTTCAAGATATCACCATTCGGGTCATCTAAGAGATATATATATATATATATATATATATATATATATATATATATATATATATATATATATATATATATATATATATATATATATGCAAAACATATATAGATATGTATATATATATATATATATGTGTGTGTGGGGGGGGGAGGCATAAATGTGGTAGATTATTTAAAAGTTTCAATGCTAAATAATTTTCAGGGAGAACCCTTTCATCTGAAACTGAAGAAGCCAAAATTTCAAATCCATGATTAAAATGTGTTCAAAAGTCCACCTAATTTGTCTGCAGAAACGCTTTTTTTCCCATTAAAAAATGGAGACTTGTAATCTCATTCCCTAAAATTAGGAAACACTGTTCAAGTATTTTCATCTCATCAATTTTTTTACGTGTAATTAGTCGCAGCAAAAATTATTTTTTTTCCTCTGCAGAAAAATTAACTTAGATACTAGAGGAATTTTTTCTCCTTCGTCTAAAGCTTAAAGAAAATTAAATCAAAATCACTTCTACTTAATTGAATTTTACCTTATTTTTCTCTCGTTCATTTTCCTACACGTTTTGGCTCAGCCGACAAGAAAAAGACTTAAATGAATACTGACAATGGGGATCATATCCTTGTAGGCAACTTGAAATCTTGTAGTTCCACCAACTAAAACATGACTTCTACATATATATATATAAATGCATACACACATACACACACACACACATGCACACACACACACATATATATATATATATATATATATATATATATATATATATATATATATATATATATATATAAGACAAAGTTGAAAGTGAAAACCCGGTATATGCTCAAAACTACTGCAGCCAGGAACTAAAAACATGAAAAGATAAATGAAAAATAGGTTTTGTCTCTTCATCAGCGGTGCCGATACTGTCTAAAAACCAATGGATTGTTTCTGATAAGTATAATATGAGCAATAAACATACTTAGACACCGTACAATCCATAAGACACATAAGAAGTGAATAAACAGTTGCTTAATCATAGAACACCAAGCCCGGCGCCAGGGAATGTGGAAGTTAAGAATAGGAAACCGCAAGAAGACTGACGTCACAAACCTTGCAACCAAGGAGCAAATGGAAACACAAGCAGACATACTAAGGATACTGTGTTATAGGACATAATAACCTAAGTTAATTTAGACATTTATTATGACTAAGAGGTATTATTATTATTTATTATGTATTATTATTATTACACTAGTTGTTATTTAATATTTTTTATTTTCATTTTTCTTTTTTAATAGTTATTTACTTTAATTAATCTCATAATTTTGCATTACTAATTAATAGCAACAGAACATGCTATTCAGTAAATCTAAAACAACCAATTATGTGCTTGGAAAGACTATCAGGGAAATAATAACGTTTTAGCACTACTAACAATTCTATAATATGCTTATACCTATTGTCCTTAGAACAAAGCTTATTTTAGAACAAAGCTTTTCTTACTAGCTGATTTATAATATTATTATAATATTATATTATATATACACACATTTATAATATTATAATATTATATTATATATACACACATTTATAATATTATAATATTGTATATTATATATACACACATTCATCCTTTTCTGAAAATACTTCTGTCGCGCAACATTTTCTGAAAATATTTCTGACACGTTAGGAATTGTGAATTTATTTATATCTTTCACTCTGTTCTGGTTTTGCAAAAGCAAAATCACTTTTATGCATTTCCTTTTCCAAGTGCTATGGTGGGAAATACATAATGGAAAACCCTTGCGAGAAATACTGCCTGAAAGCCATTTTTTATGAAAAACAAAAATAGAAGAGAAATTTCGCTATATATATATATATGTGTGTGTGTGTGTGTGTAAGTAATAATAACGCCCCACTAATATTAATTGTCCTATATCTAACGCGTATCCTAATTTTATAATAATAAATCCATTTTAATAAATAATAATCCCAGCTCTATTTCAAAAACAAAATCAGAAATCAAAATAACCTAATATTTTTTTAACGCATGCGCGAGAAAGTTATTTTTAGACTTTGGTGATCTCAATCCCCTTTCGAAGAAATACCACATGATCGGCGTCAACCAATTAAAAGAATTTTAAGCCTATCGACAAAATCAGAAGTTACTCAGTATAAAAGGTGAGATAGAGCATTTTCGCGCTCTCTACTTCCTTGGCGCTGTTTCATTATTTACTAAGCGCCGCGACGCATACGTAAAAATAAGTTCAAAATTTGTTGGGAGTGGCGCCGATTTCGGATTTAAAAAAACGTCTTTTTAGCTTGCGCTTTACTACTAAAAGTGAGCCTCACGCATTACTTATCACTACGCATGCGCCAAGTTTTTCACTATCTGTAGAAAAGCATGATGATAATGTCATACACACTTTGGTGACCACGCATGCTCATTGCTGTCGTTCTCTCTCTTCCTGCGAAAATGTTTGTTTTTTTTACCTTATTGTGAAACTATTTGACATAATATCTCCAAATCGCAGAATCAAAAGCTACTGGGCTAATTTTAAGTTGAATGTAATTGCCATAGCATAAGGGATCTTAAATAGAGCAGCTGGCATTGAGAACGATTGGAATTGAGAACGAGCTGGTATTGATGAACGATGTGTTCTGCGATGACGCGCGGAAACGAAAGTTCTACAAAAGATGACGAAAGGTAAGAGAGCACGCAGAAGGGGGAAAGCTGTTTGGCCTCAACAGAAACTAACCTTGAGAAATTGATTTCATCCCAGAGAAGTAAGGGCATTCCAATATCAACAGTAAAGATACGTTTACAAGTAAGAGTTATCTCGTCCAACATGGAAATAGACGATTTCAAAGCTGGATTCAACTGGTGCTACCGATTCTTAAAACGAAAAACCTCTCCGTTCGGGCCCGCACAACCGTGGGGCAAAAATTGCCTGTTTATTGGGAGGTAAAGAAATTTTCTTTCCTGAAATTTATATAGGAACAATTAAAGGACAACAAGTTTTCCACCGTTGAGGATACCAACATGGACCATGAAAAGCTTTTTTTTAATTTATTGACCAATTGCTATGAAATATTGTATACTTATACAGTGTTGTTTAGGGATGGAAATTCTAAATTTAAAAAAAATCAGAATGTAATTAGTTAAGATATTAATTGAAATCATTTTGTTAATTACTCTATTTAAAAATGCTCCATGCGCATTAATTTTTGTCTCAGCTATCTAATTTTCTATCTTAAGCTATCTTTATATAGTTACAATAAAAGTTAGTAGCAATATTTGATTTACAGTCATATTTATAAAAACTATAAAAAAAATCGATAAAAATAGGTCATTTTATGCAAAATTTTATCAAAAAAATTTTTTTATTGTAAAAATTTCAAGTTGTTTTAAAATAGTATAATGAATTAATTACTAAGTTTTATTCTAACATATTTAAATAATCATTTTATGAAATTTTATGAAAATTCAAGAAAAATTATGACGCATGGAACATTTTGAACTTACCGAAACGACATGAAAACTTGATTTGAAGAAAATGTCATCAAAAGTTTTAATTTGACTAACATTTCCATTGTTTACCTTTTAAAAAAATACTTACAACTCGGTTAATAATGATCGGATCAACATACTTTCTTTTAATTTAAAGCTGATGAGTTGCAGAATCATTTTCTGAAAGGAAAAAAATCGGTTTGGGGACATATTTTTGTCAATCTGAAGGTCCATTGTCGCCTTAAGGAGATCAACATGGACCTTTCAACTGTCCTCCAAGCAGGACTGTCAACAAGGTTCCAGAAACTACTGTGAGTATTGTAAGTACCGGTCACGAGAAAAACGTCATTTTCTTGTGTCTTGTCTTACACAGCTAGCGGGGAAAAGCTGAAACCACTGTTGGTTTTTAAAAGAAAAACTCTCACCAAAGAGACTTTCCTAATGACTTTGTGATCAGCGTGAACGAGAACGGATGGATGAATGAAATAGTAATGCAACATTGGTTGAACGAAGTCTGGCGGAAAAGGAAGGGGTTTTGTTTCAATCCAAAAGGACTACTTACAATGGGCTCGATGAAGGCCCACTTGTCTATTTTGTATACTTAAACAGTGCTCGATGAAGGCAAACTTGTCTATTTTGTATACTTAAACAGTGCTCGATGAAGGCCCACTTGTCTATTTTGTATACTTAAACAGTGCTCGATGAAGGCCCACTTGTCTATTTTGTATACTTAAACATTGCTCGATGAAGGCCCACTTGTCTATTTTGTATACTTAAATAGTGCTCGATGAAGGCCCACTTGTCTATTTTGTATACTTAAACAGTGCTCGATGAAGGCCAACTTGCCTAATTTTGTATACTTATACAGTGTTGTTTAGATATAGAAATACTAAATTTTAAAAAAAAATCAGAATGTTATTAAGATATTAATTGAAATCAGTTTGTTAATTACTCAATTTAAAAATGCTCCATGCAAATTAATTTTTGTGTCAGATATCTAATTTTCTCTCTTAAGCTAGCTTTATATAGTTATAATAAAATTTTGTAACAATATTTGATTTACTGTCATATTTATAAAAACTAGAAAAAAAATCGATAAAAATAGGTCATTTTATGCAAAATTTTATCCAAAAAAATTTTTTTTTGTTGTAAACAATTTTTTTTGTTGTTTTAAATTAGTATAATAATTTGATTACTAATATTAATTATAAAATTTTAAGTTGTTTTAAAATAGTATAATGAATTGATTACTAATATTGATTATAAAATAGTATAACGAATTGAGCCTGTTAAAGTTGCAGCGAAACCTGAGTCTGCAAAATTTTCGATAATTCTCGGAGTTTTGATAAAATTTGTTTCAACCACTTGATTTGGCTGTAAACAAAGCATCCAAATGCCGAATGCGAAGTCTCTGCGAATCGTGGAGGATCGAAGGTCTACATTCCTACACAAAACGAGGAATCATGCGAAAGGCAACTTTCGTAGAATTCTTGAAGTGGGTCTCTCAAGCATGGAGAGGTGTATCCATGTAAAGAGTCGGAATGTGAAAACAACAGAAACCTAAATTGTTAAGGGACCACCCAGCTTGCGTGGACAAGCAAATTTACAGTCCCGACATTTTATTAACGCCAGATTTACGGTACCATAAAAAACGTAGAAATTAAGTTGTCAACGGCCGTATATCGACCTGAGGTCGGAGGTCGAGCAGGTGGGGCCGTCTGATGGGAAGTTTTACCAGACACAATCGGCGCCAGAACTTATGTAATTGAGAAAGGCAAGAGGCAAGAATAACCTATGAGAGCTAATCTCATCCGCCCCCTCTATAAACGAGGGAGTGGCGAGCGAATAGGGACCGAGGAAGCGAGAACCAATGAGACGAGGATGGAGAAGAATATATACAAGATGATGAGACATTTGTAGAAAGAGCGCCATTAAAAAAAAGATGATAAAACAGCAAGCTGCCAACGGGCCGACGAGAGCCCTAACTTACGAAACTCATCAAAAAATAAGCTGCCACAGGGCTGAGAAGAGACCCACTGTATACTATTAGAAGAAAGACGCCGGTCCTACGCAACTACATAATACGTACGGATTGAACAGCGTTAGCTCCGGACGCGAAATAGAATAATCAGCGACGAGAAGTTGCAGAAGTAGCGATTGCCCATAGATGTCTACGTAGTGCCGAGGGAGAAGAGACGATACTATCATTAAGCTTAAGCCGATACCAGAGAGATACGCACCGTCGCCTAGCGATTTGGACACCCAGACGACCGTCCATCAGTGCTGATCGACCCGCATATCGGAAGAGAAGGTACCTATGCTGAGCAACATTACTTGAAGATATAAGCATCAGTGCCTATCGATTCGGACACCCAGACGACCGCCCACCAATGCTGACCGACCCGCATAGTGTAAGAGAAGCTACATGCGCTGAGCAACATCCGAGGAGTCTTCATAAGTGATCTTCGACATAAAAGGACACCGAACTCTTCAGTCCCAATAGAGTGAACTGGATTAATAGGACGGTGATATACCGCGACGCTACATTGAACAAACAGTATCCGCGAACTCTGTGATCACTGTGTGAACTTGGTGTACTACTGTGGACCAGCGTTATCGGTGAATTCGATGTAGACGGCTGCGACAAATGGGTGAGCATTTTGTATAATATCAATTCACATACCGCCTCTTTACATAATCGCCTCTAACCCACCAGGGCCGGCGACATCGTATGATTTAAAATAGAGTGATCGGATAAGACTGTATATATATATATGTGTGTAAATTCCTAGCATTACTAATGTTTCAGCGTTATGCTCATCGTAATGTTTCAGCGTTATGCTCATAGATATGTATAAATAAAGTGTATATATGTATATTCAGTATCATTCTTTAGAGTTGTGCCCATCTATTTAATTAATTAATTACCGCCCTATTGGCGAACTTACAACCAGTGTACGAGATACGATTTCAGCCGTAGTTAATAACAACAGATCACGACCCTGTGTTATTACAATCCATTAAGACAATAATGTCCAGTTTTAGAAAGGCAGAAATAATAATTGTTCCCAATTCCGGCGACGACGACAGCTCTGACGACAACAGTTTTCCACAGAAAGATCCAGACGATACATATACGAAATTTGATCCAAAAATTTAGTCTCTTTTTAATTCCGATACCTGCGTATCTTATATTTTCATTTTGGTGGTTATTAATATTACCTAATGTCTTTATTACTTTTATTCATACTTGTATGCATTATGTATTTTGCCCGTTTGATGTTCCATAATTACGTTTCTTTCTTTTTTTTAAATAATTTTTCATGTGTTGCTGTGAAATAAAAATGTGTCTGTACCGTTTTAGGTTGTATTCCTTTTTTGCATTGTACCACGGTAGACGTGTAGTGGTACATGACATTTCATTACAAAAAAGCAGTTTTTGATAAAACAAATTTATATGTCAAAATGACTGCCTACGGCGCTTCTAGTGTTTAAAAGTATAGTTTATTAAGAACAATATTTAAAATTAGCACTATATTGAATTAATTACACTAAAATGTATTAGTTTATTACGAAAATAACATAAAATATCGACTTTTTTTAAAGAAAATTTCAGTCCCTGCGGTGCTTACGGTGGGTGTGGTGAATTTACGTGCGAAATTACGTGTATATATACACTCAAGAGCCAAAACATTATGACCACCCCTACATTTTGCAATGAATTCGCCTGTATGACGTGGAAGGCACGTGATCAGGTGGAAGTGGTATTTAACTGCTGCTGGAGAGTCTGAAGAATCATTCTTTCACTTACTTCTGTGAGTGATGGGAAAGGCTGCGGATCTAAGCGACTTTGATAGAGGGCAGATTGTAATGGCTCGAACGCTCGGAACAAGTATTTCCGAAACTGAACGACTCGTGGGTTGTTCGCGACCTACAGTTGTTAGTACTTATGCAAAGTGGATGAATGACGGTGAAACCAGCAGTAGACGACATGGTGTTGGACGTCCACATGCTATCAAAGAAAAAGGTCGTCGGAGACTGTCTCGCATGGTGAAGCAAAACCGGAGCCAGACAGTGGCTCAGCTGACAGCCCAATACAATGCAGGGCCAAGTAGAATAGTATCGCAGCACACTGTTCAGCGGACACTGTTGGATATGGGGCTACGCAGCAAACGTCCCACTCGTGTGCCTTTGCTGACCATGCGTCATCGCCAACTGAGCCTGCGCTGGGCCCGGGAACATCGCGACTGGTCCATGGATCAGTGGGAGAGTGTTGCCTGGTCAGATGAATCACGGTTTGTCATTCATTACGCCGATGGCCGTGTCAGGATACGCCGCCTTCCAGGCGAACTGTTGCTCCCTCAATGTACAGTAGATCATACACAGGCCGGTGGTGGCGGTATTATACTCTCTTGGGCGTTCTCTTGGGCGTCTCTGGGACCCGTGGTTGTGGTAGAGCAGACCATGAATGCTACAGGGTATCTGAACATCATTGCGGACCAGTTGCACCCTTACATGGCCTCTGTTTTTCCAGCTGGAAATGGAATGTTCCAACAGGACAACGCCTTGTGTCACAAGGCTAAAATTGTGTTGGAGTGGTTCCAGGAACATGATGCTGAATTCCAGTTAATGTCCTGGCCGCCTAACTCACCGGATCTCAATCCGATAGAACACATTTGGGATGTCATGGGACGGCAGCTCAGAGTTCAAAGACCACCAATTCGCAATATCTCGGATTTGCGTGACCGTTGCTTAAACATCTGGTACAATCTGTCTCCGGCCATCTACCAAGGACTTGTGGCATCCATGCCAAGGCGGGTTGAAGCTGTGTTGTGCGCCAAAGGTGGGCCAACTCGTTATTGGCAGGTGGTCATAATGTTTTGGCTCTTGAGTGTATATATATATACGTGTATATATATATACGTGTATTATTTACGTATATGTATATACTAGCTGAAAACCCGAGCTTCGCTACGGAGTACATTCAAATTAAACACAACGGTCAATGTATGCAATTAATGCCAAAAAAAATAAATATATATATTTATAATAAATGCGACGATCAATGTATACAATTGATGTAAAAAATATATTTTATAAAAAAATCGTAAGGGATATTTATTTTTTTGGGATAATATCTAATCGTCTGCTGCATTAGAAAGAAAATTTTTTTTGTCTATTTAGTTGTTATGCACGTGACAATAAATTTGTTTAAAGTACCAGAAAAAGAAATCACGTGATCAGCATTTAATAAATTAAATTCTAAAATTGAATCTTTAAAAATTCATCAAAAATCAGAAAATCGAGGTAAAGATTCGAAAAGATTTCATTTTAAAGGACTTTTTATGATCTTTCTCGTGATATAAATTTTATAACCCTCAAATTATTATTTGAAATGCAAACTTTAAAAAAGTTACAAAAGCAGCTTAAAAAATTTAATTAAAAAAATCTAAGAAGAATTTTTCACAAATTTTTCTTAGTGTACCCCTACACCATAAGAAGATTCTCCATGCAAAATTTCAGCCCTTTAGGTCCAGCGGTTTCTTCTGTGCGTTGTATGTCAGTGAGTCAGTTACGGATTCTGATTTATATATATATATATATATATATATATATATATATATATATATATATATATATATATATATATATCTGTGTGTGTGTGTGTATCCAACAATGTGCCTCTGCATTAACGAAAAGAAAGAGTTTTCAACAGTTTATTTGCTCTTGTAAGTGGTATTCGCCCATTTTTCATCCATTTGAGTAGCAGTTTCAACACACCACATTTACCTAACGTATGTATTTTGGCGCAACCTGAGTTCTGTTGATAAGTGAAAACCATGTATCAACCGTATTTACTTTTAAAGAAAACTAAATAAAGTGTGTTGCCAAAGTTCAAACTGCATTCGCTACGATGTACTGTCGAGTTTCAAACTTTCATTATCACACATCGGAGAGGTGTTGGCAATTTTACTTCCTCCATATGATGAAATCATCTCCACGTATCGCAACATTTAGGGTGAGTGAATAATAATTATTTACCATTAGATTAGAGGAAACATATGCGTTACATCAAAAGTTGTAATTCTGTAAATTTCATTTTCTTTTCTTTGAGGATACGTCATAGATGTAACTCTTCCCTTAAAATTAGTTGTTAGTCGTACCAATTAAACTTTATCATCCTATCCAATGAACATTATCAACTTGTAACTCTAGGGTGAGCGAATTATAATTATTAACGCTCTAGATACAACACATAACTATGTATTATATCAATATTTAGAATTCAATGTTCTACATTCCATATTCTCTGAGGATACGTTATAGATGTACGTCCATATGAAATGCTAATTTTTAGTTGTACCCAATAAACGTTATATGTATTATCTACACATAACTTTAATATGAGTGAATAATTATTAATGGGCTAGATTATAGGAAACATATGTGTTACGTCAGTAGCTGTAATTTAATGTATAATATTCTATTTTGTTTGAGGATATGTTATAGATATATCCATACATAATATTATTTGTTAGTTGTACCAACTAAACTTAATCCGTATTATAAGCTCATAACTTTAGGGTGAGTGAATAATAATTATTAACGCGCTCGATTATAGGCCACATGTGTTACGTCAATAGTTCTTATTCAATGAATTACATTCTCTTTTCCTTGGGGTTACGTTATAGATATTATTTTACACTCAATATTCGTTTTTTGTCGTACAAACTAAACTTTATCCACATTATCAACACATAACTTTAGGGTTAGTTAATAATAATTATTAACACGCTCGATTATAGGAAACATATGTGTTACACGTCAATAGTTTTTATTCAATGTATCACATTTTCTTTTCTTTGGGGATACGTTATAGATATTATTACACACTCAATATTCGTTGTTTGTCGTACTAAGTAAACTTTATCCACATTATCAACCCATAACTTTAGGGTGAGTTAATAATAATTATTAACACGCTCGATTATAGGAAATATATATTAGATCAATAATTATAATTTAATGTGTTATGTACTCTTTTCTCGGAGGATACGTTATAGATATATGTCCATACTTGATATTTATTGTTAGTTGTACCAACTAAACTTTACCCGCACTATCAACGCATAATTTTAGGAGTGAATAATTATTAATTCGTTCTATTATAGGAAATATATCTGTTACGTCAATAGTTGTAATTTAATGTATTGCATTCTCTTAACTTTGAGGATACGTTATTGATATATGTCCATACTTAATATTAATTGTCAGTTGAACCAACTAAACTTTATCCACATTATGAACCCATAACTTTAGGGTGAGTTAATGATAAATATAAACGCGCTCGATTATAGGAAACATATATGTTAAGTCAATAGTTATAATTTAATGTATTACATTCTCTTTTCTTGGAGGATACGTTATTGATATATGTCCATACTTAATATTAAATGTTAGTTGTACCAACTAAACTTTATTTACATTATCAACGCATAACTTTAGGGTGAATGAATATTAAATATTAACGTAGATTATAGCATATTCAAACATACATGTTACGTCATAGTTTTAATTAAATGAATTGAATTCTCATTTCTTTAGGAGTGCTCTATAGATCCAATTCCACATTTAATATTAGTTGGTAATTGTACCAATTGTACTTTATCCACAGTATCAATTCATAACTTTAGAGTAAGGGAACAATTATTAATACGTAGATTATAGAAATTATATTGTTACGTCAATAGTTGAATTTATTGTATTAAATTATCTTTTCTTAGGTTATAGATATAATTTCATACATAATATTAAATGTTAGCTGTACCAACTAAACTGTATCCACTTTATGAAACTATAACTATAGGGTGAATGAATAATAAGTATTAACTTAGATTATAGAAAACATATTTGTTATATTAATAGTTTAATTCAATTTGTTGCATTCTCTCTTCTTTAATGATACGTTATAGATATAATTCCACACTAAGTATTATTTTTCTGTTGTACCAACTAAACTTTATCCACCTTATATACCCATAACTTTAGGGTGAGTGAATAATAATTATTAACGTGGTCGATTATGTGAAATATTTGTGTTACGTCAGTTGCTATAACTTATTGTATTAATTTTCTTTCCTTGGATGATACGTTATAGATATACGTTATAGATAAAAAATCCATACTTAATATTAATTTTTAGTTATACCAACTAAAAATTATCCAAATTATCAATCAATAACTTTAGGGTGAATAAATGATAAATATTAACGTAGATTAAGGAAAACATATGTGTACCGTCAATAGTTTTAATTCAATGTATTGCAATCTCTTATCTTTAAGGATACGTTATAGATATCATTCCTCACTCAGTGTTAGTTTTTTGTTGTACCAACTAAACTTTATCCACATTATCAACCTATAACTTTAGGGTGAGTGAATAATAATTATTAACGTGCTCGATTATAGAAAACATTTGTGTTACGTCAGT
The DNA here is from genome assembly GCA_907164885.2 of Dolomedes plantarius. Taxonomy (NCBI): domain Eukaryota; kingdom Metazoa; phylum Arthropoda; class Arachnida; order Araneae; family Dolomedidae; genus Dolomedes; species Dolomedes plantarius. Next base: position 120,474,839 of record OU015490.1, read on the forward strand.
TGTTATAATTTATTGTATTACATTCTCTTTCCTTTGATGATACGTTATAGATATAAGTCCATACTTAATATTAATTTTTTGTTATACCAACTAAAAATTATCCACATTACCAACCAATAACTTTAGGGTGAATAAATAATAAATATTAACGTAGATTATGGAAAAGATATGTGTAACGTCAATAGTTTTAATTCAATGTATTGCATTCTCTTATCTTTAAGGATATGTTATAGATATAATTCCACACTCAATATTATTAGTTAGTTGTACCAACTGAACTCTATCCACATTATCAATCTATAACCTTTGGTATTTTGCATAGAGTTCGTCTTTATACAAAGCGATTTTTCTTTCAAATCTCGAACTTGTAGAAGTTAAAATAAACTTATTCTAAATTTTTGGTTTTATCTTATTTGCGCTAATGGAAGAATTTGGAGCATAATATTGCTTTACATAAGAGTTATTTTACACATTTCCCTGGTGCAGGAGTAACTAGAGTCATTTAAATGCATAAAAATCGGCCAATAAACAATTCGTACATCCTAAAACTCATAACCTCTCAATGTTTTCCGGAATTCCCATTTTCCGTGATTTTACCGTCCACGTCTTGCAAAACCACAATTTCCAAGTTTCTAAATTAAGTGTCTGTTAAATTTATCGGTATGTACCCGTTTGTACGCGCTCCTATCAGCGAAATGTACTGGAGCATGACTGTTGAAATTTCCTTAAGCACTACTTTCCCGGAATCCCAAATGAAATTGCAGCCATTTAATCCCCGACGATAACAGTTTTGGAGGGAATAATGCAATCGATATTATTTTGTAGATGGGAGCAAATGGGGGAGATATAATCAAAATGTGGCGAGTCCCGCAGGAAAGTTTGCTTACAAAGTGGGAAAATTTCTTCTGCTTAAATATGTTTAGGTTGACAGAAAATCTGTAAGGTTATTTGTAGTAAAAAGACATAAATATCGCGTCTTTAAACTGCGATGAAAATTTGGTTTACAGGAGACTTTCTTAAAAATGATACAAAAATTTCTCAAATGAAGTATGCAAAAAAATATGTAAAGAAAACTGCTTTGGTAATTTAATAATTTTACTTTTTTGCGAACTGAATTTTATATTAGTGTACGCTATTAACACAAAATTATCTTTAAGAAAGGTTAGGTTTGGTCTGTCAAACCAACTACATTGTCCCGGTCTAGTCTAATTAGACCGGGACATACTCCTTAACCCTGCACTGATCGCGTATTTCAAAATTGCAGGCATGATTTCGTTGCGTCTTGTAGACGCCATACTATCAAATTTGCGTTTTAGTTATTCTATTTGTAAAAATAAATATTAATTAGTATAATTTACATATTAAGGCATGAAGGATTGAAATGTAAACGAATCTTAAATGTAATTTTATGTGCACTTTTTACGATAAAATAAACACAAATGAAAAAAGTATATATTTCTATAACCAATTTTTACAGATGAATATCAATCAAATAAAAAAAAAATTTCAGGTAGTCTCTTCTAACGAAAATATCGCGAGTTATTAACGTAGGATTACTTATCATTGCTTACCTCTTTTGTATGTATATATGTATGTATGTGTTATGCATATATCTCTCTCTCTATATATATATAGGTATATATATATATGTCAAAATTTTGACGCATTTTGGTACTTTTCTGTTTAACTGTTTACTGCTTGCAAAAGCGATAGAGATTGGGTTTGGCGCGCTGACAAAATTATAACTCGCGACAACGGACGGTTTTAGCGTCTAAGATTTTGCTTTCCGGAGGACAGTTATGGAAGAACGTAATCCTAGGTAAAAATTATTTTTATAAGCAATTTTTACATTAGGATAAATAAAATAAAACAAAGGGAAAAAATATTCCCATTAGCAATTTTTATAAATTTGGTGAAACGCCAATCGCGTGTTTTGGCATATATCCGTTTACTATAAAAGAATGATAGCAACTGCGGGAGTTTTGTTTGTTAGCTGTGACTCATACATAAACACTTCAAAGGTACTGATATCTGCTGGGTCTACGCATCTTACGCATCAATACGCAAAATGCAAACAAAGTGCTATTGGCGTCTGTGAGACGCCAAGTGACTTGGGCAGGGTTAAAGCTAATGCTGGTAGTGATGCGACATCGATAACAAAACATCGATATTCAATATTAAAACATCGATGCTAATAAAACATCGCCCAAAAACCATCGATGTTTTTAAACATCGATGTTTTAGAAGATCCATTTTTTTAAAACTGGCTTAGTAACCTCTAACATTAATGTTACTTCCGTTAGTCGGGGGGGGGAGGGGGGATTTAATTTTACTCTCTGATTGGGCAGACACAAATGACAAAAACTTGGTTGCTTTCGGCTACTTTGATGACTCAAAATTCTCGTTGTAAGTACCGCCATGTTTTTCCTTCAAATGTCCAGATAAATTCGTGGTATTGCCAGAAGTTTTGAAGGACTTAAGACAAATATTGCATTTCGCCAATTTGTCAGAGGTTTTGTAAAAATATTTCCAAACAGTACAGTTGGGAGGCATCTTACTAATAATATTAACGTCAACTTATATAAAACCAGAACAAAACAAAAACTTAAATGGATGCACTCGTGTATATACTATTTGTAAAATAAAACCCCATGGAAGGTTCTGGAGTGTCAGGAACATTCCAAGCGCTCTGATTGGTTCATTGGTTGTTAATTGCCATTTGTCTGTTTGCTAAGAAATCATTCCCCCTTTTGTATTCGTCCTTTTCAGAATTTAGACTTACATTTACTGAGTGTCAAAATTATGCTACGTGGTAATTGTTTTTTATTACGGTACTTTTTCATTTAAAAAAAAAAAAAGAGACAACGTAAAACATCGAGTACAAAACATCGATGTTAAAAAAAGATCGGCTTCAATAAATCGATGTTTAAAACATCGACATCGATGTCGCATCCTTAGATGCTGGACGTTTTCAAACGTTCGTGCCAAGAGAAAGATTCAAACCCACAGACTCTGGTACCGTACGCGGTCAGCCATTTGGCCTTCGTCCGACTTCTTGAATAAAGCTTCATTACGGAGTTAATACGTCTATGTAAAGCAAAATCTAGCTCGTTTGTATGTAATTCAGTAAAAAAAAAAGCACATATTAATACCATATATATATACATATATACCGAGCAGTAGGTTACCGAATTTTTGTTTTTTCTTTCATGCTATAATATAGTCTAATTTATTATTAAGGCTGGGGATAAGTTTATAAGTGAGTACTGCTAGTTTAATTATAATCAGGTAGTACCTTATTCAACAGAAAAATATTTTTTGTTTGCGACATTTAATTAAGGGGTTTTAAAACTTAAATTTTTTTTTCTTTATAATCTCTTATAAATGTTTTTTTTTCTAATGCACGTGTTTTTATATAAATATCGTAATACTTGTAACAAAGTAAGGAAAACTAAAAAAAATTTGAATTTTGTTGTAAATATTTATAATTTAAAGCATGTACATTTATCAATTACAGCCAATAGACCTATTTGCATATCCGTTTCGCTTTTTTGCATGAAAAAGGTTCCGATATAATTTTAAGATAAAGATTTCCAAAAAATTTCATTCTTGAAATTTTTTTATCGGTTTAAAAGGGAAAAAATTCTTTTTTTAAGTACTTTTGGTGTGGGGAAAACATTTTTTAAAATTTCACTCAGCACGAAAGATATTGAAGACAGTTTAATGAAAATTAGTTAAAGGAATTTTTTGTGTAAAATTTCATATCGTTATTTTATAAGGGATTTTATCAGGAGTATTATAGCAGGATACAAATATGGTATTATAGAAAAATATTATAGCTGGAAATGCAACTATATGATATATATATATATATATATATAGTCTATTCTGGTTAATCGGACCACCGTTTAATCAGACAAGCCGCTTATTCGGACCGAATCCCGTCTTATAAGATAAGGCATGTTCTTTTAACCCTTCAGCGGGCGCGTCAATTTTTGGAACACCAGCAGGCGCGTGGTAAAAAGTGCAATGTCTCTTTTAACCTTGATTACTCCTTTTGTAATAAACTTTTTTTTCAAATTGAAAATAATAATTCTGCGTTTTGTGACAAGATATAAAATGTTGATAGTATTGAGATATATTTATAATTAAAGGCCAAAGAAAGCAGGTACATTCACCTTATTTCAAAACTGTCCGGTTTATTGGTTCGAAGGACAACCTGCGAATTGATTCCGGTTATGTCTAAATCCTAAAAAACAATGAGATTCTCCAACTTCGTGGTATGCGGGATACCGTATAATAGGTACACATTGTATCGACTTCATCAACTCCTGATTTTGTCGTATTGTAATCCAGTATAATCGCTGGTTTACCACAGTTAAACCACGATTAACAATGAATGGAGAGGAATATAAAGGTCAGAAAATCAGACCTGAGTTAGAAAGGATGTAGCTATAAATAGAAACTGCTTAGAACATTCAAACCTTACGTATAGAAACAGACCATTTAAAATTACGAAACTTTTGCACTTTGTACACTGGCGCACCTGCTGAAGAGTTATTCGGACCAGCCGGTTATTAGGACCAAAAATAATCGCGTCCCGATATGGTCCGATTAACCGGAATCGGCTGTATATACAGGGTATCCATAATTAAAGTCCTACTTTCAAAAGGCTGCAAAAAAAGAACCACTGGTCAGAATGACTTCAAATTTGAACTGATTTTACTGGAAGAAGGGGGAAACGATTTGGCATAATAAAACAAAGAGTTCCAAAATGCTACAGCGCCATCTATTGATACATTTTGGAACTTTTTTTTATTATGCCAAATCGTTTCCCCTTTCTTCCAGTATATTCAGTTCAAATTTGAAGTCATTCTGACCAGTGGTTCTTTTTTTTTTGCAGCCTTTTGAAAGTGGGACTTTAATTATGGACACCCTGTATCTATCTGTCCTTATTTTTGCTGACAAGGGGGAAGGTGGGGAACAGAGCAATTGTGATGTAAGACTGTAAACAAGCACGGACGAGAGTGTGACTACACCAATTCTTCGGTACAGAAAACTAGTTGACCTGTTTGCAGTGACCGTAAGAGTGCGCGATGTGTTTCATGAATTTTGTCCATTACATTCGTGTCTAGCTTTAGAAGTTTTTGTTTTAGGTTGCTTTTTGTATGGCAGGAAATGTCGTCTAACATTGACAGATTCAAATTTCAGCAGAAACTTTTTGAAGAAAGAACCATGATTACGTCGAGTTCGTGTGGCCACATGATGTGCCAATGAGCTAATGTGAATTCTTCAAGCTCAGAGTGGGCATGAAGATTTAGATTGGCGTCATGAAGAGGAGGTGGATGACGTGAAATCACCCATAGTTCAATCCAAACACTATACAAATGCAATAATGGTTGATTTTGAAGAGTGGGTTAGAGGGATTTGGTCGTCAGATTACAAATGTAATAATTTTTGATTTTAAAGAGTGAGTTAGAGGGCTTTGGTCGACAGATGTTTTTTTGTTATTGTTCAATGTATTTATTGTTAATGACTTAACTAAGCACTATATCTTTAACTTTATCTCAGCACTATTAGGGCCTGTTCACACTGCGTCCGTCAGCTCCAGTGTTACTCGCATTGAAATATATTTAACAAATTACAAGCCTCCAAGAGATTATCCATGAAACTGTTAAGGTCTGTAATTAGTCTAAAATATGTCAATACGAGTAAAGACACAGTGCGAATTAGTCTTTTCATAGAAAGATATAATAAGTTTAACGATTTTAAAAAAATATTTGGCCTACGAAATAACGACAAAAATTTAGACAAATCTTACGTAAGCAAAGAGGGGTAGGGACACACATCTGCTTATTTTTGCTTACATGGGGAGGGTGGGGTTTAAAATGACTAAAAATGGGTTCACGTAATACTTGAACAGCCCCACAGTATATTTTGAGCCAAGAAAAGAAAATGCCTTTTGAAAATTATGAGTCTAGGAGAATTGATCCTAGGCAAAAGTGTAATTGACAGTTAACATCTAATTTGTTTATAAACTAATCATATACAGTCATCGCTTGTTATAACGACCATTCATTACAGCCACCATTCCAATGCAACGACCAGGGTTTAAAGTCCCCAATGGGATGACCTTAAATGATATTTTTCTACATCCCATATAACGACACTAAAAATCATGTAATCCCAATACAGCGTCCCCAATTCCCTCCGGATGTTTAAATGAGATGGGAAAATTGTGTTTTTAAAACATCTCAAATATGCAAAAAAGAAACTGCTTCTGATTATTTTTCTAAATCTAAGCAGGACCCAACTGTTTGGAATTTGATTAATTTTAACTTTAAATTTTTATTTGGGAAATTATTATTCCCTTAAATTGTCTGTACTTCAATTGATTTTCAATGCCAAAGTATATTTGATAAAAAGAAGTAAACAATAAAATGTACACTGTAACTGAGCACTAATACTAAATTCATATAAAAATCTTTTAAATTGTGGTACTTTTATCAACTTTCTCTTAAAAATTGTGTACATTAACTTAAAAATTGCTGTTTAATCTTTTAAATTGTGTACTTTAATTAATTTTTTTAAAATTGTGTACTTTAATTTCTTCAATTGTTCTTTAATCTCTAAAATTGTATACTTTAGTAAATTTTCTCGGAAATTGTGTGCTTTAGTTTCTTAAATTGTCCTTTAATTTCTTAAAATATGTACTTTAAAAATTTTGTACTGCGAATGCTTATATGATAAAAAAAGTAAACAATAGGATGGTTATTGTAATTGTGCACTAATATGAAATTGATTCTAAAAAATTTTAATTTTCACGCAAATGATGAGAATTAATTACGTGTTTTATAAATTTTCATTACAGCGAACGTTCGTTATAACAATCTTTTTTAATTGTAAAAAGAGTCGTTTTAATGACCATCGATTGTATTATTTAAAAGAAAAACATTTTATATTTAATTTTAAAAAAATCTTTCATTTAAAATTTTTAAAAAATAAATATTAAATTATAAAGAATGGTAGGGTTACTGCGCTGTAAAAACTAAATTTAGCTCGCGTCTGCGTCGCTAACACTTCACGGTATGGAATTGTGGTCACGTGATCTGGCTGTTAATCAGAGGCCGCAAATTCAACAAGTCCGGGAGACTTAATAGGTTTAATTTTGCCACTTCTTTTTTTAATGAAAGTTTTACGTGATAGAAGCGATTCGTGAGCAAAATATGCCCCAACTAATTGACTCGGGTTGAAATAAGCTGTTGCAGGGCAATTTGTCTCAGTTTGATCGTGGGAGTCATAAACTTCGATATGGCTGTGGTGCAGTATTTTCGCCGAAGACGAGTCACGGTGGTAAGTTCCTTTCAACATAAATTAACCCTGCTTCAAATATAAGTCTCGTATGTTCGAACTGAGATATATATATTAAACCTTTCTAATTAAGACAAACAAAGATTAAAAATCAAAATTTAGTGTTAAATTATTGGTTTATGATCTATTAATTTTAGATAAGAGTGGTTTAGAACCAAACTTAGCTTTACAAAAATAATTCAAAATCTTCTTTTCTGCCTTCCTCTTTGACATTTTAGAAGAAAAAAAACATAATAACCAAACCTTCATCATTGTACTTTCATAGTTCATTAGGTGTTTTCGTCCTTTTATTTTATTTATTAACCTTTTCCTTACGGGGTGGGATAGAATATAGCCCAAGAATACGGGCCCAAGAATGAATGAATGAATATATATATATATATAGGTGTGTGTGTATATATATGTATGTATATATATATATATATATATATATATATATATATATATATATATATATATATATATATATATATATATATATATGTCCGATACCTAAATATGCATTTTATTATGTCGTCATCTTAAAAATGTTTACTCAATTCGCAGTTCTATTTTCATCTCCAGATTTCCTTTTCTAGTACCCCACCAAATATTCGGCTCCAGATATTGCTTTCAAATATTTTCCTCTCCTTTCTTACAACAGCCCGGGTGTCTGAGCAATATGGGAGTACAAGTCTGATAAGAACCCTAAGCAAGATTATTTATTTTTCTATTAATTCTTTGAGATTTGAGAAAAGTTTCTTCAACCGTAAAATTATCGATTAGCTGCCATTCCTCATTTTTTTATCTCTGGGTTAACCTTATTTTGACGTTTGATTTCAGTTCCGAAATAAGTAAAATTTTAACTCATTACAACTTAAAGGCTTAAAATGCTTAAAAAATCTTCTTATATATTACAGAGTACATGTTTTGTTTCTCCTTACAATATTTCAAAGCGTATTTGAGTGGTGTAGGATCAAAATTTACAATCTCTCTCAGACCTTTGTTTTTACGGTTAAGAGCAAAGGACTATCTCTCTCTCTCTCTCTCTCTCTCTCTCTCTATATATATATATATATATATATATATATATATATATATATATATATATATATGCATAAACAATGAACTGAGTGTATTCTAACAAAAAGGGCATTTATTTGCGTTTACTATTGAAAGCTTTTAAAACTTCAAAAGAACTAGATCTTTTTAAATGTAAATATCAAACAGTGAAAAAGGAATTTAATAACGCGGAAAATTCCTCTGGTAAACAATTATATCAAAAGACAAATTTATTCGGACAATATCTTCTATTTAAATATCGATATTTTATTTCATCTTTTTTGCTTATGAAACATATTTAATCCTCAGAAATCTTTCATTTTATCTGTTGAAAATACTCTCTGCTTGAGATTTATTTTTGAAAGAAAAAATACATAATTTTCCAAAGGATCTTATAAAGAAATATTTTAATAAAATTGTTGGAACATGTTTATTGTATAAATATTTGGAGAAGTTTTTTAACAGTGAAAAAATAAATTTAAGGAATAATTTAAATTATATTTATCAAGTTTGAAATCCTACATATATTTCCCAATGAAGTTTTGTGTTAACCTTTTATGTACGTATAGCTAAGTATTCTTTTTTTGCATTGCGTCTGTCAAAATGGAAAGAAAAGTGAAATGTTAATTATAGATGAAAGATATTATTTAGTCATAAATATGTATTAATGTGATTAAAAGTTCTGACAAGTGCGTTTCACCAATGACTAAGTTTGCTAGATTAAAAAGGTCGTGTGCAGTTTTAGCCACAATACCACCATATTATCTTCAGTTTCGTATTGACAACCAAAAAAAATTTTTTAAATAAATTAATAAATACATAAACCAATAACTACATTGCAAAATTGTATTTTTTAAAACAATGAACATGCGTTGATAACATTAATAAAATGTTAATTTAAGATTCAAATATCTTGATATTACAGTAATAAAATGTTGATTTCAGTTTCAAGCATTTTGTTATTACGTTTATAAAATGTTTATTTAACTTTCAAACATTGGTAATACATTAAGAAAATGCTTATTTATTTTTCAAACATATTGATAGTATATTAATAAGATAGTTATTAAAGTTTCAAACATGTTGATATTAAGTTTATAAAATGCTTATTTTAGTTTCTACCATGTCGATATTACATTGATAAAATGTTTATTTAAGTTTCAAACATGTTTATACTACACTAACAAAATGTTTATTTGAGTTTCAAACATATTGATACTACATTAATAAAATGTTTATTTAAAGTTCAAACATGCCGATATTGCATTAATAAAATATTTATTTAAGTTTCAAATATGTTAATATTACATTAACAAAATGCTTGCTTAAGTTTCAAACAGGTTGATATTGCATTAACAAAATGATTATTAAAGTTTCAAACTTGTTTATACAACATTTATAAAATGTTTATTTAAGTTTTAAACATGTTAATATTACATACATTAATAAAATGTTTATTTAAGTGTCAACATGTCGATTTTACATGTCGATAATACATTTTTCAAATATTTATTTAAGTTTCAAACATTCTGATATTATGTTAATAAAATGTTTCAAATTATCAATACAATTAACGAGAAATAATATAAACAATAAAGTAGTTTGTGCTTATGAAATATGACAGCTGCATAAGTAGCATATGGCTGGCCTGAAATTACCTCATTACAAGTTTTTTTACCGATCACATATTTTCTCTGAATACTTTAAATATGCAGTATTACATAGATGCTTATTCTTCCAGAGATCCATGAAACGTTATTTACTTCACATAACTCTGCATAGAACCCATTATTTGAAAAATTAGCGCATGTCACAATTATCGATTTTTTTTCTTGTTTACTTTCCTATTATACGAAATCGCGTGTGATTTTTACGTGCAGACAAATAACAAGTCTAGAGGTAGGATACGCCCGAAACACTTTATGCAAGCAAATGGATTTAATATTCGCTGAATGCAGACTGAGTCGATAGCTTGCACAAAGAATGTTAACAAGCGAGGCATACCGCTCTCTGCTCTAACTCCCCAGTGTACTGGAATATAAAATGAAACTTCCAAAATGTCTTAAATGTTTGGTAAGTTATAATTTTTTTTTCTATTTCTTGTGACTACTACCTGCGTATAATACGCAAACTCGTTTCAAAGAAATATATTTAAATTTAGAAATTTATATCAAATAATCCTTTTAACAGTATCATTTTTTTAATAGCAATAATCGAACTTTAATGTATTTTGCGAGTTATAATTTTTAGAATAAAATAAATCTAACTATGCATCTCCGATGATTATTTACATCCCTGATACGTCCTTTTTATGCTGTCCTGTAAAAACACATCTCGCGGTTTAAACTTCTTAGGTTTAAGGGGGTCACGTATCTTTTAAAATCCAAGACACACTACAAACACATCCCTATTTTAAATCATCAGTAGTTATGAAAATCATTTACTCGGAAATAGAAAAATTTTACTGTGAGTTAAACACTCTTTCTTCTTTATAAATATGGCTATCAATTTTTTCTATCTTGAAGAGAAATTTTTTAATCGTTTAAAATTTCAACTATTGATTTTTTCATCGTTATGTCATTGCGCGCATATCTCCAAACAGAAGACCAGAATAAGAAGTATTATAAAAATGCAATATAAACAAGTATAATTAAAATGACAAAATATTATGACATTTATATTATAAAAATCTTTATTACAGTTAAACTTATAAAAAAAATTTTGAAATAAAAAATATTTTTTTGAAAAAATATATTTTTTTCCTATGAAGAACTAAGAATTTTGATTTCAAACTTGGTCATTTTAAAGATATATAATATAACTGAATTTCAAAACTAAAAAAAAGTTCATATTCAATAATATACAGATGCAAACCTGCGCGCAAGGACATAAATTGAAAAAACAAAGGTTGAAATAAAAAAATTGAGCCATATATATATATAAAGGAGAAAGCGTGTTTAACTAGCAATAAAACTTTTATATTTCTGAATAAATGATTTTTGTAACTACTAATTATTGAGAATATGTATATGTTTGTCAAGTCTCTTAGCTTGTAAAAGGTACTTGACCCCTTAAAGGGCCAGATACGCTTGTACACCACAATATATAAAGGCTGTATCTGGTGATGTAATCAACGGAGCTACATACTATTAGAGTTATTTGTTTCAAAAGATATTTAGTTTAAATAAAAATAAATAAATTTGTGCTTTTGTGAGAATACTTTGTTCCTGATCAACATAAACGATAAAATCTTTATAAACCTCATGATTTTGAAACAAAAGATTTAAAATTAAAGTTCTGAAAAACATACTATTAAAAATAATTATTTTTTAACGGGGGAGTTTACCTTTGCATTCGCAAAAATACACCGATTTTACTACCAAGCTTAATGTGTTGTCAAACAGTTAATTTATAATTAATTTAAACCAATTTTTAGGGTGAATCGCACAAAGCTTTATCTATTGGAGAACAATAGCAGAATTGTTTGGAGATTATTAGAAATTATTTTATGTAAAATAATAATTAATGTTTTATGAATAATGAATCTTAGGTCAATGCATTGCGCGCAGATTTTTTAAAAACTATAAGAGATATATAATAAATTATTTGTATATATTCTATCCATAGGTTATACTTTAATCTACAACTAAAATAATAACCTTATTTCCCAATATAATATTTTTTCAGACAAATGTATTGCAATGTACAATAAATAGCATAAAAAAAATTCCAAAACAATTTCTGTAAAAAAACTAGTAATGTGTACTTTCTAAATTTAGGTAGAAATTGTAAAAAAATACTAGATATACATGTGCTATATAAAATTGTGGCAATATGTGACCATTAGTTTTGAAGAAATAGTGCGTAAAGTTTGAAGATAACAATTTTTAGAAAGAGCCATTTAAAGTTTAAAGTGCCTATATATTACTTTTCTATTAGCGTTTATACATTTGGCCATAAACTCGGTTCTAATTGTAGTATCGACTTAAATTTTTTAAAAAGGATTCCTTACAATTCCATTCTTAAAAATTAAATCACATTAAAAATTTGAGTTTTTTTAAGGTTTTAAGGTGATCTTCCCCCACCTCTTAAGGCGACTGACTGCCTACGTTCGCAACCAATTTTTTTTAAATAATTTTTTTAAAGATTTTTGGATTTTTTATGGTAAAATAGCACTTAAAAATTAAAAATGAACAAAAACTTACCTGTAAATACCATACTTGTTTATAAATTGATCATTTTGAAGTAATTTTTAATGAATTTAGCTAAAACGGCTATCACTCTATACAAAACACTTATGCTACTATTTTAATTTCCTTCTCACACATGTTACATATGACAGTTGTCTTAAAATTGACCCACAATTTAAGAGAAATTTTGAAATGCAAAAATAATACAGGCAATTTTAAGTTCCAATATGAAAATTTTCTCCGAATTGTTATTCCTTTTCTGATAAAAACAACCCCAAATGAAAAAAACTGTTTATTGTACATCAATTATTGAGCGTCATTTCATTAACAATAGCATCTAAAACATTTTCTGAAGTTTTATCAAATTATATGCATTATTATGTGATATATCATGATAATGGTAGAGATTTATGCTAAAAAACATAATTCTGAGAAAAACGCATTTAAAGTTTTTTGTCACTTCCTTTTTGTAGCAGACGATGTTTTTTAAGATAGATGTAACTCTGCTTCTAATTGATATAGAATGAAAATCAAAACGGTTTTGAAAAGAGAAAAGATTTAATTACATGATTCTTGCAAAAAATAAAATTGACCAAAATAGCTAAAGAATGACATTTTCAACGTAGGCAGTCACCTTAAATAAAATAATTGTTTTTAATAGAACTCGTTTAAGAACTTTAATTCCGAATATTTTGATTGAAAATCACTATGTTTATGAAGATTTTATTGTTTATAATGGTTAAGAACAAAAAAATTCTCACAAAAACACAAATTTATTTTGATTTAAAACTAAATATTTTTCAGAAACAATTAACTCTAATAGTATGTAGGAGTGTTGATTACCTCACCGGATACAGCTTTTTTATGTTGGGCTGAACATGTGTATCTCACTGTTTAAACCTAAGAAGTTTAAAAGAAATAATTTTTTTTAATAGTGCCCGTTTCAGATTTTAGATTCCAAATCTTTTGTTTGAAAATCACGATGTTTATAAATGTTTTATCGTTTATAATGGTCAGGAACAAAATATTATCCCAAAAGCACAAATTTATTTCTTTTGATAGAAACTAAATATCTTTCAGAAACAATTAACAATAATAGTATATAGCTCCGTTGATTACCTCACCGGATGCAGCTTTTTTATGATGTGTTGTACATACGTATCTCACTGTTTAAACTTAAGAAGTTTAAAAGAAATAATTTTTTTTAATAGTGCCCGTTTCCGATTTTAGATTACAAATCTTTCATTTGAAAATCACGATGTTTATAAAAGTTTTATCGTTTATAATGGTCTGGAACAAAATACAGACGCTGTTCACACATTTTTTAGACGATGTATATTGTATTCACAAAATTAAATTACATAAAATTCTTGTGTTTTAAATGTTCTATTTGACATCCCTTATTCTGAACTATCTTTCGACACCGCAATTTCCAGGATAATAATGCCTTTGAAGGGTCAGAAGAGGTATTCTATCCCATTCCTCCTGAACAGCTTTCCAGAGAGTCCTGTAAGGGTTTGGGACGACGTTTGGATAATGCAGATTTTAAAAGTCCGAAAGCACAAAAATCCATAGGTGATACATCGGGAGATTTAGTAGGGATATCAGTGAAGGGTATGGCCTTGATACCAGTTTTTTGTTCCATTTCTTTTAGGAAATTTACAGTGGATTTTGATGTGTGACTGCTAGCTTTGCCCTGATGGAGTCTCACAGATTGATGGCACTGTGGGTAAAGCGATGGTATTTCATTCAGAAAAATTGGAGATAAAATATGTCCCTGATAGTGTTTGGAGTTAATCTTGACATTTTTTTCAACTCTATTTATTTTAACTTGCCATTATAAGAAAAACCAGCAACAATCATGAATCCCTTAGAAAAACTTTCTTTCGATTCTTTGAACCATGTACTTACATTTTTTCTCCCCTTTTATGATAATAAATGGCTCTTTTTTTTGTTGCAATCATTTAAATACACCCATGATTCATCTATTGTGACAATTGTTTTCCATTTTTCTTTGGATAAGTGTTTCTCATATAGAATTCTGCAGCTTGTCCTGCGTTCAGCGATATGATTTGGAAGAAGACGATGCACATTGCGTTTTTTCGCTGTCTTAAGATTTAAATCAACGTTTATCATTTTGTTTACAGTGGACACCGAGCATTTTAATGATTTTGCAACTGTCCTTTGACTAGGGGGATTTTCTTTTAACATTAAACAACGTACCTTTGCAATAGTCGAAGATGTCCGTTTTTTCCTTGGATACTTGTTTGGAATTTTTGTCCCACTTGTGGCTCCAATTTGGCGTTTTTTTGTATCTCACTGTTTAAACCTAAGAAGTTTAAATAAAATAGTATTTTAATAGTGCCTGTTTAAGAACTTGGATTCCAAATCTTTTGTTTGAAAATCACGATGTTTATAAATATTTTACCGTTTATTATGGTCAGGAACAAAATATTCTCACAAAAGCAAAAATTTATTTCTTTTTATTGAAACCAAATATCTTTTAGAAACAAATAACTCTAATATTATGTAACTCCGTTGGTTACGCCACCGGATACAGCATTTTTATGCTGTTTGTAAATACGTATCTCGCTGTTTAGATAAAATAATGATTTTAATTGCATGCGTTTCAGATCTTTAATTCGGAATCTTTTAATTGGAAATTATTTTATTTGCGAAAATTTTATCGCCATCACACTCAGGAAAAAAAGATTCCCACAAAGGTACAAATTTATTTCCCTAGATTAAATCTGAATAGCTTTTAAAAACAAATAACTCTTAACAGTATGTCGCTCCGTCGATAACCTCACCGGATACCGTCTTCATATGTTGTACCGTAAATGCATATCATATAACAGAATCTTAGAATAACTCAGAATATTTCCCAGAATCATATAATTCTAATAGAATATTGTTGTTCTTGTTGTTACTTATTCTCCGGTGTCGAACGGAGTCCATAAAGCCGTCGACCCTCAGAAAGTGGAGCACAAGAAGGGGATCGGAATAAATATCTTTCCTAGATAAGCCCAAACAACTTAAAATGTGCTCGGCAGATGCCTGGTGAATTTGAATAGTATGTAACACGATTGATTATATCATGCGAGAGGGCGAAAAAAAAACATGTGGCTATTATTTGTAGGGTCAGCAGATATTGGGGCTCACGATGCGAACCCACTCTTTTCTTCAGACGTATACACGTGTAGAAATGCAAAGGCATGCGATTCATGGGAAGTTCTGTGGCTAAGGGTTTTGAAGCGATAAATAAATATTACTGCGGATTGTATTTAGGTAAGAGAATTTAAATTCTAGAATGGAGGGCATAGTATTTAATATATTATATATATATATATATATATATATATATATATATATATATATATATACGGAGAGAGAGAGAGCGAAACAACTATAATATAAACAGTTGCTGTAAAAGCTGAATAACCAACCCCGTAACAGTCTAGCATTATCCCGGCATAGTCTAAAAGAAATGTCTGTATATCAAGAGCTAATTTCATGTGACCTTCCTTGAGGCACAAGGCTTCCTTTAAGGCTGTGCTCCAAATACTTCTATAATGCGTGCCTTATATCACATATTTCTGAATTTTCTTTAGTATTTTTTTTCATTACGTCACTTTCAAAGTTCTGGTCCTAGCTTTTAGGCAGTAGGTGTCAAATTCTCACACTCAATAACTAAGAAAGTTTAAGGCTGCTGTGTACTAACCCAACCGGATTCGCTCACGTCAATGCTAACCTATTGTATGTACTATGCACCATTGACAGCTACATACTACTTTTCTGCACCTTGATACAAGATTCATTTTAAAAATTTTGTCCACCGAATGAATTTATCAGCGTTGAAAACACACTATACCAGATTTTTTCCTGGAATAATTTAAATTTCAAAACCTTATTTGCATATTTTTTTAATGTGTGAAATTTCTTTCTCTATTACGGAGAACAATCTTTGTAAATCACTCAATCCAAGCCGGCAATTTTTGGACACATTTTCTCCATAGATTAATGTCGTATTGCTCGTCCAAAGTTATCTTATCGGGCATGAATTAGTTGGGTAGTACATTAATTTATTTATAAAGGGGTAGTTGGATGCGTTGTGTTGTAAAATTATTTTGTTAATAACCCGTAGTTCAGGACACAATTAGCAATTGACGAACAAGTGAACTAAAATATTGAAGAACAAATAAAACAGAGTTGATTTAAATTTAACTTAAACTTAATTTATTTACAAATTATTATACATTTTTTGTACATATTATTTTAATCATACCTTTTATAGGCACACTTATTCATATACCAAAATTAGTTTATTATTATATCCAATATTAACATTCAAAATTTACTTGACGAGGAAAATAGGGAGCGCACGTCAAATAACCAAAACTCAAAATACTTATTCAACTCTAACTCTTATATAAATTACTCCTACTCTGACCGTAAACAATCTTATTTTAAAAAACCAAAACAAAAAGGGGACTGATCTAAACAATAAAATTGTGCCACTCACTCGATTCCGTTGATATTTAGCAGATTGTTGACTCCGCTGACTCGTCTAGCTGGGGTCCGTTGGATCCTTCCGTACATAGGCAGGGCACACACACCTCTTGATTCTACGTCTCTGATAATTCTTGTGACCGCTACACCACTCGCTCAACTATTATTTTATATGCAGGGGAATTTCTATTTTATCAGTAAATATGTGTGAGGAACTCCAAGTTCGACTCAACGCAGTAATAACACAAGGAGAACCGCAGCTCTACCCTAATACGCAAAATCTCAGGAAATAAACGGGGAACCGAAGCTCGGCCCCACACGCCAGAAGTCTGAGACTCGAGAGGGAGATCTGAGAGCCATCTTTTTTTTTAAACTCCCAAATTTATACTTTTCAAACACCTTTCTTCTTTCATGTCTCCTCCCTCTCAAAACTTCCCCTCCATTCAAGATTCTGCAACAAACTCATTCGCTTGCTCACTCCAAACTTTATTTAATTGGCCGCCCCTGCTAACCAGCACACGCCCCCACGGAAAACACGCTTGCATAAACCTCCCACGACGCCCTTGGTTCTTACATGCCGCCGTTGTAAATCCGAAAACACAGTCCATTGTCGTGTAGTGTCAAATCCTGGCGACATCTTCTCTTAATCTTGTCTGGCGATCAACCTACAAAGTTGACCACCGCCGCAGGACTATTCACTACCTTACGTCACACAGGACCGCTCCGCTCTGTAATTATCGTCCCGCTCAGCCGGCGTTCCCAATTTTATCAAATCAATGTAATGATGAAAGCCTTCGATCGACTTCACCTCTTAATATTTCTATGAAATTTTCATATATTCGAAGGCGCTTCATTACAATTAACATTGAGGTGATCTAATCCAATAGGGTGATACACAGCAGCCTGAAGTGAACGAATACCCTCTATATTTTCACAATTTCTGGCGACAATTTTGCATCAATGTAAATATCTATATATTTAAGTTGTTAAGCCGACTTTGTGGGCAGTCAGAGACAGAAAACTACGGCATCAATTTACTTCATTTTGGTCTTAAATGAAAGACTCTAATCTGTAGATTTGTCAAATTTGGTTTTTGTAACCGCAATTTCTAATAATTAACGATAATTTACAGTTAAAAAGTCGATCTCTGAGCAAGCTCAGTGGCATGTTTAAATCTCCCTTTAGAAACTCTGTTTCTGCGCATACTCAGTGACATGTTTTAATGATAAACACGTTCATTCATATCAGTCTCTCTAGATCTCTCTCTGGCATTTTTATTTTCATGATAATTGTGTTTGTGAAATATAAGATTAAACCTGATGGAAATTGTTTATTTCGCGCTGTTTAATGAGCTATAATTTTCAATTAAAAAATTGCTTTCTGCGCATGCTCATTAGCATTTTTAAATCTGGCTTTAGATACTCACTAAGCACGAGGCCTCTTTAACACATTACTTTATTTCTCCGCATTATTATGATTTTCAACTTTTGGCAATGTTGTGTTGAGTATAATTTGTGTATTAGTACAGTTATTTACTATTTAGCCGTTATGTTTTTGACTGGTACCAACTAGTTATATTTTATATGCAGTAATGAAGGTATTTTTGCGTTAGAACGAAACCGGTTCTTCTATTTTCAGTGTGGTTTTACGCAGTTACCATGCTTATCAAAGCTAAGTTATATTTTTGAACGATGATGTTTTTGAAAAATTAATGTGTTTCGTGACTTGTTCTTTGTTCCCTGCAGGACCTCGGTTCGGAGGAGGAGGAACAACGCAACTGGCGCGGCATCTGCATCGCCTTACTCGTCATCGCAACGGTCTGTTCCCTCATCATCACCTCCGTCGTCCTGCTCTCGCCGGGTGAGTACCTCTGAACCTGCCTAGTGTCTGTTTTTTTTCCTACGTGCTTTAGGGCACAGGTGTTGTTTCAAAACGTAATTGTAACTAGATGTGGATATTGATGGTTCGAAGTTATGGTTTAGACCTTATTAATGGTTGATCAATATTACTCTCGGGTTAGGATTTATTGCAAACATCTGCTGCAGTGTAAGACCAAAATCAATTAATTTAAAGAAACTATTTTATGAAACTATACAATTTATATAAATAAATAAATAACTATATATATATATATATATTTATTTATTTATTTATTTATTTATTACGTTAGTAAAAAGAGGGTACTTCGAGGAAAAGCCATAAACAAGCACATTCATTTACTAAAATATATTTAAAAAAGAATACATAATGTATAAATAATTAACGCTAAAATTCGCTTATCGCTTATGAGTAAATTGATTTTCGTATTAGAAATAAACATAATTCTCTAAGCTGAAAATCTTTTATACACAACCACACAAACAAACAAACAAGCAAACAAACACACACACACACACACACACACACACACATATATATATATATATATATATATATATATATATATATATATATATATATATACACTCATGGACAAAAAAATTAGCGCACCAAGAAATAAATGCGGGATCGTAACGAAACTTGCAATGAAGGTACATGTCGGGGAGATATGC
This sequence comes from Dolomedes plantarius, assembly GCA_907164885.2. Taxonomy (NCBI): domain Eukaryota; kingdom Metazoa; phylum Arthropoda; class Arachnida; order Araneae; family Dolomedidae; genus Dolomedes; species Dolomedes plantarius. The sequence continues at coordinate 120,494,502 of OU015490.1, forward strand.
AAATGATTAGAAATGCAGCCTGATTGCGCATTTCGTATAGCCGGTAGAGGGCTTTGAACATCGTACTCTGTGGAGTATAAAACAGGTAACCAAAGCTTGTTTGAGTGTGCTGAATCATTTACAAAGGAAGAGCTGAGATAGACATGCCATTACGCCGTGTTCGAAGACAATATAAGCAGTTGTCGCAGTTTGAGAGGGGGAGAATCGTCGGGATGATGGAAGCTGGGTGGTCAGCTAGGCGAGTAGCTCGTCAATTAGGCCGCTCTGATTGTGTTGTGATGAGGTGTTGGGACTAGTGGACCCGAGAGATGTCATGTACACGAAGACCAGGCTCAGGACGCCCTCGACAGACCAGTCGTCGAGAAGACCGCCACATCGTAAGAAATGCACGCGTACAGCCAACTGCTTCATCGGCCGCCATCCAGGCACAGGTAGCACCTTCACTAGGGGCCTCTGTGTCTTCTCGAACCATAAGAAGGCGCCTGGCTGAAGGACAGTTGGTATCGCGGCGCCCAATACGTGTGCTGCCCTTGACGCCCACCCATCGACGCCTCCGTTTGGAGTTTTGCCGCGCACGAGGAAACTGGACTGCAGCGGAATGGAACCAGTTCGTCTTTAGCGACGAATCCAGATTCAATCTCGGCAGTGATGACAATCGTGTTCGTGTGTGGAGAGCCCGTGGTGAACGCTTCAATCCTGTCTTTGCTGTACAGCGACACATCGCTCCCACAGCTGGTGTGATGGTATGGGGTTCCATTGCCTACAATACACGGTCAACCCTAGTATTGTTCTGTGGCACCATGACAGCCCAGCGGTATGTTCATGAAATTCTGCAACCACATGTGTTGCCACTCATGCAACGGCTCCCAGGAGCCGTTTTTCAACAAGACAATGCTCGGCCTCATACAGCAAGGGTGTCACAAGACTGTCTCCACACTGTTACTACCCTTCCTTGGCCTGCCCGATCCCCAGATTTATCTCCAATCGAGCATATCTGGGATCATTTGGGACGACGAGTTGGGCATCCCACGAGTTTGAACGAACTAGAGGCAAGGTTACAGCAAATATGAAACGAAATGTCTCAAGACATCATACAGAACTTGTATGACTCAATGCCTGATCGTATCGCATCGTGCATTGGCGCTAGAGGGGGTCCAACGGAGTATTAATTCATCCGTTCTTTTGCCTTTTTCTCTGAAATAAATTATCCTTTTTCTTTGATTTTCTTATCATTTACTTATATCAAAGTAGTCATTACGTATGTAAAATTTCGTTTCATTTTCTCGACTCCTTCTTGGTGCGCTAATTTTTTTGTCCATGAGTGTATATATATATATATATATATATATATATATATATATATATATATATATATATATATATATATATATATATATATATATATATATATTATATATATTATATATATATATTATATATATTATATATATATATATTATATATATATATATATATATATATATATATAAAGGCAATAAAGTTGCCTAAATAATATATAAATATATATACTATATTACTTAGGCAACGAAATTAAACTAACTTGTTTCAATAGGCTCCTAGATTTTGTAACTAAATATAATTACATAGTTCATAATAATAGTATATACTTACAGACCAAAGGTGTACCACAAGGTGGAAATGCTTCAAGTATGCTAGCTAATTTACACTTACATTATTTTGAAATTAATAATATAGATAATTGCAATTACATTATATTTAGGTATATAGATGATATAATAGTAATTAATAAAAGTAATAATCATATAGACTTAAATTTTTACCCTCCTAATCTGGAACTAATTAAAAGTAGTCATGATAATATTAATGTAAACTTTTTAGATATTAACATTAAATTAAATTCTCATAGCAAATTTACTTTTGACTTATATGACAAAAGATCTGACTATAATTTTAATATTGTTAAATTTCAAAATTACCTAACCTGTTTCATAAATATGTTTTTGTTAACATTATTGTAAATCAGTTAGTTCGTATAAATAGGCTATATTCTAAAGACAATAGGAATAAGCATATTTTAGACTTAATAGCTGTGCTAACACGTAATTATTACCCCGAAACTCTATCCAAACACATAATTGGTTGTTTTAGTTTTAATGAATAGTTTGTTCTGTTGCAATTAATAAGTAAATCATATTAATAAGAAAAATTAGAAAGAATAACTACTAAAAATAAAAAATATAAAAACAAAATTAAAATCTTAAGTAAAAATAAAAATAAGAAAAAAAAACTCTCAGTAAAAATAATAAAAAACTAAATAAATAAAGGTTTAATAGTCCTAAAACAAAGTATCCATAGTAGGTCAGTTTCTGTGTTTCCATAATCTCCATGGTTGCAAGTTTTGTGACGTCAGTCATATTGTGGTTACTTATTCTTAACTTCCACTATGTCTAGCGCCAGGCTTGGTGTTCCATGGTTAAGTAATTCTTTATTCAATTCTACAGTTATTCTTGGATTGTACGGTGTCTGAGTGTGTTTATTGTATAGATCATACTCATCGGAAACAATCCATTGGTTTTTAGACAGTACTGACACCGCTGACAAAGAGATGCTGTCTAAAACCTCTATCATACTTATCTTTTCATGTTTTTAGTTCCTGGCTGCAAGTAGCTTTAGTGCTCATACTGGTTTTCTCTTTCATCTATTTATTATATATATATATATATATATATATATATATATATATATATATATATCAATTCTAAAGAAAACTCAATTAATTAGACCAAGTAACGTGATTAAAACCATTCGAGAACTTCTACAATTTTCAGACATTCGGGGTTTTAAAAAAAATGGTTCACTAACATGACTATACTGAGCTCAGCATTCCGGAAATCTTGTTGTTTTCCAAGAGCAGGGGTTCAGGGACAGTCGCATCACGCTGCCCTAATATTCATTACTAGTACGCGCTTTTCAGCTAGCCTGCAGTGGAGATCACATGGTCTGACTCATTGAACACGAGCTCCTGAAATCAAAGATAATTAACTGTCTACCACGCTCTCGGACTCAATCTCGGGCAATCATCGTCACATGCTATCATGTTGCGCGGGCTTTCTCTGCTTGTGGGATTTAACAAGTACGTAGACGGAGTTTGGATCTCAGAGGGTTAAGACGCTTTTTCTTCTGTTGGAGGGGAGCTTGCAAAAAAATAACGTACTGGACTGCTTAGTTATTTCTTGAATAAACGCCATAACATCTGCATGGAGTTTTTGTGATGCTTGATTCTTCAATTGTCTTTAATTTTATACATTTCGTTTGCACAGGGGACCTTTTTAGGATTATTCTGCAACTACGTTCGACCCGTGTCATATATATATATATATATATATATATATATATATATATATATATATATATATATATATATATATATATATATATATATATATATATATATATATATATATGTGTGTGTGTGTGTGTATGTATGTATGCCGTGTGAGTACCACTAAACGTTCCCGGTGTTTGCTTTTAGAACTGCACATGATCTAGGGCACAATGTCATTACGAAACGTACTGGTAACTAGATGTGGATATTGCTATGTAGTATGTGTTTAGACATTATTATTAATTAGTAAAAACTGCTGTTATGTTAGGATTTATTGCAAAGATCTGCTGCAGTTATGAAGGATTTTTGTTTTTAAATATGAATTTCTCTTTTCTTTTCAAACTACACTCGCTTGATTTTTTTAATCGTATGTGCTTTAGGGCACAGTGTTGTTTGAAAAACTCACTTGGGACTAGGTGTGGATATGTATTTCGTCCTTATTAATAATTGTTCAACGCTACTCTTACGTTAGGATTTATTGTAAATATCTGCTGTAGTAATGAAGGATTTTTTTTATCGTTTAAATATGCATTTTTTCTATCTTTTCAAATTACGAAACCTATCCAAAATACCAATTCAACTGCGTGTAAAATTCTGTACAAATTACGTTTCTATTAAAATTTCACTTGCTTGTTTTTTTTAATCGTACATACATTTGGAGGGCACAGTGGTAATTCAAAATTCCCACCTTATTCACCTTATGGAAGCCTTATTCAAATATAATAGTTGAATAAGGGTTGGTTGTTTCCGTTTCGCCCCCTCATAGGGAGCAATGCTGGCTAACCTATAAGGGGCTCCCATAATAAAGTAGCCAGTATATAGCGGTGAATGAAAAAAGGTGAATGTCTAACGACAAGTGCCTCCGCATTAGGAAAAAACACTGATATATGTTGTATTTGGTAATTTTTGCATGTCACCCCCTTTGCACCCCGACTCGTAGGGTTGCTAGGGGTGTCTTTCCCTAACACTCAACCCAGTATTTTTTCCACATTGTAAGTCATATGTGTACCAAGTTTGGTTGAAATTGCTCCAGGTGTACCAGAGTTACGCTGAAACATACATACATACATATACAGGGTGTCCCAGTTAAACGTTTCAGAACTTCTACGAGGGATAGGGTGCATCCTGACGACTCGAAATCATATAGCAATGTGGGGTCGGAAAGGCTTTCCTGAAGCGGTGATGTACACAAAAAACCATAAAGAAAGAGACCGTAAGTGGATAATCGTTGTAATAATAAATGTACAAAAACGAAAGGTACAGGGGTCAAAGTAAGTGTTCGAAGTTTTTTCCACCTACTGCAGTGCAGACCTCACATCTCCGGCGCATGGAATTCCGAACATTCTGGAATAATCCAGGCTCATCTCGAATTTCTCCTGCCGCTACTGCGAGTCTTGCAACCAGCTCCTCAGCATTGTCCGCGGGGGTGTCATAAAACCGTGTTTTCATATGCCCCCATAAATAAAAATCAAGACATGATAGGTCTGGTGACCGAGCAGGCCAACGCATGAAACCATCACGTCCGATCCACTGTTGGCCAAATCTGACGTCTAGATAGTTACGGCGGCTGCCCCACTACAATCTACAGTCCCGTACACCAAATGCATGTCGGCTAACTCTGCGTTCGTGTAATTAGTTATCTTACTAACTCTTGAGTCCTTGTGCGAAATGACGATTCCCTGCACGAACGCTCGGAGCTTTCCCGCAACGCCATCTACCGCTTCGGGAAAGCATTGTCCACCCCACATTGCTATATGATTTTGAGTCGTCAGGATGCACCCTACCCCTCGTAGAAGTTCTGAAACATTTAACTGGGACACCCTGTATTTATATACATAGATATAGATTTCTATATGAGTACTGTTTTAGTAAGCTATATTATTGCAATACTTTCTAAATTTAATTCTTATTTTTTACACGTTCGACCCCAAAATCAATTTATTTCATTTTTTGAATCCCCTAAAGCCCACAGACAAAGCACAGTGAAAGTTAATTTGCATTAATCAATCAGTCAATACCTTTCTCCTTTCAAGATAAAAACTTAATTTAAAATGGGGTATTGAACAAATAAATTAATCATCACGATGTCTTCCTATCATGATTCTCTTGTTCATTTTTGCCTGTTAACCTTCTTTAAAATGAAATTATGACCAAAAAGTCTTTTATCTCCTTCCTATATCTAGTTCCAATGATTCTCGAGAACATGAAAGAAAACTGACGGAAAAATGCAGATGCTGTTGTGGTAACAATGCCACAGCATGATTAATTGTCTGTCGCATCATTCAACTATCGTGAGATATTTCTAGATAGATTAATTTGCCGATAAATGTTTCCTGGGTTTTTTTTTCTAAGTACTTTGTGATAGATTACTGTTATTTCCATTACTTTTGCTGGAGTTTTACTTTAGACTGCCGTATTTGTTTGTTTAAACAGAAAAAAAGGGTAGTTTCAATAAGTGATATTACATCGAGCATAAAGATATCAAATTGCGTTAACTATTTTTTTTGCCTTAAAAACAAATATTTTATGTTAACCGAAAATGATGCAGAAAAAGACTTTCAGAAAACATTTTAAAATTTTCCTACGCATCATTTGATTTTATAATATTTTATAGATGTCTATTAATGAACATTTTTTTTGCGTTTTAACAATATATATATATATATATATATATATATATATATATATGTGTGTGTGTGTGTGTGTGTGTGTGTGTGTGTGTTTGTTTATATACACACACAGAAGGTCGTTCGCACTTTATAGAAACGATTTTGATAGTTAAGTTTTAAGTATAAATGCCGTATTTTTTGCGAAGTTTTGTTTTCTATCTCATGACCATAGCTCTTGACAATAGCTCTAGCTATAGGTTCTTGACAACATAGATGACAACATGGGATCCCCTCAACTTCCCATGTAAGTAAACTTTTTTTCGTACTGTCATGTCAATTTCATCCCATTCCTCTTAGATCGTTTTCCAAAGTCCGATCAGTGTTTTTGGATGCCGTTTTCGTAAGGCTCGCTTTAATAAACCGAAATCGCAAATGTCCATTGAGAAGCAACATGTGATTTTACTGGTATTTCATTAAATGGGATACACTTTATTCCTGTTTCTATTTCTTTCTTTGCTTAATAAGGGGGAGTTGATTTACACGTGTGACTAGAGGTTTTGTCCATATGAAGCCCAAAATTTATCAATGTTCTTTCCATACAAGACTGGAATTTCTTATTGGTTCTACAATATTCTGCTGATGAGAGTGAATTCATTTTCGATTTTCTCGAGACTTTTTTGATGACAGTCTTAGAATGAGGTTTCGCGGTCATGTTTTCATTTTTACTTTCAGTTAGTCGATTTTTTACTTTCAAATTTAATATATTATAAGTAACTATTTGTTTAATGACATAACCGCGATTTTTACACCGCTTTATAATTTCTTGATTCGAATATTTATCCTTCGAAAGCGCAGTTACGTAACCGTCGAGCCATTTATCAATTTTGGGAGTCATTTACAAAATAAATCTTTTATTTTACATTTCAATGAAAACAAAACAATAGCAAATGATTATTATGAAGTTTCCAAATCTTTATCTCAAAATGCAAACGACAAAAATAAATTATAAAATCATTTCCATGAAGGGTGAACTACCTTCTGTGTGTAAACATATATATATATATATATATATATATATATATATATATATATATATATATATATAACGTATAAACGGGTATTCTTCCCGCACGAATAACTTTAAACTTTGTAGAGGAAATGCGACACAACATTATTGAGGTAGCCAGAGTGGTAATACTTCTAGTAGACCGGTACAGGAGATGGATTCACGTATAAACACTTGAGGAAAGAACAGGAACACGATGAACACTTGAAATATTTTATTCCATGGAACCAAACTTCAAGACATCAGAGAAGATACACAGCTATACATAGTTGAAAGGATTGGCACAAGCTGACGACATGGTGTTTGACAATAACGTCGAAGGACAGCCCATAGCTGCTCAGGCTTGAGTATCGAATACGATTACATCCTAATATATTTCAGAGTAGTACGCAGACAGCTAGCAAGGAAATAATGAAACAGCGCCAAAGAAGTAGAGATCGCGAAAATGCTCCGTCTCACATTTTTATGCTGATTAACTTCTGATTTTGCCGCTAGGTTTAGAATTCTTTTAATTGGTTGACCTCGATCACGTGGCATTTCTTCGAAGGGTGGTCGAGATCACGGAAATCTAAAAATAACTTTCCCGGGCATGTGTTAAAAGAATATTACGTTATTTTGATTTTCGATTTCGTTTTTGAAATAGGCCTGGGCTTTATTGAGGAAAAATTAAGACACGCGTTAGATACAGGACAATTAATATTAGAAGGGTGTTATTATTACATATATATATATATATATATATATATATATATATATATATATATTTATTTATTTATTTGTTCATTTACTTATTTATTTAAAAAGATCTCCATCCCTATGAAGAACCTAATGTTTATTTAACATGAAATGTGAAACCCTTACCAAAAGATCATGAAAAACAGAAGTGTTAGAACCAAGCCACAATTGGTACCTTTTATTCATATTTTGACTTGTAAGATCTGCAACTATTTATGTGAAGAGGGATTGCGGCGGATCTTTGAAAACAAATATAACGCTTTGAATAATAGGTGTGAAATTATTATACACTGCTGGCCACCCAAATTGCAACACCAAGAAAGAAAAGAGATATCACAACAAAAATTATTTTGTAGATAACATGTTGACCAAGTATCAAATGTTTAAATTTATAGACTTCTGTGAAGTGTGGTTCCTGCCAAAATCAGTAGCCAGAGTAGCCGCCATTGTTGGAGATCACCGCTGCCACACGCCTCGGCATTGATTCAAAGAGACTTTGGATGAGTTCTTGGGGTACAGCAGACCAAGCAGCTTCCACACGTTGCCAAAGTTGATCTGCTGTGGCAGCTGGGGATGGAATCTGGGTCAATCGTAGAGCAACCATGGACCACATGTTTTCTATCGGCGGAAGATCCGGAGAGCGAGGCGGCCAGAGAAGCAATTCAATATGGCTATTGACGAAGAACAGTTGGACAATGCGTGCAACGTGTGGTCGCGCATTATCCTGTTGAAATATGGCTGTGGGCAAGCCCTGAAGGTAAGGAGGGACAACTGGCTCCAACACCTCGGAGATGTAGCGCTGGCTGTTTAAAGTACCGTAATGCGTACTAGAGATGTGCGAGAGTGATATCCAATACCGCCCCATACCATAATACCCGGTGCAGGACCAGTGTGGCGGTTCACAACGCAGCTGTTCAGCATCCTCTCTTCACGGTGTCTCCAGACTCGAATGCGACCATCGTGGTGTTGCAGACAGAAGCGTGACTCGTCAGTAAAGACAATTTCATTCCATTCTGCCGTCCACATCCTTCTGTCATCGCACCATTGGCGGCGGAGACGTCTGTGGTTCAGCGTCAAGGGTAGACAAAGCAATGGACGTCTTACGGAGAGACCACTCTGCTGTAAACGGCGTCGAATGGTACGCGCAGACACTGGATGATGCGTTACAGACTGCATGTGCTGTGCTATGGTTCGTGATATGACTGAGCGATCCGTCACTGCCATGCGCACAATTTGCCTGTCATCACGTGTAGTGGTGCGCTGAGGTGGATGCGATCGAACACCGGTCCGTCGTACCCTCCTGCATCCAACGATCACATATCCGCATTACAGTTGTTTGGTTTTGTCCAACACGACTACCGATTTCCCTGAAAGTTAATCCACAATCTCGGTAGGCCACTATCCTTCCTCTGTCGAACTCGGATACTTGATCAAAAGATGATCGCTGTTTTCGACGAGGCATAATTGATCGTTTTTTTTTAAAAACCACAAGAAAAACACAATTGCCGAACTTGAAATCGTCGAAATCTCCAAGCCTTAAATAGCGCTTTGAAGTGGCGCCACAGTCGCGCGTGATGTGTGTCTGCGCTGGAATTCTAATCATTTGCATATCTCACCTCCACTAATGCATGTTGTAAATTTCATGTTATTTGCATGTTTCCTTCAGGGTGTTGCATTTATAGTGGCCAGCAGTGTATTTTAAGTTTATTAGGAGAAAGGAGTTCTTACAAATATTTAGTTCTTGTATATCTCACTCAAGAAGAACAGGGTATGGATGGTTATTCAAAAATATTAACCAACCACAGCGTTAAGCTTAAACGGTAATATGAACATGAAGACCAGCCACTGCGTAGGAAAGCCTGCGAACTCAGTGGAAGGTGAATTTCACCTGTTCGGGTGATTATTATGGATCTGGGCAGTACAGATCTGCCGACCAATGAAGCCAACCCCGGACCCCAGGAATGGGTGGTAAATTAGAACAGTTAAATAGGTGAATATTTTTTGAATTTTAGGGGCTGTAAGCTCTGCCAAAAGCGTAATTTAGAAACGTCTTTCGCTAAATCATTTGTAATAATGAGTAAGGGCTACATAGATTCCACCAGCTTCTGAGTTGAAGATTCCGTTGGCGCTGATTGGTTACATTGGTCGAGAATAGGCAGATGATTGGTTAAACATTTTTCACGCTAACGGTAACGTATACTCTTTGACCAGGTCCTTTGATAGCGTCCGTGTCCAGGCTGCTCTCAGACGGTGATTTTGTTTGTGAGAGCATGAAAAATCTTTTTAGAAAATCACTGTGAAAATCAGAATGAACGAAACCGCATTCTATTCGGCAGTATAACATATTGTTCAAATACAGAATTTAAAGCATATTTTGCAAATATTAAAGTCCTATCTTCTTTAAACTAAGCATTCTTCAATTATATTACTCCGATAATATATATATATATATATATATATATATATATATATGTGTGTGTGTGTGTGTGTGTGTGAGAGAGAGAGAGACTAAAGCATTTTCAGCTTAGAGAATTATGTTTAATTCCGGTACAATACGCATTCTTTAATTATATTACTGCGATAATATATACCTATATATATATATATATATATATTATATATATGTGTGTGTGTGTGTGTGTGAGAGAGAGAGAGAAAGAGAGAGTAAAGCATTTTCAGCTTAGAGAATTATGTTTAATTCCGGTACAATACGCATTCTTTAATTATATTACTGCGATAATATATACCTATATATATATATATATATATATATATATATATATGTGTGTGTGTGTGTGTGTGTGTGTGAGAGAGAGAGAGACTAAAGCATTTTCAGCTTAGAGAATTATGTTTAATTCCGGTACAATACGCATTCTTTAATTATATTACTGCGATAATATATACCTATATATATATATATATATTATATATATGTGTGTGTGTGTGTGTGAGAGAGAGAGAGAGAAAGAGAGAGTAAAGCATTTTCAGCTTAGAGAATTATGTTTAATTCCGGTACAATAATAATCAATTTACTCATAAATCATAAGCTAATTTTTGCGTTGATTATTTATACATTATGTATGATTTTTAAAAAATATTTTAGTAAAAGAATGTGCTTGTTTATGCATTTTTCTCGCAGTACCCTCTTTTTACAAACGTAATAAAAAAATTTTGACCGTAAATTTTAATGCTATAACTATCATAATCGTAATCGACATTTTTCAAAACTTCTAACAGACTTGGGAGGAGTGTGATAAACTATAAATTCTTCTTAAATACGACCAGAATATTTATAGAAAATAAAAAAGAATAAGTTCTTTTTCTAAGAAAATCCATAAATTGATTAATTACCCAGATAATTGTTAACTCATTTTTCAGTATAGATTGATTAGTTGTTATAAACAATTTTCTAGTTTTTAAAACTTCTTCTTATTACATAATAAATTGATAAAATACCTTTCTATATTTGTTTAAGTTTTTTACTGACTCGAAGAATGATAAACGAAGTTCTGAATGTCGCAAAAGTATTTGAGACATTTAGTATTTGCCACATTCTTATATAGGGTGATTCACGCGGCGGAAATCCCAGATAATATGCAATAACTCTCGCTGTGTATATATATATATATATATATATATATATATATATATATATATATATATATATATATATATATATATATATATATATATATATATGTAGTAACTTTGTATCATGTCCAATCGTCTGTTGCATTACGAAGAAAAATAATACATACATTTTTTGTCTATTTCGTTGTTACGCACGTGGCGCAAAAATAGTTTAAAGTATCACAAAAAGAAAAGAAACCCGATGATCAACATTTAATAAATTCAATTCTAAAAATGAAACATTGGAGGTCCCGACCCATGTACTGTAGTTACCACCACTCTTATTGAAGCTCCTGAAGCTCTAAAAATGAATCTTTAAAAATTCACCAAAAATCAGAAAATGAAGGTAAAAATTCGAACAAGATTTCATTTTAAAGGAATTTTTAGTATATTTCTTGTGATACAAATTTTGTAACCCTCGGCATATTATTTTAAATCCAAACTTTAAAGAATGTTACAAAAACAGCTTAAAAATTTAACTTAAAAAAATCTAAGAAGAATTTTTCAAAATCTCTGTTAGTGCACCCCTAACACTATAAGAAGAATCGCCAAAATTTCAACCCTTTGGGTCCAGCGGTTTGTTCTGAGAGTTGTATGTCAGTCAGTCAGTCAGTTACGGAACTGTTTTAAATATACAGACTAGCTGAAAACCCGCATTTCGCAACGGAGTACATTCAAATTAAATACAATGGTCAATGTATGCAATTAATGCAAAAAAAAATAAATAAATATTTATTTATTTATAATTAATACGACGATCAAGATATACAATTGATGTAGAAAAAAATATATATATTTATAAAAAAATCATAACGGATATTTTTATAGACAAAATAATGTCCAATCGTCTGCCGCATTAGCAAGAAAAAAATATTTTTTTGTCTATTTAATTGTTATACACGTGACGATAAATTTATTTAAAGTACCAGAAAAAGAAATCACGTGATCAGAATTTAATAAATTAAATTCTAAAAATTAATCTTTAAAAATTCACCAAAAATCAGAAAATAGAGGTAAAGATTCGAAAAAGATTTCATTTTAAAGGAATTTTTATGGTCTTTCTCGTGATATAAATTTTATAACCCTCAAATTATTATTTTAAATCCAAACTTTAAAAAAGTTACAAAAACAGCTTAAAAATTTAATTAAAAAAAATCTAAGAAGAATTTTCCAAAAATATCTCTTAGTGCACCCCTACACTATAAGAAGAATCGCCATGCAAATTTTCAGCCCTTTAGGTCCAGCGGTTTGGTCTGTGCGTTGTATGTCAGTGAGTCAGTTTCGGAACTGTTTTATATATATAGATTATACTTTCCTCTCAAACAGAATACGTATATAAAAATATTTTTTTCATCTTGTAACATCTTTAAATAAAAAATACCGAATACCTCAATGGTTTATATTTGGCGCGTGTTCATCTATGAATTAAAATTATGAAACAACTAAGTTAAAATTTTTGTATTAATTATTTAGCGTTACTGGAAAATTTATTTACAGCGCAATGTAATACATTTAAAATGAATGTTGACGAAAGTTCCATTGCTAAAAAGCGTCGTAAGGCCAATGAACGGAAAAGTAGATGGCTTTCAAGACAAAGTCAGGAATCGCTAAACCGAATACGTGCAGCATACTGTTAACAGACAGAATTTAATATTTCATAATTAATACATGTAATAGAATTATGTAAAGTGATGCTATTATGTTGAGTTCAGATTTTATTTATGTTTAAAAAAATTGCATCTTAAGAGGATCATAATAGTGCTGATATTGCATAATTTTAAATAATTAAAAATGCGTATAATTGAAATAAAAGAAAGTAGAGAAGCTATTAAGTATACAAATAATATTGATTTTGCAGATGTAAATTGATAAAAATTAAAATTAACGCGTCATTTTTGACGGACTAGCCACTAGTATACAATATTTATACACTTCAATTACATGAAATATTGCAGTCATAACCGCCCTAAGGCACCGGGGAGTTAGTAGGATTCTTCCCCAAACAGTCAGAGTCCACCGACTACGTGAAACGGCACTAAGCCTGGGATTCAAGTTCTCAAAAAAATGTAATCTGGCCCAAGGCCGCAGGTCAGCCACCTTCTGAGAGTAGATCTCAAGTCTATCTAACTCTTTTTCTGTCCGAGGTTCTCCACGAATCTTCTAAGCACCTCCCTGGAACATACTCCGTCCTATCATGCGTTAGTTTGTTGAAACTAGTGACCTCAGCTATTTCCAACATTCGAGAATTTCCCACGCAGAGGGTTTTAGCGTAACGAACAGCCCCCTTTGTGCGTGAAGAATGTCCGACTCTCGGTGTATGTCCTTTGTCGTAAGGTGACACCCTCTTGCCAGTGAACAATTAGAGGAGCTCCGCCCCCGCCCCTGGGCAGTAACCGCGGCAGTAACCGGGCAGTAACCCCGGGCAGCATCACTCACTTAGTTCGATACCAGAGGTCAACCCTCTTCACGCCCTCCCACCCCTCTGTTGCCAAGGACAGGCAGATCTCGGGAAACAAAGACACATCACATATATTCACACGACTGACTGCTTGAAGAATTTTCTATTCTTCATATGGCACATTTATAATACGTAACATAACTTTTCTTGGGCTATAAGGATCGGTGCGGAATCAGTTGCGCCATCGCTTTACAGAAGAAGAGTCATTAGTCTCTTCTTTCCACTTGCATGATCACCTCTCTCCCTGGACTTAACCCCATGTGACATCTTTCTGTAGTGCTATTTAAAGTCCAAGATGTATCTTGGTGGAGTCCCGAACATGGCGGCCCTAAAGGACAATATATCCCGGACTGTAATGTACATACATTCCTGGTGATGCTCGAACATTGTGAACGTTGTGTTCAGGATGTAATGTGTCGTCCACCAGGACGGTGGTGACATTGAAACAGGGAGAATTTCATTTACCGTTATCCATTTGACTGCTTATTACAACTTTTTCGGTATTTGCTCCTTATCTTTTTAGCTAGAATTACTGGCACTACTGTCGACTACGTTGTCATGAAATAGCATTTTGATGTTCTACTTGCGTTTTATGCAAATTCTCAACTGTGCCGACAACAAAGTCATACCTTCCCCAATCGGCGACTATTCGAACTATTTTTTTTTCCTTTTTCACGGAAACTTTTTCCTAGTTCGCCCTTAGTATCTCTATCAATTTTGGTGGAATTCTGGCTAATAGATCGCGCCACAGATATATATATACATACATATACATATATATATATATATACATATATATATATATATATATATATATATATATATATATATATATATATAAATATATATATATATATATATATATAAATAAATATATATATATATATATATATATATATATATATATATATATATATATATATAAATATATATATATATATATATATATATATATATATATATATATATATATATATATATATATATATATATACATATATATATATTAGGGCGGAGCGTAAAAAAAAAATTTTCGATTTTGTTTTTGCCCTAGTGCGGAAAAGTTGTGTACTGGTGGGTAGGTCACGTATGCAAAGTTTAAGGAAAAACAAAATATATCTTCCGTCTCTATTTAGCCCGTGATTTTTAGCGTATAGTTAAAAATGTGCATTTACATTGTTTTGTATGCAGCTCTTCGTTTTTTCTGAAATAAAATTCAGAAAAAACCCAGAACTCACCACGGGGGAGGTGGCTGCATTACGAATTCCACCCGTGCCCACCCATCCACCCAACCATATGGGCACTTAACTCCTTTGCCTTGCAGTTATTCTGGTTTTACTCGGTACTCGCATTTGGTTTCAAATGATGGCATAGCTTTTCTCGACTCTGTTCAGGTTCTAACTAAACCATCACGCTTATTTTCTCCACACACAGCCGCAGAAACCTCTGTCACTAGTTTCACGAAACGTTCAACACTTTGGGTGTGGCAAGGAAATTTTAGACTTCCCAGGTGTTGAGCTACAGACTCTCCACTAGAAATTAAATTTGTCAAATCATCTTCTGTTAAGTGAGATGTTATTTGGGGTTCCGTCAAATTACATTTCTGCCAATCAATAAGGTCAATATATGAAACTGCCTCGAAGTTGAGTGACGGAATGTTTTAGTGTCTGATTCCTTCCTTTTTTCCTTTCTTGCTTGTAAAATCCTACGAAGTCCAAGTTCTCGAATGGGCTGTCTGTCGTCTGTGATCATTGACAATATTATTGCTTCCGGGTGGCCGAAATAGCCATTTCTCTGGATAATGGGATCGACCACAGTCTTTAATTTGTTTTTAAGATAGCGCGAGACGTTTATTGTCTTCCACAAATTTCATGGACCATCCGTGCAATATGGATTTAATTTGACTGTAAACCACATAGGTGCGTACACTTTCATGATGAACTCTGCCAGAATTTGAAGTTGGTTTGAGGGCTCTAAAGAGCTAATTTATAAATGCATTATTCTATTTGCAGTTGTTAGCCAACGTGCATCAGACATTTTACCAGGGTGCTTTTGTGACAAACTTGATGAGCAGCTCCCATTTGTGACAGCTTGACAAATATCCCAAAGGTATCGCTGGTCTGTGCTAAGATCCTTTATGTCGATTTTCGGAAATTCGCTCGAAATGACTGCAAATCTCACAACAGGGAGGTTTTCACAATTTACCAGTGCTTTCCCAATAGGACCAGAAAATACATTAGGGCCACTAGTTCCACCATCCAAATGCTGCACTAAATGTCGGAATGCACGCAAATGACTGGCAACTCATTTGCGTGTAACTGGCAGATAAACCAGTGCGAGGGTTTCTCAATGGCTTCCTCAAAACGGCGAATTACGCCGGTTTTATAGCCAGTATTAACGACTGTTCCATCGCACCCTATTGCTACTAGTTGATGAATGTCAAAATTTTTATTCTCCATGAATTGCAGTATCATTTGAGAAATGCTCAAAGCTGATGACGAGTTTAGTGCTATGTGTTCAAGGTACTTGCTTCCAGAAACCTTAATCATTGTAACGTGTTCTTCCAGGACTGTTTTCTTCTACATCTTTCTCCCTACGCTCTCTTGCATTAGAGTTTTGTCCTTCCTTCCGTCAAAATAAAGTCCCTTCAGTGGTTCCAGATGTATTTCATTTCCTTGTTGATATTCTGTCCGAATTTTTTCCCTCTCTCTTCTTATTTTATGTCTATCAATTACATTTAATGTGTCTGTTTCGGTAGTCATCCCCAAATCTTCCAAAATAACGCTTGCAATCATGACTCCAGCCCGATCTGAAACTCCGGTCCTGTCACAAGCTATAGCTACTGCTGGGTATCGGCTTGATCGTGACGTCTTTTTCCCCTCAGATTGAGTCATCCTGGATGTGGATGTGGAAGGCTTCAAGTAATCAGTGTCACTATCGGAGTTATGTAGATCCACGTCAGAATCTGGATCAGGAAATGTGAGTCTAGATGTTGTAACAGATGGCGAAACGTTTATTTTAAGACTCACTGCTTCTGTCTGTTTCTGCTTCCTATCGGCTCGTTTCCTCAACTTTTCAGTTTCTTTTAAGTCAACTGTGCCTATGGACATTTGCCTAAGTGCCCGTTGGTCTATAAGAAAAGTTCTTTCTATTTCAGGGATCCTTTTATGCTTTGGGCAAGAACATTTATTAAAAGAAACACACTTACATGAAGAAATGTCGAACAATTTCTGTGAGTCTTTCACGAAGGTTTTAAGCTTCGTTTCTAAAGTTGTTGTTGACAATGTTTTCATACCAAAATATTTCTTTACCTTTATGTATTTTTCGTTGTATGCGCGGATCATCTGCACTATCCGTTGGCGCGAAATAAAAGGAAGAGATGCTGTATGCCAAATTTCTTCGATTCTTTCTGCCACTTTATCCGCGACTTCTGATACACTTGGATTGACGTTATTTACTTCACTTTACAATCATTTCGCACCCACAAATAATATTTCATTACGTCTTCATATGTTGGCAAAATATGGCAACTTAACTCCTTTGGAGCGCCAAACACTGAACAAAATACGCTGATCCTACTCTGCATTATTTTTTTCAAATAACTGCTAAAACATATGACGTTATTACTATTTACGAATTCTTAATTAGTTTAGCAGGTGCTGTTATAAAATAATCACTAATTCAAGTAACAAAACCAAGCAGTAACGTGTATATTGTGTTTCAAGCTTTCAAAATGTTTGAATTCAAATGATATGTCAGCTGCATTTGTATAATCCAGGAAATAAAATATTTCGAAATATGAAAAGCCTTCAGATAAATCTGAATAAAGTTAACTATTCAAGCGTTGTATTAACAGCGATGAAAATTTAATATCCTTGAAGATATTTGAAGTTTGTTCTTCCTTTTAGTATTTTAAACACGAACCTATTTCTTTATTTTAATTTACACAAAATTGAAATTTCTTTGGAATGAGATGAAATGAATGCAGTCTTCTAATGGTCTGACAATTTTAATCTCGGGAAGGTTGTTTTCTTCTTTTTTAAATCAAAAGATAACTTTTGCAATATTCTCGAAATCCCATTTCTTTATTATCTAGCAATAACATTTCATTTATAATGCGGTAAACGATTTGAGTATTTCCTTCGTAACAGAACAAAAAATATTTTATTCATTCATCATATTTCTGAAAGTCAGACTTTAGAGATGACGTCAAAAAGCGGACATAAGTATTGATCTTTGAGATTTTAAGCCTTCACCTTCAAAATAATTCACAAGTATTAACTTACCTTTAGAAGTTTTAATTTAACTTTACTTTACCGTTATTATGTTATAAATGAAGTTTAGAAAATGAACCTTTTTTTTAATTATTCAGGCATATCATTATTTATATGGGATCCTTAGCGCAATCAGTCAAAATTTCCCTGATATCCAAGAGTCCTTTGAATGTTCTGCGTTTAATGATCTGGAACATTTCATACGGTTTGGGGAGAGTCAAATTCACGAAGTACGGTCCTAGGGGCTATATGAAAGTAATTCATGAGCATGGAATAAAACACAATTGGATCTTCATTAGGGAGTTTCCAGTCGAAAGCTACATCCAATATATCGCGAAATGTATCCGACAGTGTTTTCCAGATTTTCAGGAACAGAATAAATTTTTCTTTTGATTTCACAAAAGTTTGATTTCGCGCACACCAGTCTCTGTCATCATTATGGTCAGTCCTCCGGTGGAATGTGAAAGGAAAATTGGTCTCCTGGTAAAATCACAGAATTTTTGTTCCTTCTTTTCCAGATTAACATCATTATCACCTTCACGTCGAAATTACACAGTTCACGCATTGCTGGTTAACCCCTTGTTTCTCGCCCCCGTCAAAATTACAGGGTGAGGTTTCGCCTTCTATTTCTCGTGCCCGTGATATTGCCGGGCTGGACTGTTTAAAAGTAACGCACCAAAAAAGATTTAAACAATCCATTTCATTTACCCTGATATTTTTTATTTTTTATTTTACTTACCAGACCAAACTATTTATAATGTAATTGGGTATTTTTTTTTAAAACTAGATGTGGCAGATCAAGAAATAAATGGAATCCTCTGAAAAAAATAGGCACTTTTATTACCGTTTTCTTGAAAATTATGCAATCGTTAAGGGGTTAATTCATTGGCGATTTTCGCACGCATCGTTATACAGTCGGACCTCTATTTAACGAAGTCGCTAAATCCCGAAAAAAAAGTTCATTATATGGAAAATTCGTTAAATAGAGATTCACCTTTTAAAATACTTTAAAATTCACAGAACAGATTTTAAATTCATAAACATTAAATATTATTAATAAAAGTAATTGATCCCACCTTTATTTTTTAAGTTAATGTTTATTTGTTTTATATATCTTACCCATCAAACAGAAATCTGCTAGGAAAACAAGAATAAAACAAAACATTTTCCGGGAATACACTGTATTTTCAATTAAAAAAATTATATTAAAATTAATGAATTTTAATGACATTATCGCATTTATTATAACAAGTAATTTTAAGCGTACATTACCCCATGCGTCCTTACATTTAATTACTGATAAAGTCTGTTAATTTTGTCTGAGTTTTTTTGTTTGAAAAGGTGTTTTCTCTCGTACTACGTCTCTCATCTTTGAAATGCACCAAAAACCCCTTCAGGCGTATTTTCTTCAAACTGCAACCAGCGTCGGGTTGTGTTATAAGAAAGTTAATGTGTTAAATGAGTTAAAAGAAAGAATAAGTTTGAAATGTTCAGAAATATTTTGAGAAATATGGAGAAAAAAAAATATTGGATCACAAGAAAAAGTTCGTTAAATAGAGAATGCACTTTGCTATTTGGAGGTTATTTTACGATGAAATTCACAAAATGCTCTTGGTTCCAAGGAAAAGTTCGCAAAATAGAGAAATTCACAAAATAGAGGTTTGTTAAATAGAGGTCCGACTGTACATCCTGCGTGACTTTACTTGTAATGTAAACGGATTTCTCGTAATGTTAACGGAGCGGTGAAGTAGTCGTCGTTGTTTTCAGCAAAACGAGTGGCTGGCAGTCACACTGTAGAATCAACTCAAAAAAAATCCAGAGATACGAAAGTTCGGTCACATTTTCAAAGATTTATTTCAACATACTTCCTACCTGACAATTTATATGTCGGACGAACGTACATCAACTAAATTTGTCCGGAGCATTACGGACAAAGGGTAAAAAAAACAAACCCGCAGCGCAAAAACTACATGTTTTCAGTTTGGAAGCGGACGCACAAAGGCGCACAGGGACGCCAGACCTCTCGAAAATACAGGAATTTACAGGAAAAGTACAGGCGTGCTGAACTTTTTATTTGGCCAAAAAGTGACACCTGACCAAAGCACGTCATATGGGGTGATCGTTCGTCATGGTTTTCGAACAATCTTCTTATATAACGGTTATATAAGGCTATCCGCACGTGGCTTTTAGGGGGAAAACTACTAGATTATTTTGGTTAGGTCAAATTTAAATGAGGGACAGTATTCTGTTGCGATAAGATGAAAGTATTTTGAATAGACATTTTAATGATAACGAAATGTTATTGTTTCATTTATGTGTATGTATATATATATATATATATATATATATATATTATATATGTATATATATATTAGTGAGTTGATAACAGTATTAATGATTCTTACCGTATAAAATTGTAGATGGTGCACACTGAAACAAACACTAAAAGCAATTCTGCAATTTTTCAGAAAAATGACTGTTTCTAAATCACACTTCCAGTTATTTTTTCTTTTTTTCTAACTGTTATTCGGAAGATATAAATTATTTTTTTCCTCTAGCAGCATCATATTTTATATTTATTCATGTGAATTAATAACAATTTCATTTCTTTTCCAGGTCCTGAAGAACCACGGGTGAAAAATCCAAGATTCTCTTTCGAAGAGATAATATCAGAGGAATTCGAGCCCCGGCATTTCAACGGATCGTGGATTTCTGGTAAGCTTACTGACTACAGTTTTTTTCTTTATTTAATTACGCAAGTAATGTTTATATATAAAAGCCAAATACCTACCCCTCACACACTGACTGTTCGTTGTATCTGCCAAACCATGAGTCCAAGGAGGCTGAAATTTCATATGGTAGTTCCCCTTGGGCTCTAGTTGCTCACTAAGAAATCTTTTTTTTTAATATTCAGTCTTCAAGTGGATTAAATGGAGTTTAAACCTCCAAGATTAAACACTGACTGACTGATCACTATATCTCTGGAACTATATAACCCAGGAAGCAGAAATTTTGTATAGTGGTTACTCTTAGACTCTGGGTGGTAAGAAGTCTTTTTGAAAAATTCAGTCTTAAAGTGGGTAAAATGGGACTTGAACCTCCAAAGCAAAACACTGATTGACTGATCGCTCTATCTCCGGAACCATAGAGCTTAGGAAGCTGAAATTTTGTATAGTGGTTACTCTAAGGATCTAGATGCTCACTAAGGCATCTTTGAAAATATTCAGTATTTAAGTGGGTTAAATGGGGCTTAAACATCTAAAATCTAAAGCAAAGCACTGACTAACTGATCACTATATCTCTGGAACTATAAAACCCAGGAAGAAGAAATTTTGTATAGTAGTTACTCTTAGTCTCTGCGTGGTAAGAAGTCTTTTTGAAAAACTCAGTCTTTACGTGGGTAAAATGGGGCTTGAACCTCCAAAACAAAACACTGATTGACTGATCGCTCTATCTCCGGAACCATAGAGCTTAGGAAGCTGAAATTTTGTATAGTGGTTACTCTAAGGATCTAGATGCTCACTAAGGCATCTTTGAAAATATTCAGTATTTAAGTGGGTTAAATGGGGCTTAAACATCTAAAATCTAAAGCAAAGCACTGACTAACTGATCACTATATCTCTGGAACTATAAAACCCAGGAAGAAGAAATTTTGTATAGTAGTTACTCTTAGTCTCTGCGTGGTAAGAAGTCTTTTTGAAAAACTCAGTCTTTACGTGGGTAAAATGGGGCTTGAACCTCCAAAACAAAACACTGATTGACTGATCGCTCTATCTCTGGAACCATAGAGCTTAGGAAGCTGAAATTTTGTACAGTGGTTACTCTAAGGATCTAGATGCTCACTAAGACATCTTTGAAAATATTCAGTATTTAAGTGGGTTAAATGGGGCTTAAACCTCTAAACCAAAACACTGACAAACTGATCAGTGAATCTCTGAAACCATAGAGGTTAGGATGATGAAATTATGTATAGTGGTAACTCTTAGGCTTTGGGTGCTCATTAAGAAGTCATTTTAAACAATCCAGTCTGTAAGTGGGTTAAATGAGGTTTAATCTTCCAAAACAAAACACTAGCTGACTGATCACTCTTTTTCTGGGACCATAAATCCTAGGGCGCTGTAATTTTGTATATCGGTTACCCATAGGTTCTAGGCGATCACTAAGAAATATTTTTTTTTAAAATTCCGTCTTTAAGTGTGTAAAATGAGGCTTAAACCTCCAAGGCAAAACACTGACTGACTGACCACTCTAGAACCATAAGGCTTTGGAAGCTACAATTTTGCAAGCTAAAATAAATACAAACTTTAAGGGTTTTAAGGCTTCAAAATAAATACATCCTGAAACCCTTATTTAAAGACGGATCACGGTCGTTAAATTACAGGGCGAACTCCACTATAACAACAAACTATTGCTGAAGTTAATTTAAATTAAATGAACAAAATTACATAATTGATGGTACTAATGTATTCCGCAGCGAATCACAGTTGTGTATGTATATATATATATATATATATATATATATATATATATGTGTGTGTGTGTGTGTGTGTGTGTATGTGTGTGTATATACACACACATACACACACACACACACACACACACACACACACATATATATATATATATATATATATATGTGTGTGTGTGTGTGTGTGTCTGTATGTTTATATAAGAAATCGAATAAAGGTATCATGCGTCTTACAAACAGATAAACATAATTTATTTACAAAACTTTAACAAATCGGATCATAATACAATTACAGGAAGCATAACGCTGTCGCTGCGTTAACGAACAAAGATGAAGTGAGTAATAATGGACGAGATGGAAATTCCGGTCAAAGTTCGGCCGTCTCATATATATATATATATATATATATATATATATATATATATATATATATATATATATATATATATATATATATATATATATATATATATATGAGGCGATGAAAAGCAAAGTGGTGTGAGTCACATTTTCAAGTTTTTTTATTTGAGGGCAGAAATGTAATTTGCATGTTCAATTTATAATGGAATTGAAAATAATTATTATTTGCAATATTATAATAATTATTATGAATTATACGATTTTCAATTTATAGAGGAATTTTTTGTAGTTTTTGCAGTAAAACACTTTGGACATCCCTTGACTTACTGACTTACAACACTTTGCCTTTCACCGCCTCATATATATAAAACTAGCATTATTGCCCGGCGTTGCCCGGGTAAATATATAGATATAAAATTTTTCATGCATTCCATCAAATAAATACTGGGCTGCAGCCCCCGCTCTTCATGTTCATGTGACCAGACAGAATGCGCTTAGCGCGTTTCTACTGAAATGGTATACAGACAATAAGAAAGAAAGAAACTTTGAGCCTGCGGATCTTCGTCTGATTTAATTGAGAATTAATAACACAATGTTACGTGATTCGCAAGTTTGAATTGAATAAGTTTACAGTTTAATTATATTTGTTAGATACTGTTTAATTAGATTTAATTAGATTTGTTTGATCCACTGTTTAGTTAGAAATAAGTTTTATAATTTACATTTGCCTTTATTTTTTTATTTTTCACTTAAATACGCAGATTTTTCACATAACCCAAGAGGTGAAGTGCAAGATGTGTTATCCCCTTTATTTAATCAAAGTAGGGCGGGATTCCGCATGAAGCCTAGGCTCAAAGTTTCTTTCTTTCTTATCGTTTGTATATCATTACAGTAGAAACGCGCTAAGCGCATTCTGACTGGCCAGATGAACATGAAGAGCGGGTTGTGCAGCCCAGTATTTTTTTGATGGAATGCATGAAAAATTTTATATCTATATATCTACCCGGGCAATCATTCTTTAAAAATAATTTCATTAATTTTCTTATGCCTTAATATAACTAATGGACTATTAGTTCGGAATGAAAGTTATGTGTCATTATGTTTCTCTATTTAAAGAGCTTTTCCTCCCACAGCTTAAAAAACCCCAAAACTCTAAAAGATTTATCTTATATGATTTCACGGAATAAGTAATTCAAATACATATCGTATGTTAACTCTGTTTCGCGAACTTAGGGATAAAAACCTGTAGAACTCTTATACTTCTTCCCATTTTATTATCCTCAAACGATTAATATATTTTGATCAACAGAAGGCTTCCAAAAACTGGCAATGGGACAGAACTTAATTTTTCTTCTTTTTCTTCCTTTTCTTCCCAAACTTTATTAAGTTCTATTAGTTTGAACGCAATTGTCTAAAATTGTCTAAAGCAGTGGTTCTCAACCTTTTTAGACACACGACTCCACTAAACGTAAGAAAAATAAAATAAACATTTTGCCTCCCCGTCACCCCCAGATCAACCCTCTTCTCCCCCGCGCATCGAATTTGACTGATAACGCAGCTGGTTGTGGTGAAGGTGCTGTATCCACATTTAAGTGGTACGCGCACCTCTTAGGGGCACAAAAATCATTAAAAAAATAATTTAAAAAACTAATTTAGCTCCAAATTTCGTTTTTGCTGCGTTAAGTTTCTCGGGTTCTAAACATTAACTGTACCGAATTTGGTCCCGGTGGGTGAAACAGTCTATGATTCTATAGCGGACAAACAAACAGACGAGCTCTTTTATATACACTGCTGGCCACCCAAATTGCAACACCAAGAAAGACAAGAGATATCACAATAAAATTTATTTTGTAGATAACATGTTGACCAAGTATCAAATGATTAAATTTATAGACTTCTGTGAAGTGTGGTTCCTGCCAAAATCAGTAGCCAGAGTAGCCGCCATTGTTGGAGATCACCGCTGCCACACGCCTCGACATTGATTCAAAGAGACTTTGATTGAGTTCTTGGGGTACAGCAGACCAAGCAGCTTCCACACGTTGCCAAAGTTGATCTGCTGTGGCAGCTGGGGATGGAATCTGGTTCAATCGTAAAGCAACCATGGACCACATGTTTTCTATCGGCGAAAGATCCGGAGAGCGAGGCGGCCAGGGAAGCAATTCAATCTGGCGATTGACGAAGAACCGTTGGACAATGCGTGCAACGTGTGGTCGCGCATTATCCTGTTGAAATATGGCTGTGGGCAAGCCCTGAAGGTAAGGAAGGACAACTGTCTCCAACACCTCGGAGATGTAGCGCTGGCTGTTTAAAGTACCGGTAATGCGTACTAGAGGTGTGCGAGAGTGATATCCAATACCGCCCCATAAAATAATACCCGGTGCAGGACCAGTGTGGCGGTTCATAACGCAGCTGTTCAGCATCCTCTCTTCACGGTGTGCATCACTCGAATGCGACCATCGTGGTGTTGCAGACAGAAGCGTGACTCGTCAGTAAAGACAATTTCATTCCATTCTGCCGTCCACATCCTTCTGTCATCGCACTATTGGCGGCGGAGACGTCTGTGGTTCTGCGTCAAGGGTAGACAAAGCAATGGACGTCTTGCGGACAGACCACTCTGCTGTAAACGACGTCGAATGGTACGCGCGGACACTGGATGATGCGTTCCAGACTGCATGTGCTGTGCTATGGTTCGTGATGTGACTGAGCGATCCGTCACTGCCATGCGCACAATTTGCCTGTCATCACGTGAAGTGGTGCGCTGAGGTGGATGCGATCGAACACGCCGGTCCGTCGTACCCTCCTGCATCCAACGATCACATATCCGCATTACAGTTGTTTGGTTTCGTCCAACACGACTACCGATTTCCCTGAAAGATAATCCACAATCTCGGTAGGCCACTATCCTTCCTCTGTAGAACTCGGATACTTGATCAAAAAATCGCTGTTTTCGACGGGGCATAATTGATCGTTTTTTTTGAAAAAACTACAAGAAAAACACAATTGCCGAACTTGAAATCGTCGAAATCTCCAAGCCTTAAATAGCGCTTTGAAGTGGCGCCATAGGCGCGCGTGATGTGCGTCTACGCTGAAATTCTAATCAGTTGCATATCTCACCTCCGCTAATGCATGTTGTAAATTTCATGTTATTTGCATGTTTCTTTCAGGGTGTTGCATTTACAGTGGCCAGCAGTGTATATATATAGATTATTTAGCTTTAAATTTTTAACTTACGTGATAACATGTGATAAGAAAATTTTTACCTCTAAAAGTTCTAGTATGCTACAAGAAGAAAAATATTTGAAAAGGAAAGTAAATAAATTTCAAGCTAAAAATGAACACGGAAAGATTGTAATATCAATGCATATTTACCTTCACAAAACAATCTAATTATTATGGAAAATGACTTTCATTTTTTTAATTCTTGATTTTTTATATTTAACCTCTTTTAGAAAAAATATGACTTGAAAATTTATCAGTTGAGTTTACAGCGAAACGGAGGAAAATAACGTAATTATGCAGATTTAGGCATTCGTGAATAAATTTGAAACTGTTTTCCAGGGATAAGGAAGAGTTTCGTTGTAAAGCCAAACTAAAAAATGATAAATTAAATATTAGATTAGTGATGTTTTGTATGTAATGTAAAATGTAAATATATGAATAAAGTTGAATATGACTTTTTTCTAATTAAGAACATACTTTTTTCGAAATAAGTGCCAGGAGAAAAATTTATTTTTTTCTATGCAGCATTCAAAATTAACGAAATAGAAGTATGTTAATTCAGTTAACTGTTTTTATCATATTCTGATTAGAATTACATTACTTCAGTTGCGCCTTTTATTCTTATAATTATCTATACATACATATATATATATATATATATATATATATATATATTACAGAATACCTTTTATCGATCTAAATTCCTTATTCAAATGCATTAAAGACATGCATTAAATTGCTTGTGCTACCCCAAGTAACACAAAACCGTTGGCAAGTTGTTGGGCAACAGTCTTTGTTGGCCAATAGTTGGATCTGGCCGTAGGGGTTACGTTGATGCAACGGTTAACGGTTGGTGCTTCAGCTCACCCAACGGTTGTTTGTTTGTTGGCGCAACCGTTTGTAGAGCAGATCAAATCAACTTTACAATTGGGACAACAACATTTTTTAATTGTTGGCCCTATAACACTTACTTGCAGTTGGGACAACAACGTTGTATAATTGTTGGCTCAGCATCAACAGTTTGCAGTTGGCCTATATTCGTTTCTGGAACTTCTGCCAACGATAATCATTCCCCAGTGATGTAACGAAAATGTATTATTGGGTCAATGATGTGTGTTACTCGGGTTGGTAGGAAAAAATGACTTAAAATGTCTATTTTTTGGTACCATAATTTTCAAAATATTTGTTTGATATGTGTAAGGGACTGAAAATTCATTACAAATTATAGATGAAGGAGCTATCACCGATATAAAACTGAGAAAGTAAGATGTATATATGGAACATGTTCATTGTTTAGAGGAAACGGGGATTAAATTATAACCTCTCCATCAACTCGCAGCAGAGACCAATGATACAAGAAGATGAGTACATAGACTGATGTTAAGGCTGCTGTGTACTAACCCTTTTGGATTCGCTCACCTCAGTGTTAACCTATGAAGAAAATGACGTCAAGGATTGCCAACTCGGATTTAAATATTTTTTTTTAAATTGTACTCCGTGGTAGAGAAATAAATTTTACACCTTGGGGTATTTTTCGTTTTTTGAAAGAATAATCTCTCTATTTTAAAAATAAGCAACTCCTGCTGCCGCCGCTGTCAAAAGCTTTTCACGCTATCTCTCCCGAAACCGCTGGGGGTATGGGGTCGAGAGCGATACCAATGGATGCAGAAAAAGGTGGGGACCAAAGTAAGACATGTGTCATCTTCGTCGTACTTTAAGTTTTTTTTAAATTTTATATTTTGTGGGAAAATATTGACTTTTTCATCTTCAGATTACTATAACTCACCAAAATATGATCGTAGAATTTTGATCTTTTTACAGTCTAAGATTGCAGACATTTCTCTTTCAAACTAGACCTCATTTGTTTAAAAATATTGTAAAACAGAATGAAATTTTCATCAAAAAAATGAAACACAGCTTTTCAAGAAATATTGACTTTTTCATCTTCAGATTACGATAACTCGCCAAAAAAAGATCGTAGAATTTTGATCTTTTTACAGTCTAAGACTGCAGACATTTCTCTTTCAAACTAGACCTAATCAAACTAGACCTAAAATATTTTAAAGCAGACTAATATTTTCATCAAAAAATGAAACACAGTTTTTCAAGAAATATCGTCCCATATGTGGATGTAACATCGATGCTCCTCGAGTTTTTATCTTACAAAAAAAAATATTTACATCATCTGGAACCGGAAAGCTTTCTTATTCATATAAACCTCATTTCAAGTCTCTATCTTCAAATTTCGATTTTTAATTGAATTTTAAAGCTGATAATTCAACAGTAATGAAAAACCCTTCGCATAAGGGTGACAACAGTAAATGGATGGAAGCTGTTACATTGCCGGAGAATCACCCCTATGTATCTCGCTATTAGCCCTAACAGAGGAGCGAGCATAGCGAACCTAGGGGCGAGGCCCCTAGTATTTTAAAATTTAAATTATTTGGGGGGGGGGGGAATCTGTTATATTATATTTTAAACGCTCATCAATTCCTTTGGTGGAAGAAATTTATAAAATGAATCCTGTTGAAAGATGCAGAAAAGTTCAGGCTACCTGAAAATACCATTTTTATTAGATTTTCAGCATTTATGTAGCTGTAAATAGTTGACACATTACCTTCGTAAGATTACATTGGGGTGTGCAAATCCGAAAGCGTTAGTCTGTAGCAGCCTTAACGATTTTCAGATCACTGGATTTCAAGTGGAAGCCGGATATGAACTGACAGGTGACATAAAATACTAAAAAAAAGACATTTTTATTTTCTTTGTCTGAAACATAAAAAAAATTTAATGTAAAATTCGGAACTTTGCTTATTGCATTTCAGCTGCAGAAAATACCTAATGTATAACTCTATGCATACCTTGTTTTATGCCACATGCATGATCTAGAAAATTCTGACCAACATATCTAACAAATTTAATTTTTCTCATCGAACCGAGTACATTCACCATCAAATATTAATCGGGAATAACCTTTCAACACCGAAGGTATTTCGGAAAGTAAGTAACAAATATGAAGCTAGAAATTACAAAATCGATGTATCGATCATTACACCACCGATTAACATATCAATATAAAAAAAGGGTCTAATCTGGCTGCTACTAATATTTTGCAATATGCTGAGAAAAAAAAATTACTCCATTAAAACGCTATTTAAATTCCGAGTCATCAAGCCTTTTAACTAAAATTACTTTCACCTTCCCGCAGCAAAATGGAAAAGTTCCGAGTCATTAATGACAACGGTGGTGTTTCTAATAGAAATCCACTTAAAAAGTAACGCACTGCTGATAAAAGTAGGACGTACTTTGTTACGAAATTATGTATTTTTCAGCTTATAAACTGTAGTTAAGGCTTATAGTATTCATGATTTTTTTTTCATTTAAGGTACTAGAAAGTACAGATGAGAGGGTATATTCATTTATGGGGATCTAAACTGCAAATAAGAGGATAATGAAAGTGTTTAAATTTAGTTATGAATCTTTCTTGGTGAAATTTTTGGTAATGTAACGTCTTTCTGCAAGCTTTCATAGCGTTTACTTCGATGATAATAGTAAAAAGTTTTTGCAAGTTCTAATTTTTTTAACAAGGTTATTCAAATGAATAATAACTGTTAAAAAGATGTTTTAATCGTTTACGAGCATGCATGAAAATACTTAAAAGAAATGTTTATTTATTTTTATAGCTGCGATGACTATTTTAGTTTCAGAATTTACTTTATTAAGTTATCAACCAACGTTCGGAACACATTTTTCAAAAATACTGTTACGAATTTTAACGGTTTATGGTAATATCGCCAAATATGAGAGTTATCACCAAATTGGCGATGGATTTGGTGACTTATTTTAGTCGCCAAATTTAGCGATATATCGCAAAATTTTTCGATATGGCGCCAAATTGTCGCCAATTGTCTGGAAACTTCGAGATATCTAGCTGGCTGACCGATAGGGGGCGCTTTCGAAGTCTATAAATATACCTGATATTGCCATTGGAACTCAAGATGAAATACCTGGAACCTGGAATTCAATGTTCTTTTCTGCTGAAAATTAAATGTATTGAAAGTGCGTTAGGCGTGTATTGTATTGAAGACTCTGTTATCCTGACTTCCATTTTTAGAGTTTTCTGCTGTATAGAAGACAGTTATTACGTGTTTTCTGTTTGAATTTGTGTATGTGCCTGAAGAATTTTATTTTGTGTGCACTTTTTGAAGAAATGTTATTCAATCCTATCGAACCCAAGGAAAACGGAACAATATACTTTCAAATATATACAGTACTGATTAAATACACTCATGGACAAAAAAATTAGCGCACCAAGAAGAAGTCGTCAAAATGAAACGAAATTTACATACGTAATGACTACTTTGATATAAGTAAATGATAAGAAAATCAAAGAAAAAGGATAATTTATTTCAGAGAAAAAGGCAAAAGAACGGAGGAGTTAATACTCCTTTGGACCCCCTCTAGCACGAATGCACGATGCGATATGATCGGGCATTGAGTCATACAAGTTCTGTATGATGTCTTGAGACATTTCGTTCCATATTTGCTATAACCTTGCCTGTAGTTCGTTCAAACTCGTGGGATGCCCAACTCCTCGTCCCAAATTATCCCAGATATGCTCGATTGGACACAAATCTGGGGATCGGGCAGGCCAAGGAAGGGTAGTAACAGTGCGGAGACAGTCTTGTGACACCCTTGCCGTATGAAGCCGAGCATTGTCTTGTTGAAAAATGGCTCCTGGGAGCCGTTGCATGAGTGGCAACACATGTGGTTGCAGGATTTCATGAACATACCGCTGGGCTGTCATGGTGCCACGGAATAATAGTAGGGGTGACCGTGTATTGTAGGCAATGGCACCCCATACCATCAGACCAGCTGTGGGAGCGATGTGTCGCTGTACAGCAAAATCAGGACTGAAGCGTTCACCACGGGCTCTCCACACACGAACAGGATTGTCATCACTGCCGAGATTGAATCTAGATTCGTCGTTAAAGACGACTTGGTTCCATTCCGCTACAGTCCAGTTTCCTCGTGCGCGGCAAAACTCCAAACGGAGGCGTCGATGGGTGGGCGTCAAGGGCAGCACACATAATGGGCGCCGCGATACCAACTGTCCTTCAGCCAGGCGCCTTCGTATGGTTCGAGAAGACACAGAGGCCCCAAGTGAAGGTGCTACCTGTGCCTGGATGCCGGCCTATGAAGCAGTTGGCTGTACGCGTGCATTTCTTACGATGTGGCGGTCTTCTCGACGACTGGTCTGTCGAGGGCGTCCTGAGCCTGGTCTTCGTGTACATGACATCTCTCGGGTCCACTGGTCCCAACACCTCCTCACAACACAATCAGAGAGGCCTAATTGACGAGCTACTCGCCTAGCTGACCACCCAGCTTCCATCATCCCGACGATTCTCCACCTCTCAAACTGCGACAACTGCTTATATTGTCTTCAAACACGGCGTAATGGTATGTCTATCTCAGCTCTTCCTTTGTAAATGATTCAGCACACTCAAATAAGCTTTGGTTACCTGTTTTATACTCTGCAGAGTACGATGTTCAACGCCCTCTACCGGCTATACCTAATGTGCAATCACGCTGCATTTCTAATCATTTGCATATCTCCCCGACATGTACCTTCATTGCAAGTTTCGTTACGATCCCGCAATTATTTCTTGGTGCGCTAATTTTTTTGTCCATGAGTGTACATTTTTTTTTAGTTCAAATGTGATATAAAATCATGAAAACAAATATAATTTTGTTTTCATGATTTTATATCACATTTGAACTAAATTTGAAAAATTTGAAAATTTCATGCCATTTTAAAATAGAGGGGATTTTTCATAAATTATTAGTACAATTTATTGCTTACGCCAGAGACCCTGCACTCCATTCAAAGAAATATATTTTAATTTCCTTTATACTTTAGACTACTGTGATACTTACCTGTGTCCCGAAGTAAAAAAAATATGTACCAAAATTACTGAAATATACCAAAAAAAGTGAAAAAAATGCTGATTTTTTTAAATTATCTTTTTATAAGTACAGTTAACTGTAGAATAATTAAATTAGCACATATAGCTTTGGGTTTAGGTCAAAATATAGTTAGTAATATGTAAAATACTACTGCAAAATTTTATTGAAATATATTGAAAGTTTTTTTAAATTGTTATCTTTATCGTTTGCAAAAGTAACTGAAAAATGAGTTTTCTAGAAAATGCATTGAAACATACTACTTCCGATCCTTTAATATCGCTTTCGGTTCATTAAATTTGCCATAAATTCTCATCGAATGATTGTACGAATAATTACAAGATAAAAAGAACTTTTTATGTACCATGTTTTTAAATTTTCTGTTTGAATCATATAAACTTGACAATTCTATGTATTAATAAATACTTTTTTACAATTTTTTGATAATTATCCCATCAACTTGAAAGAAAATGAAGTTAATTAGAAGTTAACTTGCGTTTAACTTTTCGTTCACGTCCCCGGCGATAGATGGCTGCACCAGTCTGCAAAACAAAATTAACTGAAAATAACTGAAAATTAATTTAATTCTGCTTAAAGATGGCTAAAAGTATTTAAAAAATGCATTGTCATCGTGTTCTGAGCTATTCTAAAAGTTTCAAATGTCTAGCTAGTCGGGAAGTTAGTTAAAAATCGATTGCAAGATTTGTACTGGACAAACACACAGACAAACAAGAAAGCAAGTTAATAAAAACATGGTAATAAAAGTGAAGCTGTTTTAGAATCCTAAAAGTTTGGCCTTTAAAATAGAACAATGAAAATACACTCGAAATTACGCACCAAAACAGCCATTTCAACGCAGGCAAATACCTTAAACTATAAGAGAATTATATATCTAGCTAATCTACCTTCCCGACTGAATCAAGAGCTAGAAAAGTGAATTCTCTAGCTAACAAAATAATGCACGCGTAACCTTTCATAATTGTTTTCCTTGGTTTTAAATATTTAGTCTTTGTTGATTTAAACATCCGACATAGAGGACCCTTGATGTGTTTGTAAATATAAGAGAGTTGATCCTGTTAACAATTTTAATTGTTTGCTAAAAAAGATATGAACGACAGATTTAAAGAAATTAGTACGCGGTACCAAGCTATGAATATTAGGTGGACAGAAAAAATAACAACCATTTACGTTTTCCTTTCAGAAAGAGTCCTTACAGGGAAAAATTACTGGAAAATACTGCAAAAATTAAAATTGTAACAAATATAATTTTCGTCCACGCTGACCGTAACCTTTCTCCCACCGAGTACTGATAATAGACTCTTCGGAATACAACGAAGAAAAAAGTGGCCGTTTTGAGGGGTGGCGTTCGAATAGCGATGGCTGGCTAGAGAAATTTCACTACATTTCAATTTCTTTAACCAGTTAGATGAGCACAATTATTTTTAAGGCAAATTTAAAAAAAATATATTCTATATACGTTGGATTACCTGTCTGTTTTGCGTACCTTGCTAAAACATAATTTACTAAATTATGTAGTAGCTTTTTTTT
This sequence comes from Dolomedes plantarius, assembly GCA_907164885.2. Lineage (NCBI taxonomy): Eukaryota > Metazoa > Arthropoda > Arachnida > Araneae > Dolomedidae > Dolomedes > Dolomedes plantarius. The sequence goes on from OU015490.1 coordinate 120,528,200, forward strand.
CTCCTTTCTATCCTTTGCTGGAGCTCATATTTTCTCAAAACTGACTTCCAACATTAAATCTCCCATTTTCTACGCAGCTTTTAGAGCAAAAGTGATATCAAGAGCATTAATTTCGCTCGCTGTTTCTTTTTGTTTCGCTAAAGAAACCGAATTACAGAAGTTGCAACTTCTTAAAGCATGTCAAGCCGCAAAAGCATACAATGTGATTAAATTTATAAACATGTGAGATAATTTTTCGGAGTGGATAAGAATATTTGTCAGTTCTACGTTTAAAGTTTTAATGTTTCGTAATACCTTCCTGCATTATGCATTACATAGAATATTCGCCAACCAAGAAAAGCCCTGCATGCCGCAAAAAATAAACCAGTCAGGTATTATGAATAAACTATGAATAGCAAGTCTCGTTAAAAGGAAAATAAAATTCGAATACATCCGAGGTTTCTCTGTATGGAGGGAAAATATCATATTCCTCGAGAGACACTTACAGATTTATGGACTAGTATTTGATGTTAAGCTCTATTTTTAGTGTTTGAATAGTCTTCAGAAGGTTAATCTACTCCCTAAAAGTCGAGAGTTCAGCGAATTTTATATTCATAAGAGATTTTATATTCCAAGATACAAAATTCTTAAGTAAAAGCATATTTTTTATTTTATTATTTAAAATATGCGTTTTGAATCCAATAACGCAAACAACATATTTTCTCGATGGTTAATCCGTTGTGGCATCACGGTAGGTGTTTAGGGCTAATCTCTGAGGCATTAATAAAATTGCTATTTCTGAATCCATGACCAAAAAAGACAGAGTCCTACTTAAAATACAAAGGCCAATTTTAAAACAAAAACTTAACAAGAAAATTTATTTACAAAAAAATTAAACATTAGACAATTACGACATATTCAATTAATTTAAGTGCAGATTCACATCGTACGCTCTCAGACCCATGGTCTCAACAAAAGCTCCTAAAAAAACATGTCTGCTTGGGCTGGATGTTACATGCCAATCGCCCCGAAAACACAGAGTCTCTCTCTACCCCTCCGCTTCAAAACTTCGGTGGTGGCCGCCTTCTTAGAAATTACTTTCCAAAACCGGGGCGGGGTCAGCAGATTATCGTCTGACAGCTCTTCTTAACGTCGAAACGTTATTACATTCCAGTGACAAGGTCGCATAGAGCTATCGCTAGGAAAGACAGCTTTATGACGGTGATGGGAGACGTTTCGGTTTCCCAAACAGTTACCCCCATAGAAACTTAGAATGCAGGGGTACGCATGGCTTGTGTTTTATAAATCTTGCAGCTGTGGAAGGCTCTTCGTGGGGACCGCGCAAATCACGTGATGTTACACCGTCATAAAAAGAAAATTATGCTATGGCTGCGCATACTGCTTATGCACCTATACTTTTTCGTGTCTAGGCCTTATATGGGAATGTCAAATCCCTATACTGGAAAGTCATTTTATGAGGTCAGGGGTTGGGGAAGGTACGATCCTCCCAGATGTTGCCCCTGGGGGGGGGGGGTGCTCGGTCAAACTTGTGATGGCACCTAGCCAAGTCGGACTCCTACCATTGTTGTGCTACTATAAACCGCATTATTGAGCCCGAAGCCTATATGGATCTAGTCTGGAACTTCTGGCCAGGGTGCATTTGAAACAGCAATAACAAAAACACCTGTACTTTAAATCTCTCTATATTGGCATGGATTTATTTCATTTTTTTGACGTCATCAAAATGATATGTCTAAAATCATTTACAAGGTATAGCTGTTAAATTTAGCGAGGGATGAATTTCCCTCATACTGTCTCCAGGATATGCATATTGTGACATTGTCTCCATTACTGTACGAAACTAGTATTTATGTAAGTATGTGTTGCCCGTTCCTACCCCTCAACATGTTATCTATCTGTGAACCTGTTGATCTGGGCGGTCTCATAAACTCTAGGATAAGAGGCCATAAAGTTCTTGTAATGTGCGGTTTCGACGTTATAGAACGCATCAATCCCAGAGTGGTTCAAGGGCTTTTGAGATTTTTGACACTATAGGGACATTTAGAATCCCATAAACTTCGAACACTTCCCAGCACTTCAATCACCAGAAAAATCCCTTTGAATTCGCCGTCAGTATAAAAGAAGACCCCAATAGTCCACGAAAAAGATATCTGTTTTTCAGTGCCAGAGAGACGGAGCTCTCCTGGTTAGACAGGCCTTATAGGCTGAAGCCATCCTGACTATCTAAGTATATATTCTAACTCGCCGTACATACTTGCTTAAAATGTTGTAGTTGTAGTATGTTTAACTATCGTAGTAAAGTAATTGCAGCGAAAGGATTGTCGTATTATTGACTACGGTAAAATATATACACATCTCCGATGTAACCAACAGCCATGGACCTAGGTTTCATCCTCCTTTCGGGCTCCGATGTATGCCATATCCAATAAGTAAGTTGGGGAAAAAAGTGACCCTTCCCTTGAAGGTTTGTTTCCTGATTTTTTTAGTCTTTGAGATAGTTGATTTAAAATATAAATCCTGTCATTTACATATAGACGCTCCTTGTAAGCTGTAAAAGGCACTGAAATAGCGGGTGATTGTAAAGAATCTTATATAAAAGTTTTGTGAAGAAAAAATAAAGAAAAAAGTTTTTTTAATTTTTTTTTTTTTTAGATTTCCCACCAAAAACAGTTTTTGGATTCGTTCCCTTCTTCAAACTGCCGATTCATATGTATTATCTATATATATACATAGAGATATGTACCTATCTATATATATATATAAAACAGTTCCGTAACGGACTGACTGACATATAGCTCACAGACCAAACCGCTGGACCTAAAGGGCTGAAATTTAACATGGCGATTCTTCTTATAGTGTAGGGGTGCACTAAAAAAGATTTTTCAAAATCTCTTCTTAGATTTTTTAAAATTAAATTTTTAAGCTGTTTTAGTAACTTTTTTTAAGTTTATATTTAAAATAATAATCTGGGAGTTATAAAGTTGATATCACGAGAAAGATCATAATTCCTTTAAAATGAAATACTTTTCAAATCTTTACTTCCATTTTCTGATTTTTGGTGAATTTTTAAAGATTAATTTTTAGAATTTAATTTATTAAATGCTGATCACTTGATTTCTTTTTCTGGTGCATTTAAATTAATTCATCGTCACGTGCATAACCACGAAATAGACCAAAAAATTTTTTTCTTACTAATGCGGCTGACGATTGGACATTATCCAAAAAAATATTAAAATACAGTAAAAGATATGTTCCTCAAACTTTACTATATTAACTGTACTATATTCTTTAGTATGTTCTATTAGATTTAATTTGAATATTTTCTTCTGCATTATTATATCTATAAAAAAATCCCTTACGATTTTTTTATAATTTTTCTTTACATCATTTTCATACATTGATCGTTGTATTTATTATACACACACACACACACACACACACACACATATATATATATATATATATATATATATATATATATAATATTTTTTGGCATTAATTGCATACATTGACCGTGGTATTTAATTTAAATGTGCTCCGTAGCTACGTGTGGGTTTTCAGCTAGTGTATGTGTATATATATATATATATATATATATATATATATATATATGTATGTCAAAATTTTGACGCATTTTGGTACTTTCTGTTTAACTATTCACTGCTTGTCCAAGCGATACTGACTGGGTTTGGTGCGCTGCCAGAATTATAACTCGCGAGGACGGATGGACGGTTTTAGAGTCTGAAATTTTGCTTTCCGGAGGACCGACGGAGGAACGTAGTTCTACGTTAAAATGATATTTTTCCCTTTAAGGCTTCTGTGTACTAACAATATTACTAAGGCTGCCATGTACTAACAATACAGTGTTAACGTACCGAGAAAATGTGTCCAAGGATTGCCTACTTGGAATGAAATATTAAAAAAAAAATGTACTCTCTAATAGAGAAAGAAATTTTTTACATTGGATCATTTTTCTTTTTTTAACAAAAATGCAAATAATACACTCATGGACAAAAATATTAGCGCACCAAGAAGGAGTCGTCAAAATGAAACGAAATTTTACATACGTAATGACTACTTTGATATAAGTAAATGATAAGAAAATCAAAGAAAAAGGATAATTTATTTCAGAGAAAAAGGCAAAAGAACGGAGAAGTTAATACTCCGTTCGACCCCTTCTAGCGCGAATGCACGATGCGATACGATCGGGCATACAAGATGAGTCATACAAGTTCTGTATGATGTATTGAGACATTTCGTTCCATATTTGCTGTAACCTTGCCTCTAGTTCGTTCAAACTCGTGGGATGCCCAACTCGTCCTCCCAAATGATCCCAGATATGCTCGATTGGAGACAAATCTGGGGATCGGGCAGGCCAAGGAAGGGTAGTAACAGTGCGGAGACAGTCTTGTGACACCCTTGCCGTATGAGGCCGAGCATTGTCTTGTTGAAAAATGGCTCCTGGGAGCCGTTGCATGAGTGGCAACACATGTGGTTGCAGGATTTCATGAACATACCGCTGGGCTGTCATGGTGCCACGGAACAATACTAGGGGTGACCGTGTATTGTAGGCAATGGTACCCCATACCATCACACCAGCTGTGGGAGCGATGTGTCGCTGTACAGGAAATGCAGGATTGAAGCGTTCACCACGGGCTCTCCACACACGAACACTATTGTCATCACTGCCGAGATTGAATCTGGATTCGTCGCTAAAGACGACCTGGTTCCATTCCGCTGCAGTCCAGTTTCCTCGTGCGCGGCAAAACTCCAAACGGAGGCGTCGATGGGTGGGCGTCAAGGGCAGCACACGTAATGGGCGCCGCGATACCAACTGTCCTTCAGCCAGGCGCCTTCGTATAGTTAGAGAATACACAGAGGACCCTAGTGAAGGTGCTACCTGTGCCTGGATGGCGGCCTATGAAGCAGTTGGCTGTACGCGGGCATTTCTTACGATGTGGCGGTCTTCTCGACGACTGGTCTGTCGAGGGCGTCCTGAGCCTGGTCTTCGTGTACATGACATCTGTCTGGTCCACTGGTCCCAACACCTCCACACAACACAATCAGAGTGGCCTAATGGACGAGCTACTCGCCTAGCTGACCACCCAGCTTCCATCATCCCGACGATTCTCCCCCTCTCAAACTGCGACAACTGCTTATATTGTCTTCGAACACGGCGTAATTGCATGTCTATCTCAGCTCTTCCTTTGTAAATGATTCAGCACACTCAAACAAGCTTTGGTTACCTGTTTTATACTCCACAGAGTACGATGTTCAACGCCCTCTACCGGCTATACGTAATGCGCTATCACGCTACATTTCTAATCATTTGCATATCTCCCCGACATGTACCTTCATTGCAAGTTTCGTTACGATCCCGCAATTATTTCTTGGTGCGCTAATTTTTTTTTGTCCATGAGTGTATTTTAAACTAGCTGAGTGGCAACCCGATGTGTTCCTTTTTCGATTTAAAATGAAATGGTTTTATTTCTTAAAGATTAAAAACTGTTTAATGACTTTTAAAAATATATTAGAATTTTTAAAAAACGAAATAATTATTTAAAATTCTGTTTTTGAAATTTTAGTTTTTGGCTTTTGAAATAATTCTTTCAAATTTCCGTTTTCCAATTTTGCTTTTTAAACAAGAAAGTTCATTCAATTAGAAAAAATTCTAAAGGTTTTAACTTCTCATTTCCTAAAACTAAGATTATTCCTTGTACTTTAAAATTATTTCTGGATTTCAATTATTAAATGACTCGTTCTCAGTCTCGTTCTCAACTAATAATTTTTTCCTTTTGGTAACATGGCCGAATGTAAATATTAAAGGTTATAGGAGAAAAAGTGCTTAAAAAATAGAGAGACAGTTATCAGGAATTCATATCGGTACCAGTCGCGATATCCTGCTATGCTCGGTTCGCGAGATTAGCCCGTCCCCGTGTCTGCTCACTAACATACATTTGTTTACCTTCAGCTGTTATTATATAGATTTTAAATTATTCGGAGAACAAAATCCGGTATAGTGTGTTTTAAACGAGGTTGTATACCTTAAATAAAAGTGTGATAAAATTTTATTTAAATACAACTTCAAAAATACCTGCTGTGAAGGTTCAGAATAAGTTAACTGAAAACACTAAAATTGTTTATATTTCTTTTCCAAAACAAAATCCCATCCATTAAATAAAAGTAGAAAAAAAACTTAACGATCTTCTTCAGAGAGCTAATGCATGTACTTAGGTAACTCAAAAGCTATTTCCAAAACTGTTTCTCCAGGTAAAAAAAAAACCACACCGTTTTCACTGCTTATAAAACACTAGTTACAGGTGTTATGCATCTTTCATCCTTCTAAGCCATTTAACCATCTCTTTTTTTAACCATTTGACCTCTGGTAGTGTGATATATATCTCTGAAAACGGCAATTTGAGGAAGTTTTTTTTTTTTTTTAGAATCATCACACTTGTAATCAAACATTTCGGATTTATTTTACCGTTTCACGTACTACTCCGGTCGCGTGGAAAGAAAATACTTTATTATTTATTAGTAATTGCTGTTTTCTTTGAGTTTTCTGAATGCTTTTTCTAATGTTTTTCCCCCTTACGTGATTTCCGGATTAAACTCGCCATTAGATTGGTTCAGTGCGAATCTTGTAAGAAATCTAGAAAATTTGTATAAGAAGCTAAAACTGCCTCCAATATTGTTGTAATTATACGAGTGGTGTATAGGGATTTCTGTTTGAATAAAGCAGGCAACTGCGTTAAGTTGAAATAGTTCAATGGACCAGGAAAATATACATTTATTATACGAGGGGTGATCAAAAAGTAAGGTTACATAGCCTGCAAGGAAATGTGTACATTTTATTTCATAAAACCAATACAGCCAACTGATAGTACGTACATTAGGTTATTTTTCGACGTAGTCGCTATACCGGTTTCGGCGCTTGTCGCTTCGCCGGATGAGTTTGAATATTCCCTCCTGGTAAAAATCCTGTCATTGCGTGTTCAGCACGTTGTGGCGAAGTGTTTCACCTCCTCGTATGAAGCGAATCGTCGGCCTAATAAATTCGGTCTTCTTTCTCTACTTTCTGTCCAATCATGGTTCCCCGCTGCTTACTTTCTGAAAGCCTGCAATTGAGGGCGTGGCCCAGGTAGTGGAGTTAGACCAATCTTCCTATGGTCCTATGGTCCTTAAAGTGAGGAAAGAGAGGGAAGTCGCTTGGAGCGAGGTCCGGGCAGTAGGAAGGGTAGTCGATGATGTCCCAGCGAAATTTCTTCAACAGCGGGGTGATTTCTGGACTGTATGAGGTCGCACGTTCTCGTGAATGAAGATGCTGCCGGCGAATTTCAACCGCGCTTACATGTTTCTCCCACAGAATTCGAATAACTGAGCGGATTTCTTCGCGAGACCAGTTTACCAAACGAATCGCCATTTCTGTTAACCTTCAAATAGCGCTGTAGGTCGCGGGTAGGTGAAACTCTCCACAGTTAGCGACCGCATGTATTAGAACTACCGCACACAACTAATTTCTGTATAACAGCCGAAACTCCAGGAATATCAACCTTGTAACCTTAGTTTTTGATCACCCCTAGTAGTAGGTCAAATATATACAACCTACAACACAGATAGACACAGGCAGTCTGAATAGACATAGACAGAATAATGTCGTGAGGTACCCAATAGAGTCATGGAGACACTTTAACCTCGGTATGAACATTGGAGATACAGTAAAACCTCGATTATCCGGACTAAATGGGACATAGGCAATCCTGACAGTCGAAAATCCGGGTAATATGGGTAATAAGCAAAACAAAATACTTAACTAATCAGACCGCATATTACTAAAAGTAAACTATGTTTTGTAACAAAATTTCATAGTATTGTTGACAAGACATCAAAAAATAAAAATAATAACTTTTCACATCATTTTTTAACAAAGAATTGGTAAGTCTGGTAAAGCTTTCTGAAACTCAACAGAAAGCGTTTTATTACCATAATTTATTGTACAATCTATGCCGGAACTGTACATTGAATCAAACTAAAAAGCGAATATTTGGCGCACTTATAGTTACTATCATAGTTAAAAATTATTATCTAATGTGAACTTTAAATAAAAATAATGTCTACAAATCTGAACCGGATTATCGGAAGATCCGTATCAACAAGGTTTTATTTCATATCGCATTGTTATTTTGTAAGTGAGCCAGGATACGAAAAATAAGAATTAAAGAAAAAAAAAGCCCAGAAGCCGAAAAATGAGATTAAATAAATAGTAATAATAAAAAAGAAGGAAATGAAGTTTAAATAATAATTAAGTTACTTTTATAAGTTAAAGTGGCGGGTCTTAACATCCGCGAGTGCAGAAAACACAAACGCATCACTGGGGATCGAACCCAGGACGAAAGGGAGATGTTGCGTCACCATGGATTTTAATGATGCGTCACCATGGACTTTAGAAAAACTAAGATGACGTATAGCACACTTGAAACCGAGATTTAAATGATTGCTTGGCAACGAGCAAAAAAATAATTTTGTTATATATGTGTAATTTTAGTTCTTTAAGGTGGCTGTCTTGTGTTGTGTTCGTGTTTCTGTATGTCGAAATGAAAGGTAAAAAGAACGGCTTGACATGTTTTCCTTCTGACAGTAGGCTATGCATACGTTTTTAGGAGCTTAAAGGAACGGATATAGTTCGGCAAAGTGGCAGTCGAGAAGCACTATACAGGTAAAATACCTTGTTTCTAGTTGCTACGTAACAGGAGACAAAAGCTAAAGCCACACACTAGCATTTGCTGAAAGTGAGAGTATTAAGTGGGGAAGTTAACAAAGAGGAAACTGCCTGGCATGGGACAGAAAAACAAGTGAAAAAATGAAAAAGAACATCACATGTATTTATAAACTTATACAGAATCCAGAAAGAGCCGATAGTAACTTTTAATAAGACATCCAATAGAAATCGTTGATACGGGAACACATCAGTGAGAATGTAAAGAACTGCGATCGTCTGCGATTACATTGCTAACAATTGCAAAAAGGACTAAAAATTCATGACCAGGTATAGGTTCTCAAATATTTCCAGATCCGGGTTCCCTGGAATTAGCCGGGTATGATATAACACATGGACCTCAAAATATTTACCCTGAATATTAATGAATATATCGCCCTGCGCGGGGAGGGGGGTTTCTCGATCAAAAAAGTGGCACCATGGGAGTAATGTTGACTCGCCGGTGTGGTGGTACCAGATAAAAAGTAGTCGACAGTTTCACCGGGTCTAGGCGAATTTCTCAAGACAGGTGCCTCCGCATTAACCAAAAATAAACTATAACCTTCTTGAGAAAAGTTCAATGGTAGATTTTTTTTAATTCTTACCTGTGATAATCAAACGCAAGAAATGGTGTCCTTTTCATCCACCTGATATGTGTTCTGAATACACGTGGCCTTGGAAGTGTTTCCGTGTAAACTCATTAGGTGGCAGGGCTGCGCTTAGCTATCCATTGTTCGGCTTGTTAGCTCTGTTGTCACTCCGCCCAACTTTCAAATTAAATATTTCGAAGTGACACCGACCTTGTTAGGTAAGCAAAATTCCTACCTGAATTGTCCCGGGAGAGCTCCTTAGATGAGCTAGATCCTTATGTTCTTGCTTGATGTAATTAAATAGTGTTGGTACATATTACACACATACACTCACTATATTTACTAATTTTGAGAAAAGTTACATGCTTCCCGTCGTAAAAACGGGACCGAAAAATAAACTCACCAACAGGCGCCGTATCTTAACTAACATAATAAAGAAAAAGAAAAGAATAAACTCAGAATTTAATTGCATGTTGCCAAACATCAAAAAATTATCTCGTGAAACGTGGAATGCGTCAACAAAGGTAAACCATGTAGTCAAAACAGGTAAACCATGGAGTCTGCTACAAGCTCATTTAGTAGTTGGAAGTGACACGGATGACGTGGCGGGCGCGGATTCCGAGCAGAGAGTTCACATTAAATTCTGAGTTAAGCTAAGCAAAACCCCTAGTGTATCTCTGCTCTACCACAACCCCCATATTCACCCGACCTGTCACCGTTTTAAAGGGAAGCGTCATAAAGATATTTTAGCAATCCAAACGGCAGGGAAAGATGTGCGGAAAAGCCTCCCGGAAGAAGCTTTCTATGCTTGCGTGCATGACCTCCAGAAACAGTGGCAGCTGTGCAAAAATATCCCAGGGGACTACTTCGACAAGACCTAGGACCATTAATTGCTAAGTTGAATAAATTATGTTTTACGAGCTAAGTCCTGGAACTTCAGACTGTGAATGAAATCCAGAACCTGCAGTTCCCCGGGCTGATGTGTTGACCACTACACCAGTTTATTTAAAGATGATTAGCTCCGAACAGTGTTGCTGTTTAATCAGTTTAACTAAAATTTATAGTTTTATTTAATAATTTAATAGTTACTGAATCAATTGGCTTTATAACTATTGCTAATCAACTTCTTCTTCTTCTTCATCAGCACTACAGCCTGTCACAGGCCAAGGCTGTCTCTACGAGCCTCCTCCATCTTTCTCTATCTGGAGCAATAAATTGCCATCAGTTGACTGCCAGATACCTAAGATCTCTCTCAACAGAATTGACCCACCTGGTGGGGGTCGTTCCTCATTTTCGCGTACCCTCAATTTTTGAAAAAAATTACTAATCAACTAGATATTGTTAATCAACTAGATTTGCTTTCCTTTCAAATAACTTATCAGTCTTTAGAAAAAAATTTTTAATTGCAAATGCAATTGATTATATATCATTTGCCCCGATGCATCGAAGATTCATAAGACTGAAGCTAATAACAGAAGAATTATAATAAAATGACAATAGAACAGAACGGGAATTACATTACATCAAAACAAAAACTAAATTTAAGTACTGGATGTCAACTGTATCAACTCTCTAGCCCGCCAGTATCGACTGTATACGTTTTCTTCATTCAAAGACGAACGGTACAGCAAATGATCTCTTCCCATCTCAAAGTTCTGGTTGCACAAAGTGTCCAAGGGACTATCATATATACCAATGCGGTGATGTTTTACGAGACAATCATGTCCGGTCTCCAAACGGAATGCCTCAACAGCAATGGATCTGGGAGAGTCTGGGATATTATAAATCGAATCCCTCTACTTCTAATTCTTAATCTCTTTATGTAATTTAACGTCATAATTTTTCCTCACAACATTTTTTATGATTATATTTCTTTAGGAAATATAATCATAAAAAACGTTATTTTTTATTTATATTTCTTTAGAAATATCAATATATTATAAATTCATAACGTTGTTTCAAGGTATACGAATACGTTTGGGGCAGTTATTTTCAGAAACCGTACTTATTACGTTATTATTCAAAAACTGTACTTACTAAGGTACGTCTTATTTTTCGAATAATATAGCCCAAATTTATGAAAATGATGAAAGAATAAATCATAACTGTGCACTTTTTTACAAAATTGGAGAGTGTGAGTAGAATATCAATATATTATAAATTCATATATATATTTATATAATATATTATAGAAATATCAATATATTATAAATTCATAACGTTGTTTCAAGGTATACGAATACGTTTGGGGCAGTTATTTTCAGAAACCGTACTTATTACGTTATTATTCAAAAACTGTACTTACTAAGGTACGTCTTATTTTTCGAATAATATAGCCCAAATTTATGAAAATGATGAAAGAATAAATCATAACTGTGCACTTTTTTACAAAATTGGAGAGTGTGAGTAGAAATATAGCAATTTTTCACATACACTTTTCTATCTCTACATAAAGACGTATGAACATAACATTAATTTCTTTATATGATATGTACAGGCCTTCGTAAGTGTTATGAACTAAAAACTAATCCATATCTTGATATTAAAAAAAAATACAGGTCATGATATGTAAAATTTCAGTCATTTCTCGAGAGGTTATTTTATAATTGCTGGTATAAATCAACAAATACTATACCTAGAACCAAATCTGAAGTTCAATACATTCTTAGTATTATGAATACCCCATCAGAAAAATTTCATAAATATTGTTGGATTTTGATTTTCTATTTTTGCGTTTTTTTTTTTTGTGTGTAGAAGTTTAAATAACTCCTTTAATTGTCACTAGATGGCGATACTGCTGCAGTTTTTGCCATCGCTAATCTTCCTTCCCGCGATGTAATTAGTTGCATGCAGTCTTGTAGGGAGGAGTGTTTTTTGCTCGCCGTTCTATTGTTTGTAATGATGTACTGCGAGAGCACCTCTCATGCCAATTTCTGTTGGAATGCTTCTTCAAGTTTTCAAGTTTAGAAATGCCGACATTCTTCCGCGTGAGTATCCAAACATTGCCTTGTACTAGCTGAGTTTTCGCTTTTCAATAAAGTCAGTTTTTTCAACATGCTTGTCATCATTAACAAGTTTGAGCATTGTCAAGTTGTCATCATTGAAGGTTTTCAACCAGTTGAACATTGAATTCTTAGTATCCAGAATACAATCATGGGTAAAACCCAGCGACCTTATGAGCTGTCTAAGAATCTTTTATCCCATAATTGCTGTGTGGTTCAGTTAGTTTCTACTAGTAAGAGTTAAGTTTAACGTTAAGTGAACTGAGCCACACAAATATATTATAATTATACTAGCCGCTGCGCGACCAGCATGGTCGCTTTTTTATATTTTCTTTTGCAAAAGACTCAACTGAAAGTAACATACGTAAGGAATGTCACCATTACCTGTCATCATAAATATACGCTGTTAAGGGGTATTCTGTATAAAGCTGATTCTAAAACATCGTGATTAAAACATGTGACTTTCATTATTTCAGAACAGGGTTAAAGATAAGACTGAGAAATCCAACAACAAAGATTTTAAAAATTACACCCCTCTCTGTATGTACTAGTATTCAAAATTAAGATATCTACACTTTATCATTACATCAAATAAGAAATTGTTGGGGAAACATTTTTTCACTTAAAAAATGGTGTAAAAATTCAGCAAGTATTAAAATATAGTGTGGATTACATCACTCTTTGTATGTAATATTGTTCACAATTCAGATATCTACACTTAATCATATCAAATAATAAATTGTTAGGAAAATTTCTTCCTTTATAAAATGCAGTAAAAATTCAGCAAGTACTGAAAAAAGTGTACAAAATTAACTATTACTGGCTCTCGGTTGTTATGCCGGCGACAGTTAAGCCAAACCTCGCAATTATTTATGCTCTCTCTTAATGAATTATTTCTTCTTCTTTTTTTTCTTGAGACTGTTCCCAATTTTCACTTGATCGTGCAGCTAACATTCCTGATTTCAGTGCGTAAATCCATGTTGACACGCGGTTGCAAATTGTGGACGGCCGCTAATGTTTACATCTGGTAGTTGCAGCCGTTGCCATTCGGAGTGTAGAAATATCGTCGATTTTTGTGCCGCATTCCTTCGCGTTATATATATATAGATTTTAAGTTATCACAATAGTCGTTTACATTTTTGAGAAAATATAAGTTCTTCAGGAAACACAAACTTTTCACTTATATTGAAGTTGATAGCTGTTGCTCTTCTTTAAATTGCTCTCATTTCATTTCTAATGATCGTACAGAAAAAAATAAAAGCAGATTTAGAAACAGAAATTCACATTCCGAAATAAACGGGATAAAACAAATTTATGAATTTTCATGAAAATCGACGTTTTTAACTATACCTTAAGTTATTATAATCTAAAATACACAAAGCATATATAGAGATAACATTTTATATCTTTGTTTGAGGAGACACAGCTAAAAAATTCATAAATATAAAATTGGAACTTAATCACTAAAACAGTTACTATCGATAATATCCAAAATCGAATGATTAGGAACCTGACAACGGATTTTTCTAGCATTCTGCAAGCATTGTATATGACTGAACACAGCAACATAAAAGAAATCTTTTCCTTATGGTTCTAGCTTTAATTTAACAAGGGTAGCAATAAAATCAATACGTGTCTGGAATACCTGAACACGTTGATGAGGTCATAAAACGATACCAAATTGTTTCAAAAACACTTATTGATTGAATATATCGAAGGTATTTCAAGAAGAATGTTTTAAATTAAATTCTTTCAAAGATAACTGCAAAGGGTTCCAAGCCCGTTGCGCAAGAGTAATCAAGTTTATTTTCAGTCTCGTAATGCACGCCATATTCATCTTTTATGTTGAACATAACCGACGTTTTGTCCGACTTAAATAAGTTTAGGTCGTAAATTTGGGAGATATATATAAAGATTTAGCTGACTTTAAGAAGAATAAAAAAACAAAAAACAAAAATGCATTATTTGGATGCTCTACAGACATTAAAATACTGTGACGAAGAAAATCCAGGAAATTTGGGATGGATATAGGGATTGCAGGATTAGACTAAGAATTCAGAACCGGTTTCTGTTCTCAAATTTCTTGAGAACCGGGTACCCGTGTATTACCCGGGTTTAATATAATCCATGGACCTCAAAACATTTGCCACTATTATTATTGAAAATACAATATTTATAATCTAAAGTATGTTAATTTATTGCGTAAGTAAAAAAAATCTTTTTTTTTTTCAATTTATTTATTGAAAAATAAATAAATTGAACCTCAAAACATTTGCCCCTATTATTATTGAAAAAAAAAACTATATTTATAATCTAAAGTATTTTAATTTATTGCGTAAGTAAAAAATCCATTTTTTTTTCAATTTATTTATTGAAAATTTATTTATTTATATAATTTAAGGAAATAGGCTATAAAACCCGAAATTTCCGAATTCTCAGTGACGATTTTTTTTAATATTTGATCAGCGATTAGATCAGCGATTCTCAAATTTTGTTCGTCTCGGTACACTTTTAATAATTTTTAAATTTTGCGGCACATCAACAATAAGATAAATATAAAAGAATTTTACTTAGATAATTGATTTGTGTACCAATAAAATATTTTGTAAAAATAGCACACGAAGTAATTTCCATTGAAATATAAAATGAAATTGCATTACAAAGTAAACAAAATGTTTATTTAACCACAAACTACATATAATGCGAAATTTGAAATTGTTGTTTTATGATAACTTCATTTATATCTGACGCAAAAATGTTAATGCTACTCTCATTTCGTGATCCAGATTTAGAATTCCAGAACAGTATTAGTCCAGAGATGCCAGTTACCAGTCCAGAATTGTAATACAGAGGCTGTTCACACATTTTTTAGACGATGTATATTGTATTCACAAAACTAAATTTCATAAAATTCTTGTGTTTTAAATGTTCTATTTGACATCCCTTATTCTGAACAATCTTTCGATACCGCAATTTCCAGGATAATTATGCCTTTTGAAGTGTCAAAAGAGGTATTCTATCCCATTCCTCCTGAACAGCTTTCCAGAGTCCTGTAAGGGTATTGGGACGACGTTTGGATAATGCAGATTTTAAAAGTCCGAAAGCACAAAAATCCATAGGTGATACATCGGGAGATTTAGTAGGGATATCAGTGAAGGGTATGGCCTTGATACCAGTTTTTTGTTCCATTTCTTTTAGGAAATTTACAGTGGATTTTGATGTTTGACTGTTAGCTTTGTCCTGATGGAGTCTCACAGATTGATGGCACTGTGGGTAAAGCGATGGTATTTCATTCAGAAAAATTGGCGATAAAATATGTTCCTGATAGTATTTGGAGTTAATCTTGACATTTTTTTCCACTCTCTTTATTTTTAACTTGCCATTATAAGAAAAACCAGCAACAATCATGAATCCCTTAGAGAAACTTTCTTTCGATTCTTTGAACCATGTACTTAAATTTTTTTCTCCCCTTTTATGATAATAAATGGCTCTTTTTTTGTTGCAATCATTTAAATACACCCATGATTCATCTATTGTGACAATTGTTTTCCATTTTTCTTTGGATAAGTGTTTCTCATATAGAATTCTGCAGCATGTCCTGCGTTCAGCGATATCATTTGGAAGAAGATGATGCACATTGCGTTTTTTCGCTTTCTTAAGATTTAAATCAACGTTTATCATTTTGTTTACAGTGGACATCGAGCATTTTAATGATTTTTCAACTGTCCTTTGACTAGGGGGATTTTCTTTTAACATTAAACAACGTACCTTTGCAATAGTCGAAAATGTCCGTTTTTTCCTTGGATACTTGTTTGGAATTTTTGTCCCACTTGAGGCTCCAATTTGACGTTTTTTTTCCTTTCTTGCTGACGATATTACCTATCGACGCTTTAGATATCACAAAACCATGACTCTCACATCGTTGTTGGATAACGGAGTATGCATATTTCTCTTCGGAAAGAGCATAAATGTAGCCTTCGAACCAATGCTTTGTTAAAAACGCCATTTTGAATAAAAACAAAACTTTCAAGCCGCAGACGATAATTTTGACTTTTAAAATATAGTACAATTGCAATTATTTCTTTTGCAGCAAACGATTTTTTATTACCGCTTACCAAAATCATCTAAAAAATGTGCGAACAGCCTCTGTAGTCATGCGCATTGGTTCAGCCAATCCCCGTAAGGAAGGGAGAACTGATTGAACAACTTGTTTGGCGTCGCTTATGTGTGGGTATTCACAGTGGCGGCACACTTCAAGAATCACAGTGGTTGAGAATCATTGAGTTAGATATTCGTCGAAGTCGAGATTGCATAATTTTAAATATAAAACGCAATATATTTTTGCAGTAGAAAACTGCAAAAATACAATTTCTTTTGAAAATTTGTATGAAATAAATTTTAAAAAAACACTCATTGGCATATTTTTTCACATCAGGAAGGGATTGATTTCCGAGATGGTTGGACAATCTAGTAGTTAATACTGAGGATACGCTTAAGACAAAGGGTATCATGGTAAAATTCTTTATCCCCATTAAAATGTTGTCTTTTAAACTTAAAATTTTATAATTTTAAATACCCGGTTCTACAATCGTTGGAACCGGTATTTTGGTTCAAAAAATCCCCCCCCCCAGTACCCGGATACCTGGTTTTGTAATTTCTAGATCAGTTGTAGTCAACTCGGTCCCTACCGCCCACTAGTGGGCGGTTCAAGCTTTCATGGTAGGCGGTGAGAATTTTGTCTGTTGTTACAAATTCTGTTATTCCTCCATCCTCCATATATCGAATGCATTGCTAACACATTCGCGAGTTTTAAAATATGCTTTTGCAATTTACTGTTGAATTTCATTTCTAATCTTGAATTACAGACAATAATTCACCGGACACTTTTCGAAGTATACTCATGGTTGAGGCAGCAACGAATTAGCTCCGTAGCCACCCATAGCTATTTATGTATGTATATACATAAACTATAAATAAAAGATAAATTTAAGTAAAAATTTTTTGCAAACCCTCCCATCCAAAATTTACTTCGTACTTACGCTAAACTGAGTCTCTGCGGATATGCACAGGTGGGCGGGAAAGAAACTTTGCCATAATAAATGATACAAAAGTGGGCGGCACCTATTAAAAGGTTGACGATCCCTGCTCTAGATGGTTATAAGATTTAGATGCTTTTGTTTTTAATGTAGGTTTTTGCTGTTTTCCGAATTTCTATTTACTATTTTATGGAACTTTTTAAAGATCCGTATATTTAATAATTTAATAAATGTATGCTTTTTCTGCAGCCATTTGTTACTATTATCAAAACAGCGTTGTTAATAACCCGGTAAACATAACAAACTGTTTAATTTTAATGATTTTTATTTTGTGAAATTATTAAGGATAAGAGCTTCATTCTAGTAATTTATTACATTAATCTTTATTGTCTAGATATTAGTTGTTTTTCTAAAGCAATGGTTTTTAAACGGTGGTCCGATAGAACCCAAGAAGTGGTCCACCAGGTCAGCAATGATAAATAAATACTGGTTCTATCGTTTCAAAACGACCACGATTTCAAACAGTTTTTAAAACTCGGAACAAAAAAAAATTTGTTTCCAATTTTTGGTTCAAATTTTAAAAATTTCACCATTTCCAACCTCTCTCTGACGCTGTGAGTACGAAAAAAATTATTGTTTTGGTGAAAATTTTCTAATATATATTCTGTGTCGTGGACTCGCAGCGTCACAGCCATTTCGCAGCATCACAGCCATTTTACAGCTAATAAAGCCAATAAAAGTTGAAAAGTCGTGTTAGTTTTTAAGCTTTTGTAGGCTTTTATGTTTTCTATTCACTTTACCTTTACGTTACATTTGTTATTGTTATTAAGTTTTTCTTTATTCAGTAAATAAAACCCACTTTTGCCTCTAAAAGGATTGGTTAGGATGCGGTCCCCGATGTA
Source organism: Dolomedes plantarius (assembly GCA_907164885.2). NCBI lineage: Eukaryota > Metazoa > Arthropoda > Arachnida > Araneae > Dolomedidae > Dolomedes > Dolomedes plantarius. The sequence goes on from OU015490.1 coordinate 120,546,485, forward strand.
GTGTTTTTTTCTTTTGTCAAGTGGTCCCTGATTAAGAAAAGGTTAGTAACCACTGATCTAAAGAGACATTAAGTCCTTGTAGATATCTTTAAACAGTTAATCGTTATTACGAATGTTCCATTTATTATAAAAAATTAGTTTAACTGAATACGATTCTTAACGTACTTTTACAATTACGAAAACTCTAGTCTGAATTTTCCTTTCTATAAACCCTATAACTATTGAAAATACCCAATGACCCTTCTGCTGCAAATTACTTTATCCTGTTGTGAATAATTAATGAAACATTTGATTTACTTAGTATATATTTGCAAAAGCGTTACTATTTTTATGAGTTACTGTATTGTGATCCCCTTTTTTTCCAGATACTGAAGTGACCTTTCGAGATCCCGATGGTGCCATTGTGATCTACAATGCCCAAACACACGAGAAAACAATCATAGTAAACAATGTTACCCTTGTAAGTATTTTAGACTATACTATATATATATATATATATTATGATACTTTCAAATACGGCCTTTTATCATCTTATCTAAATGACTCTCCTTATGGTTATATCCCCCTCAAGAAATATTTAGCCATGTAAATAAACAATATATGTGTGTATGTATATATATATATACGTCACTGCTTGAATTTACCTAAATGGGGAACAAATAATTAACGGGAAATTAAGCAGATGGGAGCACCGTTTAGACCACCGTAGTTGGTTTTATAATGTTTTGTGCACGACACTCCAGAATGCAATCGGGATGCTACGGGGATTTTAAAAGTAAAGTAGAGAGCCTGGAAAATCGCATTACCGAAAGAATGTATGCTGTAAGGTGAGAGGTCGAGGAAAATGGCGAAATGACGATGGTTGAGCTAAGGTTTACATTTAAAGAATAAATTAAATTGCTTATAAATTAAAGTGTTTTCATTACCGATCTCCCAATGCGATTGCATCTTGTAGGACTAAATTTATGCGGATGTAAAGAACTTGTCATACATATGTCGAAATAGCAAATTGCCGGAAAAAAATTCGATATATAGAAATTTCGATATATAGAATTGAGCTTAGTTTTATCATAATTCTCCTAAAACATTAAAATTAAAGCAAATTTTCGTATACGAAACTCCATTTCTAATTTATAGGCGAATCACATTAAATGAAAGTTAATAACTAAAAAATGAATTAATAATGAAAGATTTATTGAATACTACATATTTAAAAAAAAACAATAATCCAGACAATGGTTACAATGATCACAGTTACACTCTTTTTAAAAAAAACTACGAATATCTTGCTGAACAGACAGTTTTGCGGAAAGTTCAAAGAAATGTTCGTATTTATTCAATCCACTAAAAACTTAATCAGGGACATTTTCCGAAAATTGAAATCTACGACATATTGTTTCAAATGCCAAAATTTGGGAGATTATATTCTAAAGTGGAATAAAATCTCCCAATTTGTCTTGAAAAAAATTTAGATATATAGAAACAATTTTTCTATGTAATGAACATGGAGATTTGCTAAGAGTTCGATATATAGAAAATTTCGATATGTGGAAGTTCGATATATGGAGGTTCGACTGTATATTTATTTATTTTTTTATTTATTTATTTATGTACGTATGTATATATGTATCTATGTGTGGAAATACGTATGCATAAAGCTAAGCTTAGAATTTCCATCTCTCATGGATTTCTGTTTCATCTTGATTATACCAGCTGTTTCCTGGATTGCAGTCGACCTTTTTCTACCTTTACTAAGAGTAACTAAGCAACCGAGTAACTATAAATTGAGATAGTTTAAACAAAAGAGGTAATATATATCCGATAAAATCAAAATATATAAGTTTCGGTCTAATACCGATGCGCCGTAAGCTGGGTTAATCTGATATGAATTGACGCTGAGTCGCGCAATTTTAAGTACACTATTTTCATATCCGCTATTGCATCTCCTTCTCGTAAAACTTTCTGTCCCCTCTTATTTATACCCGCTATTTTTGTTGCAGAGAGGCAATATACCTTTTTCTACAATTAATCAGAGTATTTTTCATAGAAACAGAGCATTTTATATATAGAAATAGGTTCCTTGGGTCCGATGACATCTAAATAAATCAGTTTCAGGGAAATTTCTATCACTTGTAGGTACTGCCATACTAAAACAAAGCTAGTGTACACACAATGTGTTGTATATATATATATATATATATATATATATATATATATATATGTGTTGTATATATATATATATATATATATATATATATATATATATATATATATATATATATATTTATATTACGGTGGACCGAAAAACCTTTTTTTACGGAAACGGCTAGTTGAAAATGTTGTTACACTTATATATAAGAAAAACCGTAAATATAATTTTGTGAAAAATACAACTTCTGATCGCGCATTCATTTTGAAATATTGATATAAAATAATAAAATAATTTTTTTCAGAATTTTTTTGAAAAGCTCTGATATAATACATTTCAAATACAATATTTCGCAATGTATAGTAAATGGGTGTTAAAAGAGAGGGAAACATTTATATATATATATATATATGTGTGTGTGTGTGTTTGTGTGTGTGTGTTTGTGTGTGTGTGTGTGTGTGTGTGTTTGTTTGTTTAAAACATTTCTTGTACAAACAAAACATTCAAAAGTACCATTTAGAAAAAAACGTATATTCATACGATTGCTGCAAATGCTGTTTTTACTGCAGTTTTTACTTTCGTCGCTCCAATTATCCCACATTATTGATTGTTGAACACATTAAAGGCAGCTTTTGAAGAAAATTCCGGCATAACTGACCTTGACAACAGTGTGCTTCTTATGTAGCCATCTCTAGATTCACTACCTCACACACTTTGGCTAGCCGCGGTGTGAAGTTTGACGCAACGCTCCACAGCTTGAGTGTGACATGGAAATCTATTGAAGACTGAAATCAATGGTCTGCCAGTTTTGATCATTTCTTCTATTTCTTCGTTCGGTACATTCCTTAGCAAATGTGGCGGAGTGACATTATAAACATTTCACTTAATCATGTCAACGTAAACGATTGCGTTGAAGTCAAGTGTTGGCACTCTAAAGTCCCTAATTGTTTTCCCCTTGCAATTTACCCGAGCTTTGAGAACTGGATGTAATCCCAGTTCTATCACATGTTGTCTTTCGTCCATAACCATTGCCACAATTGAATTTTCGTGTGTGCAAAATATGAGTTTCGTTCTATTACTGGGTCGATTATTTTTCGCAAATGTTCAGGGTGGTATCGTGTTAATCGGATTGCCTCAAACACAATCTTAGGACCTTCAGAAAAATAACCACTTTCTTTGATCCGGAACCACAGTGGCGTGTAACAGTGCAAAATGAAGTACACCAGCTGCTTCAGTTCATCTGAGGGGTTTTCTTTACTGACATAATAGTCTGAGTACTCTATTTGCTGCTGTTACCCATCGTGAATGTGCTAATTGACCTGGTTCTCGAGCTGCCAAATCCGCTGGGCATTGACCAAATTTAATTGCTGCAGAAATATCTAGGAGACATAGCTGTTCCTTTGTCAGCTCTTTCTTGTCGGTATTAGGAATAGAGCAGTCAATGGGTAAAAAATCTACCACAGGAAGTTTTTCACAGGCTTTCATTTTTTTACCTACTTCACCACTAAAGGATATAATGGTCCTGCTATAGCTCTTTCCAAGTGATGGAAAAGATGTCTGAATGGTAGCTTGTTGAAATTTAGGAGGCAAATACACCATTGCAGTGGTTTACCAACTTCTAGCTCGATTTGACAAATGAAACCATTTTTCCAGCTAGTATTAGTGCCCATTCCGTCACTTCCAATTAAATCGAGCTCCTGCAGAGAATTATTCGGTTTAGCCAAATGTGTAACAATTGCCACAGGGATGTCTTTAGAAAGTCCAGTAGTGGATGAAACATGGTAAAGGTATTTTGAGCCTGGTTCTTGAACCAAGGAATAAGGTTCTTATTTTTGGGTCCGACGATAAAGTTTATACCAACCATTTCAATCACCATAGTCTCATCCTTCCTGCCATCAAAGTAAGACCATAAAAAAGTTCATTTATAGCTTTATACTGCAAATGATGTCTGTTACTAATATTTTCTCTTCTCACTTTGTTCTTGTCGACAACATGAGACGTCTTCCTCGTTTATGATGCCGAAATCTTGGAGCACACTAGACGTAATCCGGCTGTAGTGTGGTCAGATGCCCCACATGCCAGAGCAGTTGCTTTAAGTTTTATCCTCATTTACCAGGGCTTAGATGTTATCAGTTTTTTCTCATCTGGTTCGAAAAGCTCATCTCTTTCACCGTCACCCTCATTGTTTCCTTCGTCCTGTTCATTTTCGGGCTGCTCAGTGGTTTCTTTACATTTATACCCATTTTCGCTCGAAGTACTTGCACCTTGGTTTATTTTATAGTAATCAGCGAACAAGGTATTTCTACGTAGCCTTTCTAAGTCTTCAGACCCTATTTTGTCGAAATTGTACTTTATTTGAAGATACATCAATCTCAGTTCAAGAATTGGTATCTTTTTGGCTTTTTCGCACTTACACATTATACTTATTGGACACACATACACATAGCCGAGTTATTCTTACAAGTACATTAAAAAAATAGGACATTTACATGCGGCTACATCAAAAAGAAACGTGGAAGAACGTTTGAATGATTCCAATTTTTGTTTGATCACGTACGTACGATTTTCTTATTTTGTAATACAGGTCATGACGTGCTTTTAACATAGCAACAACCCCTCTTTCAGTGAGAGGTGGAATTGTAGCTTTTTGATAAAAAAGTATAATTTCCTTAGAAACTCGGTGCTACATCGGAAAAAGCAACTTTTTTGTCATTAATTTGTAATGACAAATCATACCTTACTTGGGAGTAGCATTTCATAACTTCGTAGGTAGGGTGTTCATTTGGAGATAAATCTGATCGATTGCTGAATATCGGACTCTGAAAATCCTTCCTGGTAAAAAAGATCGTAAGTCTTGTCATTATAACTACAACAGTCACTCGTCAGTAGGGAAATAAACAAAATCACACAAAGAAAGCGAAACTTGCCACAAGCATGTTAGCAACACTGAATGACAAATGGAATATGGGTGGGATGGAGGGAATAGGTTGGAAGACGCGTGTCACGTGTCTTCCAATTCAGTTTCCAATCGCCGAAGGATCAAATGAAAAAAAAGCAAAGGGGAGTGGGGGTAACGAGAAGATGCTACTAGTCTCCCAGAGACAGTCAGTCGCCTTATTGCAATCCTTCAAAATATGGCTTTTACGCTAGTTTTTAAGTCAATGCGCGATCGGTTAATATTGAATAATCAAGGGTTTTGATTTTTTTCACGTACTATTAGCTTTACCATACATAACCTAAACTAGCACTTTCCGAATTTCAAACGTTTGAGGCTTTCAAAAAATTGGTAAAGTTTCTTTTTCTTATTTATTTCAAAACTTTGAAGTTAATGAGAGATCGGAAGATATTTATTTTTGCAAAATATTTTTAAGGTTTTTCAACTTTTTTCAACTCGCTGTTTCCGAAAAAAATAAAAAAATAAAAAAAAGGTTTTTTCGGCCCACACTAATATATATACAGTCAAACTTCCGGCCACCTCTCTAAAAGGCCTATTGTGTTAAGCACCGATAAAATACTTTTTTTGGATCCATTACTGGCCGCCATAGAGACGTTTTCCTGAATATACACTCTGTCACAAAAAATATATATGCTCCCAGAAGAAATCAAGCTACTATCACGAAACTTGGCCGGAATGGTAAAAGATATGCAAATGATTAAAATTTCGACGCCAATGAGACAAGGATAAGCGCGCTATGCGCATATGAGATGCGCAGCTGGGAGAGTTTAAAAGCATTACTGCTCGTGCCATAGGGTTATTCAAACAAACCGACTTGTCTGGACGGTAGTGTGACTAGAGATGATGCCTCTGAGACGTAACTGGCGACAGTACGAACAATTGTCGGACTTTGAGAGGGGTCGTATAGTAGGCCTCGGAGAAACAGGTAGGTCGAAGAGGCGTATCGGCCACCACATCGGTCGGAGAGATATCGTAGTAGCTCGCTGTTGGCAACAACGGATCACGAAAGGGACAGTCTACCGTCGCGGAGGGTCAAGGCGTCCCAGAAACACAAATGCGCGCGAGGATCGCACAATCATAAGACCGGCCATGTCCGCACCAACAACGTCGCTAGAATCGGTTCGACGCTGTTTACCACCTTCCAGACATCCGGTGGTATCAAGGGAAACGATTTGGAGACGACTGGCTGACGAAAGTAGATGGAACCAACGTCCATTAAGACGCCTACCACTGACCCCACATCATAGGCAGTGGCGATTGGATTTTCGCCGACCTCGGGCAAGCTGGAGTGACCGACTGGAGGCGTGTGATTTTCAGCGATGAATCCCGATTCAGTTTCAATGCTAATGACCAGCGCATACGCGTGTGGAGACGGCCAGGCCACCGGTCCGATCCGACATTTGTTGTCGAGAGGCATACGGCGATTTCACAAGGTGTGACAGTGTGGGGGCGATTTGTTGGGACACGCGATCACCTCTAGTAGTCCTTCAACGCACTTTGACGGCACGCAGTTACGTGGACGAGATTTTAACGCCAGTTGTACTGCCAATGCTATGAAGTCGCCAAGGTGCCATTTATCAGCAAGACAACGCTCGTCCACATACTGCGCGACTCTCCCAACAATGTCTTCAAGGATATGACGTAATCCCATGGCCTGCCAGGTCACCAGACCTCTGGCCAATAGAGCACGTCTGGGACGTGCTTGGAAGGCAACTGCAGCCGTCCCGGAATACTGGTGAATTAACTGCCCAGTTGCAAAGATTATGGCATGATCTTCCGCAGGAGGTCATAGGTGACGTTACTGTTTCGATGCCACGCCGTGTTTCGGCTTGTATAGCTGCCAGAAGTGGATTTACTACTTACTGATTTGTAACCTTTCTCATGCCATATCTTCTTCATAAAACGGTCTGTTCTTCTTAATTTGTAATCATATGCTTATCTCCTCATACACTACATACATGTTAAGTTTCGTAATAATAGCTCGTTTCCTTCTGGGTGCATATATTTTTTTGTGACAGAGTGTATATACAATTTATATATGTGCAACTACAACCGCCGCATATTTGAATAATACATAGGAGTTTATTTTTCGTTTCGAAATTTCTCGAGACTCATGTTTAATTGCAAAATATTATGCATTGTATAATTAGTCAAAAACCCAGCTGCCAGACAACATGTAATTACCATTTTATATTTTTAGATTTTAAAATAAACTAATCTTCACTAATTCCTCATCCTCTTATCTTTTTTTCAGAAACCGCTCAATATACAGTCTTATAGCATATCTCCCGATCGCAAATATGTCCTACTGTCTTACGACCATGAACAGGTGAGTTCTCCCTTCCATCTCTCTTTGCCAATTGTTAATAAACACGAAAAGGATTAATTTCGTATGAATCTTTTTTGGTATTTGAATTGCGTGCATTGCTTTTAAGATTATTTAAGTAAATACCCGCAGTCAAAATAATTTTCATCGCTTGTTTGTCATTACAAATGTATGTTTCTCGATTAAGCATTTAGATTATGTTGGAATTTGAGAATTAAAATATTGTAAAATTTGCATGTTATTGCTTATATTTATAAACTTCTCTGGAACTGATTTCTTTGCTGAAAAATAATAATTTGTAAAGGTAAGATTTATTAATCGAATAACGTCGGT
>OU015490.1:120559248-120666748 GCA_907164885.2 Dolomedes plantarius
TTTCATTTACTTAGTTTTTCATGCGATTGGAGTAGTAGACTGCCATCCAGTTTTTTACAGCTCACTACGCGATATGAATACTTGAGCTACTTGATTCATTCGCATTCAAGTTTGCTTACTTTCAGAATTCATCGCAAAAGTAAACAGATTTTTAAAAACTGTTAAATATACAGCTAAAAGCATCCAATTTTTTTTTAGTTATGAATGTTTTATAGAAAAATAGGCTGAACAAACATGATTTGATGGAGAAGATATTAGTTTTTAGGTAAGAAAAAATTCTGATCCATATCGGAAATTGAAATTAAGCCTAACCGGCTGTTTGTTTACTGAGGGCTTCAATTGAAAGATGAGTACAGCCTGGAAGTGTTATACAGAGACGACGGCTATTATATATATAATTTGTTATTTTCTTACAGTCGCAGCGACGTGTGTAGTAGGTTAGAATTTTATATTTTAAAGCTCAAAACGATTGTTTTTATTCCGAAAAATGTATTTTTTTATATTTTTTTCACAAAAATTATTTGGATTTTTCTTGATGTCTGTTATGTTAAAGTGGGTATTGTGACGATATGGATGGTTTCTCCCAGATAGCTGAGCATAGACTAATTCATAAATACGGAATTTTGGTTTTAAAACAAAACTATATTTATTTTACACTATATACAATCTCGAATTAACGAGCAAAGATTCCGCCCGAAGGCACCGGGGAGTTAAGAATTATCCCCTGAACAGTCGGAGTTACACCGACTACCTGATACGGCGCTAAGCCCGGGATTCAAAGTTCCCAAATAAACGATGTCTGGCCTAAGCCAACAGGTGTCTATCACCTTCCGAGAGTAGATCAACTTGATACAATTTTTTGACTTTGCGTGATATCTCAAAAACAATTCCGGATAATAGCTTAATTTTATTTTTACATACACAAGGGGCTTCGCCCCTAGGCTCGCTACGCTTGCTCATCTGTTAGGGTCAAGGTCAAGGTATATTGAGTTTGTTGGAATGCGATGGTCTTACGACTTTGAAAATGGTACGCACACGCAGTCAACCAAAAGCGAATCGATTCCCATTCGAATTTTACAACGATTGGGTCATTCATTTGTTTACAAGCCAAGGGGAGAATTTCGGATCCTCCTATCGCGTTTGAAGAAATTCGTGTTAATATATCGTTCTTTAAAATTCAATTAAAAATCGAAATTTTAAGATAGAGACTTGAAATGAGGTTTATATGAATGAGAAAGCTTTCATCTTCCAAAGGATGTAAATATTTTCTTTGTAAAATAAAAACTAGAGGAGCATCGATATTACATCCACATATGTGACGATATTTCTCGAAAAAGTGGGTTTAATATTTTGATGAAAATATTAGTCTGTTTTAAATTACTTTTAAACAAATGAGGTCTTGTTTGAAGGAGAAATGTCCGTAGTCTTAGATTGTAAAACGATCAAAATTCTACGATTAATTTTTGGCGAGTTATCGTAATCTGAACATGAAAAAGGTCAATATTTTTCCACAAAACATAAAATAAAAAAAACTTAAAGTCCGACAAAGATGAGATATGTCTTACTTTCTTTCCCGCATTTTTCTGCATCTATTGGTATCAGTCTCGACCCCATACCCCCAGCGGTTTCGGATGAGATAGCGTGACAAGCTTTTGACAGCGGCGGCAGTTACTTTTTTTTAGAATAGAGAGATTAATACATACATATTTTTATGTATTATTAATGTATGTAGTATGTATGTATTTATGTATGCTATGTATGCATTTATGTAGGTATTAACGTAATCAGATACATTAACTTCCTGCATAAAATACTCTAAAAGCTTCAAATTATATTTAGTAATAGATATTTTACAAAAAATTGTAGGTGAGAATTTATGTAGAAAAAAAAATTGATTAATTATTAAATATCAATTTTAAAGATGGAGGGAATTAAAAGTTAAGCCAAATGTTATATTTAAATTTAAATGTCAAATATTCTTACTTTACATGCAAATATACGTGTTATGTGAATATTTATGTAGTAAATACGTGTTTTTTGTAATATTAATATATATTATCAGTTTTGCAATATTTATATATATATATATATATATACATATATATATATATATATATATAGAGAGAGAGAGAGAGAGAGAGAAATGAAAATAGTGCATGCCTTTTGTTTATTTTGTCAAATAAAGAAATAATTTTCTCTGTTTTCAGTCAGGTGCAGCCTTTTTTACCTGATATGCCCTACGGTGTCTTTCAATACGTTACTTGGGGTAGCCAGAATAGCCAAATGGTAAGTTGACTAAAAACGTTTATTTTTTTAAATAACCTTAAAAAAATATGACCTTCGAATGCCATTTCAATTAATTGTCTTTGCTTAAAATGCATTTCGGTGTGTTAGAAATATAACTAGCAGGTTGCGATACCGTGTACAGACAGAACACTAAAGTACTCTTTTCTCGGTAATTTCTAAGATAATACAGCTTTCTTCTTCAACAGCAAAAAGAACAGAAAGTGTAACACAAAAAGCTAAGGTTTGTAATATGGAGCTCAGCGAATCTATCGCTACACAATAGAGAAACTATGAAGGTTTGAATTGGCAACTCGAGAAGCAGAAATAAATAGCCAAGGAAAGGTGAAATAAAACGTAAAAAATGATCTGAAAATTTAGTTAATGTCTGCAGTTTGTCCCTTATATTAATATGGTTTTATTCACTAATCTTTCTTCATCTTTTTTCATACATTATAAGATTGCCCTTTGTGTGTCATTTTTCTTTCTCCAAGTTTTAAATTCTCTGTTTCACGTTTTGGCAATTCCTCATTTTTTGGCACCACTCTTTTGTGGCAAGTTTTCCCAGCTTTGCTTATTTTTTAAGCATTCTGTTAACACTTGACCTTAAGAGGAAAACTGTTTTGGCTCCTGAAATTCTAGAATAAGTTTAATTTCCAATTATTTATACAAAAGATTTTAAAGTTTTTCTTTCAAAATCCTTCATGGTTTGCTGTGATATGCACATTTATGCATTACAAATGATGTTTGAAAAAAAGAAGAAATGTATTTGATGGCTAACTGAAAATTCATTTAGATTTCAAAGTATTTTCGTATATATATATATGGATATATATATGGATATATATATGGATATATATATATATATATATATATATATATATACACTCTGTCACGAAATTATATGCACCCATAAGAAATCGTGCTACTACCACGAAAGTTGGCAGGAATGCAGTCTGGTAAGCCATATGCAAATGATTAAAATATCGACACCAATGAGACAAGGATAAGCGTGCTATGTGCATATGAGATGCGCAGCTGGGAAAGTTTAAAAGCATTATTGCTCGTGCAATAGGGCTATTTAAACAAATCTGTCGACTTGGATGGACGGTATTGTGACTAGAGATGCCTCTGAGACGTAACGGGTACGAACAATTGTCGGACTTTGAGAGGGGTCGTATAGTAGGCCTCAGAGAAACAGGTAGGTCGAACAAGCGTATCGACCGCCACCTCGGTCGGAGAGATATCGTAGTAGCTCGCTGTTGGCAACAACGGATCAGGGAAGGGACAGTCTACCGTCGCGGAGGGTCAAGGCGTCCCAGAAACACAAATGCGCGCGAGGATCGAGCAATCATAAGACCAGCCATGTCCGCACCAACAACGTCGCAAGAATCGGTTCAACGCTGTTTACCACCTTCCAGACATCCGGTGATATCAAGGGAAACGATTTGGAGACGACCGGCAGACGAAAGTATAAGGAGCCAACGTCCATTAAGACACCTACCACTGACCCCACATCATAGGCAGTTTCGATTGGATTTTCGCCGACCTACTAGAGTGACCGACTGGAGGCGTGTGATTTTCAACGATGAATCCCGATTCAGTCTCAATGCTAATGACGAGCGCATACGCGTGTGGAGACGGCCAGTACACCGGTTCGATCCGGCATTTGTTGTCGAGAGGCATACGGTGATTTCACAAGGTGTGACAGTGTGGGGAGCGATTTGTTGGGACACATGATCAGCTCTAGTCCTCCTTCAACGCACTTTGACTACACGCAGTTACGTGGACTTGATATTAACGCCAGTTGTACTGTCTATGCTATCAAGTCGCCCAGGTGCCATTTATCAGCAAGACAACGCTCGTCCACATACTGCACGACTCTCCCAACAATGTCTTCAAGGATATGACGTACTCCCATGGCCTGCCAGGTCACCAGACCTCTCACCAATAGAGCAGGTCTGGGACGTGCTGGGAAAACAACTGCAACTGTCCCGGAATACTGGAGAATTAACTGCCCAGTTGCAAATATTATGGCATGATATTCCACATGAGGTCATAGGTGACCTCATTGATTCGATGCCACGGCGTGATTCGGCTTGTATAGCTGCCAGATGTGGATTTAATACTTACTGATTTGCAACCTTTTCATGCCACATCTTCTTAATAAAACGGTATGTTCTTCTGAATTTGTAATCATTTGCTTTGTAATCATCTCCTCCTACACTACATACATGTTAAGTTTCGTGATAGTAGCTCGTTTCCTTTCGAGTGCATATATTTTTTTATGACAGAGTGTATATATATATATATATATATATATATATATATATATATATATATTTATTTATTTATTTATTTATATCCAATCACCAACAGTGTGGTCACATTGAAGGAGGGAGAAGTGAATTTGCTGCATAAAGTGGTGTTTCAGTGAAATTTGTTTGTTATTCATTTGTCTGCTTACAACTTTTTCGGTATTCATCCCTTATCTTTATAGCCCAAAATACTGGTGCTGCTGTCTACTACGTGCCGTCTACTCGTGAATTTGTATTTTGATGTTTTACTTGTCTTTTATGCAAATTCTCGGGTGTGCCAACAACAGCGCCATATCTTCCCCTATCGGTAACTTTTGGAACTATTTTTTTTCAAACGGAAACTCTTTCCCATGTCATTCTTAGTCTCTCTATCAATTTTGGTGGAATTCCGACTGATAGATCGAGCTACAAATGGATCCTAGTAGTGTCAGGTAAAAACAAATCCCCCTGTATATATATATATATATATATATATATATATATATATATATATATATATATATATATATATATATATATATATATGCACCGGATGGTCATAAAGAAACTTTGGTGATATATGGAAGTCTAGCGGTGGTTCCGTTCAACCTATCGAGATGATATTTCAGATATAGTTATTCAGTGGTATGCGCTCGGGATTCTAAGAACGGCAACACAGTTACGCTCACGGTTGCGGTTATAGGTATAGAAACTCGAAATTTTCAAATTGCAACGCCCATTTTTTCCCTTCGCAAAATGCTCAGCGCATGCGAAAACCCCAAAAAGCGTTGGAACAGTACGTGTATCACAAAAAATGGACGCGTTATGCACGCACAAAAAACAGCTCTGCAAACGACCAACAAAGACACGAACGGGACGCACGGAGGAAATTTGCATATGACAGAGGCTAGAAACCAATCACAGAACGCCGTTCGCCAGATATTTAGCGTAGAAAACCGATAAAAAGCTCTCTGATCGTGTTTTTGCTAGCCATTCGCAGAGCTGTTTTTTTGTGCGTGCATAACGCGTCCATTTTTTGTGATACACCTACCGTTTCAACGCTTTTTAGGGTTTTCGCATGCGCTGAGCATTTTGCGACGGGAAAAAGTGGGCGTTCCTATTTGAAAATTTTTAATTTTTATACCTATAACCGTAACCGTGAGAGTCACTGTGTTACCGTTCTCAGAATCCCGAGCTCATACATCTGAATAACTATATCTGAAATCTCATCTTGATAGGTGAAGTAAAAATAGGATGGTAATGAAGTAAAACAAAATAGTTCAAGGGTAATTAATGAGAGGTATAGTGATTTTATATGAGTACATTGCAATAAGATGTCGTGTATGTTCTGACAATGTTAACAATTTGAAAAGGGTAGGTAATTGGCAAGAAGCACTCAGTTGACAATGTAACATTGGGACTTGGAAAATAAAGATTATGTGCCTTTTATCACTCTAGATGAAGAATGAAACTGGACCATGCATGCTGAAGACAAGGAAATTTGCACACACAAAAATTTCTTGAAAAATACCTGTTTATTATGTTTCTTCGAAGACTTATAAAACAAAATCACCAGTATTACACCTCCAGGCAGCCCGTATCATGGAAAATGTCCGAAGACAAAAATTCGAGGAGACAAGCTCCAATATTGCAAACAGCATTCATCTCGCTAAAAATCGTACTCTGTTTTATGGAGGGGAAGCAAATGCTTTTCTACCCAAAACCTGCTCACACAAGCCTAGGTTAGTGCTTACTCTGATAAAGAGATCCCATTTCCTTTTAGTCTAAACAACAAAATAAAGTCTGTAGAAGGGGATAAATAATAGAATAATATACACTAGCTGTATCAAAGGACTAAATTAAAAGAGAAATTAATTAAACTGCGATTATATCGTTATTATCTTTAGGAAAGATCGGCGTATGAATACATGTAAGCTATTGCACACGTGGGAAGTAGTTATTTTTGCAGTTAAGTTGAGAAATTGAATTGCGATGCGAAATTCGAATGAGGGAATCGATTCTATAATTGGAAAATGTAAATATTTTTAGCTATTGTAGATATTAACAGTATAATCGCTTTAAGCATACAATATGTATCTGGAAAATAGTTATATTTTAAATTAATATTAATACATTTAGCAATTAATTGTTTAAAGATGAAATTAATTAAGTTAAGTTAATAGCGGTTATAATTAAGTTTTTAAATTTTAGAGTAATTAATTTTACATAGTGGCATTATGCCACAATAGGTTGAACGGAACGGCTACTAGAGGTCCATATATCGCTTTTGTAGGCCGATCGCAGAGCTCTTTTTTGTGCGGGCATAACGCGTCCGTTTTTTGTGATACAGGTACCTTTCCAACGCTCTTTAGGGTTTTCGCATGCGCTGAGTATTTTGCGATGGGGAAAAAAAGGTGTTGCTATTTGAAAATTTCGAGTTTCTGTACCTATAACCGTAACCGTGAGCGTCACTTGGTTGCCGTTCGCAGAATTTCGAGCTTATACCTCTGAATAACTATATCTGAAATCTCATCTCGGTAGGTTGAACGGAACAGCCACTAGAGGTCCATATATCGGCAAAGTTTCTTTTGACCACCCGATATATATAGAGAGAGAGGGAGAGAGATTAATAGAAGCGTATAAGTTCAATATATTGTCTATTTAATACAGAAGCACAATATAAGAATTAGTCGCAGCCCAACAACAGCTGATCAGAATCTGCACTATTAGGTGAATTCAAAAGAATTGCTTTAGGTGAAAAATAGCCTTCAAATATGTTATAAAAAGCATTTCTATATGTGTTTTTACATAATTATACATTCATGCATATATATGAATCATTTATTTTAAATTACTCTAATGTAAATATGGAATTGGTATACTCATTAGGGCAGCAAATTTAAAGTAGTTTCACTTCAAATTTTAAGTTATTTCACATTATCTTGGCTTTAAAATCCTGATTCGTGTTCAATTTATACACGGTTTGATATAAATTTTATAGAGATATCTCAAATTTATTTCCTCTATATTAAAATTTTATCAAAAGAAGAAAATATATGCCTCGAGTTAACTTAACGCATCTAAACTATATTTTCAAAAGTTTTAAATTAACCCACACAGTATATTTACGAATTTTACTCTATTCAAAATATCTTCGATATTAGAAAGCAAAATTCACCCTTTTTAATGCCGCTAAGGCTTTAAGTAAATTTTGAAGGCTTGCATCCTTTTAAAATGCAAATTTAATGCATAGAATTTAATATATCAACTGATGTCCGGAAAAATAAATTACTAATGGTAATGCGAACATTGGTTGGGTTTATCTGAACTATGTATAGTCAGTCATCTGATGTTATGAATAAAAAAAATTACAGGTTTTAAGGAATCTACCTACTTTGAATTGCTCCAGTTCAAAAGCCACTATCTTAAGATTATAAAACTGCTTTACTTTTTTTTCGTACAATCATTGCATGAGAATTTATGAATAACTAGCTGAATACCTGTACTTTGCTACGGAGTACATTCAAATTAAATTCAACGGTCAATATATGCAATTAATGCCAATATATATATATATATAATATTAAATACAATATAATATAATACAACGATCAATGTAAGCAATTGATGTAAAAAACAAAAAATATATTTATAAAAAAAATCGTAACGGATATTTTTATAGACAAAATAATGTAGAAGAAAATATTCAAAATAAATCTAATAGAACATACTAAAGAATATTGTACAGTTAATATAGTATGATTTTATATCCAAGTTTGAGAAATATTTCTTTTACTGTATTTGAATATTTTTTTGCATAATGTCCAATCGTCTGCCGCATTAGCAAGAAAAAAAAATTGTCAATTTATTTCGGTTTTATGCACTTGACGCATAAAAATTTAATTTTAAAAAAATCTAAGAAAATTTTTTTCAAAAATCTCTGTTAGTGCACCCCTACACTATAAGAAGAATCGCCATGCAAAATGTCAGTCGTTTAGGTCCAGCGGTTTGATCTGTGCGTTATATGTCAGTCAGTCAGTTACGGAACTATTTTATATATATAGATATACGAGTATATATATATATATATATATACTAGCTGAAAACCCGTACTTCGCTACGGAGTACATTCAAATTAAATACAACGGTCAATGTATGCAATTAATGCCGAAAGAAAAATTATACATATTTATAATAAATTCAACGATCAATGTTATGCAATTGATGCAAAAAAATGAAAAATGTATTTATAAAAAAATCGTAACGGATATTTTTATAGACAAAATAATGCAGAAGAAAATTTTCAAATTAAATCTAATAGAACATACTAAAGAATATAATACAGTTAATAAATACCTGGGAATACAGTACAGTTTGAGGAACATTTCTTTTACTGTACATTAATATTTTTTTGGATAACACTGTACTTTTTTGATATTGTACTTTAATATTTTTTGGTCCAATCGTCTGCCACATTAGGAAGAAAAAAATATTTTTTTTGTCTATTTCGTTGTTATGCACTTGACGGACAATTAGTTTAAATTATCACAAAAAGAAAAGAAACCACGGGATAAGCCTTTAATAAATTAAAGTCTAAAAATTAATCTTTAAAAATTCACCAAAAACTGGAAAATGGAGATAAAGATTTGAAAAAGATTTCATTTTAAAGGAAATTTCATGATGTTTCTCGTGATATAAATTATATAATCCTCAGATTATTATTTTAAATGAAAACTTTAAAAAATCTACAAAAACAGCTTAAAAATTTAATTTACAAAAATCTAAGAACAAATTTTCAAAAATCTTTCTTAGTGCACCCCTACACTATAAGAATCGCCATGCAAAATTTCAGTCTTTTAGGTCCAGCGGTTTGGTCTGTGCGTAATATGTCAGTCAGTCAGTCAGTTACGGAACTGTTTTATATACACTCACTTCCAAAAGTTAAGCACGGAGCGGTAAAATGCGAAAAAATGGACAAGTACTGCTTTGATTGACATGAAATGCTGTAAGTAAGTAGCTCTATGTTTATTCATGAAACAAAACAAAGAATTACATACGGAGATAAAAAAAAATATTGAATGTTCATAAATTATAAGATGACGTCATATTTGCATCATTAATAAAATCATGTTTAAATGCAAAACAAACAACAAAAACCGACATTAATAGCGTATATGAGCACCCCTCACCTTCATACAAAGTGTACAGCATGCGATCATGCTTGTTACGAGGTGATAAACCACCGCAATGTCCAATAATCGCCATTCCTCCTGTAGGGCAGTTTCTAAATCTCTGAGAGTGGATGGAGGTGAGAAACGTCTACATACAGCACGGCCGAGGGCATCCCAAAGATTTTCAATTGAATTAAGGTCCGACGAGTAAGCCGGACACTCCATACGCGCAATCCCCACACTCTGCAGAAAGTCGTCAACGATGGCAGCTCTATAGGAACGGGCATTATCGTCTATTAAAACAAAAGGACCAACTGCTGCAGCGTACAGTTTTACAGTGGGGTCTAGGACTTCATCTCGATACCGTACAGCCGTCACAGAACCTCGCTTGTACATGTGCAGGTCGGTGCGATATCCCAATGAAATACGTGCCCAGACCATGATGATTCCACAGCGGAATGCGTGATATTCGTTGATGTTCTCGGGCCGATTGCGTGTGTCTTGTTCCTACAGACTCTTACACGTTTATCATGGGGTTGTAGGGCAAATCTAGACTCATCTGTGAACATAACGTTGCCCCAATCTGACACAGTCCAATTCACATGCTGGTGGCACCACTTTAATCGTGCCCCTCTGGATTGGACGGATAAAGGAACACAAACTCGTGGTACCAGGGCGTACAGACCATTCATGTGTAGCCTTCGACGAACAGTAGTGGCAGATATCGTCTTACCAATGGCCGCTGCAACCATAGATGCCACATGTGTGGAGGTCGATCATCGATTCCGCTTGGCTACAACAGCCATATATCGATCTTCCGAGGGGTCGTAACCCTTGGACGACCGGCTACAGGTCTTCGGACAATTGTTTGGTTGGTTTGGAATTGTTTCCATAATCGTGAAATGACGGAATGATGAAATCCGAAGAAAAGAGCAACATCTGTGATAGACTGTCCTGCTTCAATGCACCCGACAGCCTGACAGCGCTCAGAATCTTCCATTCGTCTTCTGGAAGCCACAGAAACACGTCTAGCTTGAAAACAAATCGTACGAATGTTCTAAACACCTTTCATCAGCACTTACATGCAACTCCTGTAACCCTTCATAATGCCGGCTTCTTATACGACTGCCTACTTTGCATATTTCTCGACGCGAAACTGTGATTGGCTGTTACCTAACATATTTTCATACTTCCTTCTACCTTTGCAGCAAATTTCAGCTTCTATAATTCAGATTGGCTTACGGAAATTAACATTTTCCTCTCCGTGCTTAACTTTTGGAAGAGAGTGTATATAGATTTAATAAACCGAAAGCGATATTAAAAGACCGGAACTAGCATCTTTCAGTGCATTTTCTAGAAAACTCATTTTTCAATTACTTTTGCAACGAGAAAGCTAATCGTTTCAAAGCTTTTCAATATTTTTCAATTAAATTTTGCAATAGTGTTTTCCATACTACTCAGTATGTTTTAAATGAAAAGTTAAGTTATATGTATTAATTTAATAATTATAGAGTTTTCTGTACTTAAAAAAAATCAGTATTTTTTCACTATTTTTGGTATATTTCAGTAATTTTGGAAAACGTTAAAAAACTTTTACTCCAGAAAACAGGTGTCACAGTAGTATATAGCAGAGGTGGGGAACCTTTTTACCATTAGAGGCTACATGTAAATTAGGTAGTAATAAAGGAGGCCGCATAAGTTGATGAACCTATAAATGCGACTTTTATGAAATCATTATAGTTAGATATAGTTTTAACAATTTGGTGCATTATACAGAAAAATTACAAAAAAATTACGTCCTTATTTATTTATTATTTGACATAAAAAGTTACAATATAAAATATTTTTGTATTCACGTAAGAATAAAAACTTGTTATAACATCAATCATTATTTTTTTTTGCAGAAAAAATAATACGTTTTAACATACATGGAGTCAGTCACAACAATAATAGTAAGAAAATAGTTTTTGTGTAGAGATCATATAACATGTCTGGTAGTATTGCTAAGAAACTCTGAGCATTAAATTACATATAAAGTGTAGTTAAAGTATCATACAGTCAAGGTAAACGAAGCTCATTTGGATAAATATACAATTGTAGCAACTTTAGAAAACAATTAAAAATGTCAACTTTATTTTGGCCGACACTGTACATACATTCATGCCGTTCTTTATTTAATTCTATTGATTGGGATATTGTTGTAATCTATATAAATATTAATTAATGCAAGTGGTAGCTTTTATGAAGATCGCAAGAGAAGATCACGGAGGCCGCATGTTCCCCACCTGTGGTATATGGCATAAAGGAAATTAAAATGTATTAAGTTGAATGAAGTGTAGGGTCACTGGCGTAAACACTAAATTGTACTAAGAATTTATGAAAAATCCCCAATATTTTAAAATGGCATGAAATTTTAAAATTTTTCAAATTTAGTTCAAATGTGATATGAAATCATGAAAACAAAATTATATTTGTTTTCATGATTTTATATCCAATTTGAGCTAAAAATATATGTATTTAATCAGTACTGTATATTTTTGACAGTATATTTTTGAAAAATGTGTTCCGATGTATAGAAGGCAGGCGACCATTTGGCGCCATATCGAAAAATTTTGCGATATATCGCTAAATTTGGAGACCTAAATAAGTCACCAAATCCATCGCCAATTTGGCGATAACTCTCATATTTGGCGAGATTACCATAGACCTTTAAAATTCGTAACAATATTTTTGAAAATGTGTTCCGAACGTTGGTTGATACCTTAATAAAGTAAATTATGTACCTAAAATAGTCATCGCAACTGTAAAAATAAATAAACATTTCTTTTAAGTATTTTCATGCATGCTCGTACATGTTTAAAACATCTTTTTAACAGTTATTATTCATTTGAATAACCTTGTTAAAAAAATAAGAACATGATTTTTTTTTTAATGTTACCACCGGTGTAACGATATGAAAGCTTGCAGAAAGACGTTACATTACCAAAAATTTCACCAAGAAAGATTCATAGCTAAATTTAAACGCTTTCATTATCCTCTTATTTGCAGTTTAGATCCCCATAAATGAATATACCCTCTCATCTGTACTTTCTAGTACCTTAAATGAATAAAAAAAATCCTGAATACTATAAACCTTAACTACAGTTTAAAAGCTGAAAAATACATAATTTCGTAACAAAGTATACGTCCTACTTTTATCAGCAGTGCGTTACTTTTTAAGTGGATTTCTATTAGAAACACCACCGTTGTCATTAATGACTCGGAACTTTTCCATTTTGCAGCGGGAAGGTGAAAATAATTTTAGTAAAAGGCTTGATGACTCGGCATTTTAAATAGCGTTTTAATGGAGTATTTTTTTTTTCTCAGCATATTGCAAAATATTAGAAGCAGGGAGATTAGACCCTTTTTTATATTGATATGTTAATCGGCGGTGTAATGATCGATACATCGATTTTGTAATTTCTAGCTTCGTATTTGTTACTTACTCTCCGGAATACCTTCGGTATTGAAAGGTTATCCCCTATTAGCATTTGATGGCGAGATGTGCTTGGTTCGATGAGAGGAATTAATTTTCTTAGATTTGTTGACCAGAATTTTCTGGACCATGCGTATGGCATACAACAATTTACGCATAGAGTATACATTAAGTTTTTGCAGGACCTGGAAATGTAATAATCAAATAATATGGCTTTTTGTCGAATTTTACTGTAAAAAAATATACAGTACTGATAAAATGCATATATTTTTAGTTCAAATCGGATGTAAAATCACGAAAACAAAGTATAAATTGGGGAACACTTTCATAACATTGTAAAATATAGGGGATTTTTAGTACAATTTAGTGCTTACGCTAGAGACCCTACACTCAATTCAGATAAATATATTTTAATTTCCTTTATACTATATACTAGTGTGACGCTAAAAGTTTTGCAATATTTCGAAAAAACACTGAAATATACCCCAAAAAATTGAAATAACACTGAATAAAAATAATATTTTTATAAGTACAGGGACCTGTAGAATGATTAAATTAACACATATAACTTAGATTTTAGTTCAAATCATATAAAATACTAGCTGAAAACCCGCACTTCGCTATGGAGTACATTCAAATTAAATACAACGGTCAATGTATGCAATTAATGCAAAAAAAAAATAAATATATATATTTATAATGAATACGACGATCAATATATACAATTGATGTAGAAAAAAATATATATATTTATAAAAAAATCGTAAGGGATACTTTTATAGACAAAATAATGTCCAATCGTCTGCCGCATTAGCAAGAAAAAAAAATATTTTTTTGTCTATTTAGTTGTCATGCACGTGACGATAAATTTATTTAAAGTACCAGAAAAAGAAATAACGTGATCAGCATTTAATAAATTAAATTCTAAAAATTAATCTTTAAAATTCACTAAAAATCAGAAAATGGAGGTAAAGATTCGAAAAAGATTTCATTTCAAAGGAATTTCTATGATTTTCTCGTGATATAAATTTTATAACCCTCAAATTATTATTTTAAATTCAAACTTAAAAAACGTTACAAAACAGCTTAAAAAATTTCATTTAAAAAAATCTTTCTTAGTGCATCCCTACACTATAAGAAGTTTGGTCTGTGTGTTGTATGTCAGTCAATCAGTCAGCGAATGAGTCAGTCAGTTACGGAACTGTTTTATATATATAGATATGTAAATAATAAGTAAATAATTTGTAAACAACTGCTGCAAAATTTCTTAGCAATATATTGAAAATTTTTAAATGATGATCTCTCCTTTACAAAAGCAACAGAAAAATGAGTTTTCTAGAAAATGCATTTAAAGGTGCTACTTCCGGTTCTTTACTATTGCTGTTCTTTACTATTGCTTTCGTTTCACTAAATTGTCTATAAGTTCTCATCCCATGATCATACAAATAATTATAAGATAAAAGAACTTTTTATATACCATGTTTTTAAATTTTCTGTTGAATCATATAAACTTGACAATTCTATGTATTAATAAATACTTTTTTAAAAATTTTTTTGATAAATTATCCCATCAACTTGAAGAAAATGAAGTTAAATGGAAGTTAACTTGCGTTTAACTTTTCGTTCCCGTCCCAGCGATAGATGGCTGCACCAGTCTACAAAATACAATTAACTGAAAATAACTGAAAATTAATTTAATTCTGCTGAAAGATGGCTAAGAGTATTAAAATAGTGCATGGTCATCGTGTTCTGAGCAATTCTAAAAGTTTCAAATGTCTAGCTAGTCGGGAAGTTAGTTAAAAATCGATTGCAAGATTTGGACTGGACAAACATTCACACACACAAGCAAACAAACAAGAAAGCGAGTTAATTAAAAAAAAAATAACAAAAGTAAAGCAGTTTTAATGTCCCAATTTGTATAATTTGTATAATTTGTGTAGACAAAAATTTATTAATAAGGCGAAACGTCGCAACGTCACTGGCTACGTCAGTTTTCGTCTACAATAGATCACGTGATTATCGGGTGGCAGAAAACAGAAGCCGTTCCTAAGCGTTTGCATGTGTTTTCGGAAGATAACTTCATTTTGAGTTCAATAATTTAAGTTTATTTATAAAATTCCTCATATTAGTTGTATGTAACAGGTATTTTAACACTTTTTTTCAATATTTCGCAAGGTTTAAGAGACTATAATCATTCTTTCGTCGAGAATAATTATTATTATGTTGAGATATGCATAGGTATCAGGATAAGTTACTTCAGGCCAGCGTCTTGTATCATAACTACATTCTTCCTTTGTCAATAAATACGGGTCACATACTGAATAAACCTTTCCGAGCTGTACCTGAATGTTTAATTTGGTGATATACCTTTGTTTAGATACCGTATCTAAAGAATTTGCGTAATCTGAGAGCATTTTATTCAACAAGCTGTAAGAATGCTCATTGAACGCCATGTTAAATTATGCAATGTTTTGCCACTCCTCGCCAAACAAAAAGTAAAATCTGCAAGAGTTGAGATGTGACATGCTGCGAGACACTGCCCTATTACACGCATCTCTGCTGTAGCAACTGAGATGGTGGGTTTTTCGTCATTTATATGCTCCTCTCATTTCAGAATCAGATGCAGAATCTTCGATTTTAGAATGATACATTTTAATTTCTTCCTCGATATCTTCACCATATTTTATGACTTCATCAACACATGTTTCGAACAACTGCATGTCACAATCTGAGAATGATGAAATCATGTACTTTTCTATCCATATCGCGATATCTAAATCTTCATCATCATCATCTTCTTCAACATTCGTTGTACCTTCAACATTCTTAAAAAGTAAAAAATAAATAAATAAATAAATATTTAACTGAAAAAAAAGGTTCGTTATAGCCGATTCTTAAGATTTCGAAGGTACGCTATAAAAGGCTAAATTAACATTCAATACAATAGGAAAACGGCGGGACCAAAATTTTCGTTCGTTATATTGCGAGTTCACTATAATGGGGTTTGACTGTATATAATGCAAGTAAATGTATCCATTGCTATAATTAGAAGATCAAACCTTTCTCAGGAGCTTATTTATTAAGTAGGCCGGAAATCATAAATTTCCAATAGTGAGGGATGGACCAACCGTTCCCCCTCACGTGATTCACTCCGAGCAGAGAGACGCGGTCGTCCAGCTTCGTTTTGAAATCGGTCGTTTTAGTACAGGCCACTAAGCCCGTCTGCACACGGAGCAACTCAAAAGAAACTGAGAACTGACTCAAATCACAAACCAGACTGTGATGAGTCGTAACCTATGTAATTGAATGGAGCCACGCACACGGCGCAACTGGTTACAAACCCGTCGGACGGGTTATTTCCGACGGGTATTCATTTATTCATTCATTCAACTTATATAATTTATTCATTCAACTTAACAATTGTTTATTTTCATTCAAAATGTTTATTTCAACCGCCTTTTTTGCTAAACTTCATTAAAATTCTTAAGGGGAAGATCACCTTTGCATGCACAAAAATACACTAATTTTACTACCAAGCTTAATGTGTTGTTAAACAGTTAATTTGTAATTAATTTAAACCAATTTTTAAAAGTGAATTGTACAAAGTTTTATCCTTTAGAAAAAAAAACAGAATTGTTGGGAGATTATTAGAAATTATTTTAAGAAAAAAATGTTTTATGAATAGTAAATCTTAGATCAATGCAATGTGCAGATTTTTTTAAAAACTATAAGAGATATATACTAAATTATTTGTATATATATTATCCATTGGTTATAATTTAATCTACACCTAAAAGAGTTATCATATTTCACATAAAAATATTTTTCAATCAAATGTATTGTAATGTACAAAAAAAATATAAATTTAAAAAAAAAAATTTCTGCGAAAAAATACCTAAATTTAGGTAGAAATTGTAGAAACATGCAAGATATACATGTATACAAAAATTTTTAGCAATTTGTGATGATTAGTTTTGAAGAAATAGTGCGCTCAACTTTCAAAATAACAGTTCTTAGAAAAAGCAATTTAAAGTTTAAATTTTTTATAAATTACTTTACTATTAGCTTAAAACATTTGGCCATAAAATCGGTTCTAATTGTCATATCGACTTAAATTTTTTTCATAAGATTCCTTATATTCCATTCTTCAAAATTTAATCATAATAAAAAATTGAGTTTTTTGAAGGGTTTAAGGGGAGTGGTCACTTTTACGTACCTTTAAAAGTATCATTTTTAGACCATGTTCGATTGCATGTACTACTCATGATTTTTGCTTGATTTACATGAAATTTTTTGAGTAACTGCCTAGAATACAGTTTATTATATATGCAATATTTCAAGTTAATTAAAAAAAAAATTTTTTATCCATAGAAAGTGAATAATTTTTTTTAAAATTGAACATTTTGCAGTCAACTACTGTGCGGATTCTGTCAAAATAAATGATTAAGGTACAGTAATAATTGTTTACTATATGGGACTACAATATTTCAGGCAACAATATCCACCAACAATATTATAAAATATATTTAAAAAATTAGTACATGCTATTTTTAATTAGAAATTTCAAAAATGACTGAGTAAAAGCTTGTAAAAAAATTCTTTAAAAAAAAGAAAATATGTTAAGGTTAAAAAATGTTGGTGTATTTTGTTACCTGAAGTATTGTAATCACATATCGTTAACAATTATTACTGTACGTTTATAATTTAGTTTAACAGAATGCGCACAGTAGTGACTGCAAAATGTTCGATTTTAAAAAAAAAATTCCCTTTTTATGCATAAAAAATAATTTTATTTTTTTAATTACCCTAAAATATTGCATATATAATAAATAGTATTATAGGCAGTTATTCAAGAAATTTCGTGTAAATCAAGCAAAAAACATGAGTAGTACATACAATCGAACATAGGTCTAAAAATGATACTTTTAAAGGTACGTAAAAGTGACCACTCCCCTTAAATGATCTCCCTCCTTAAAAGGGGAGTGGTCACTTTTACGTACCTTTAAAAGTATCATTTTTAGACCTATGCTGGATTGTATGTACTACTCATGATTTTTTCTTGATTTACATGAAATTTTTTGAGTAACTGCCTATAATACTGTTTATTATATATGCAATATTTCAAAGTAAGTAATAAAAAAAATAAAATGATTTTTTAAACATAAAAAGTGAATATTTTTTTAAAATCGAGCATTTTGCAGTCAACTACTGTGCGCATTCTATCAAAATAAATTATTAAGGTACATTAATAATTGCTTACTATATGTGATAACAACACTTTAGATAACAAAATCCACCAAAATATTTTAACCTTAATATATATTAATTTTTTTAAAGAATTATTTTATAAGCTTTTACTCAGTCATTTTTGAAATTTCTAATTAAAAATAGCACGTACTAAAATGTTTTTATATATTTTAGAATAATGTTGCTGGATATAGTTGCCTGAAGTATTGTAATCACATATAGTAAAAAATTATTAATGTACCTTAATAATTTATTTTGACAGAATGCGCACAGTAGTTGACTGCAAAAGGCTCGATTTTAAAAAAAATTATTCACTTTTTATGCATAAAAAGTCATTTTTATTAATTACCTTGAAAAATTGCATCTATAATAAACAGTATTATAGGCAGTTACTCAAAAAATTTCATGTAAATCAAGCAAAAATCATGAGTAGTACAAACAATCGAACATAGGTCTAAAAATGATATTTTTAAAGGTACGTAAAAGTGACCACTCCCCTTAAGGGAATGAGTAAATAATGATCCATTATTTTCTAGAGCGAGCTAGTTACACAAAGTATGGGTATTATTGTACTCACAGTAAAAAGATCGAAAAATATTAATTTTTTTTTAATTATCCACAACAGATTTTGCATAAGCAGTTATAGTGACAACATTTTTTTTCATACAATGAAAACTTATTTACTTATCAAAACTAACTTAACAGTAATTAAATTCTATATTAAGGTTTCAGCATATTCACCAGTTTTATGAAATTTTCATAGTGGAAATATTTTATTTCTGTGAACAATTTAAAAAATAATGATGGCTTTAGCTTAGACGTGTATCTTAATTTGCCATAACCACAAAATATGTTGAATATAAGAAAAGTATTTCATAATTATAAAGAATTGAAACTAACAACATACACTATTAATACATTATTATAAAATAATAAATTAATGCTTGATATACAATTTAGTATAGATAAATTTGACCAAAAAATTATACATGAGAGGCTTTACAGATATTTATAACATTATTCATTGATATTCAATTCAAAAGTAATATAAAATCAAAGCTTAAATTTAATAATAAATATGAATTATAATTTTGACTGTTTTCTTAATTTTTTAACTTTAGCACAGAGTTGAGAATTTTTATTTTCTTGTTTGCATATAAAATGCATGCGCGGAATTAGAAAAAGTTGACAACATTTTGAATTAAATTAATGTTATGTTGCTCATTGCAACCTATTTCTGGCATAAGAGGACCAGTATAAATTTCTTTTATTACTTAAAAAATTAATTTATTATTTAGATTATTAAAATTTAGAGTTTTGATTATTGCAATTTTTAGAATATTAATTACTTTTCAAAACAATTCTGAAGGGTATAATAAAGAACCTTTACTTTTTAAAAAATTAATTTATTTTGATCAGTATTGCTGTTTATGATGATAAGTTTTGAATGCATTGGTCACATTTAGAAAATCTACTGATCCTCCTAACAACATAACCAGCAACATAATTTATAATGAAATCTGGCCACTGTAACAACCAGGTGAAAAACATGTTGGCATATCTGTGCACAGAATAAATTTAAAAATTTGTAAAACAATCTTCTAAAATACGTGTCCATATAACTCAATGAAAAATGCGAACCAGTAGAACATGCCGCGCCATCTGCCTGTGAGCGACCATAATCGTTTCATTTTTCGAGGAATTCCTCATTGAACCTTACACTCCTTCTGTAGCTTAATGGTTGTACCTGTTACTTAAGGATACTTGTTCGTCGTGTATAGTATCTCTAGACATGTATTCAACTAACCTTCAACTTTCTAATTCTCCTAAGCACCAAGGTACTGAGGGTGTCTTGATGGAGTCGATTTCTTGGTTTTACCTCTACTGAAACTAAGAGGCGAAACATACTTCAATATCAAAGCTGTCTACTAAAAGTGGTAGTTAAAATATTTGCGAAAAACTATCAGAAAATAGCGAGATCTGCATTTCCGTCATAAAAAAGTGGTGAATGAACCCAGTCAAAAAAGTCAGGGAAAAGAAACAAATCAATAGCCAATCAACCACAAAGACAAAGAAGGAAAAATTCTCCACGATGCCAAGAGTTTGTCGAGACATAGTACATTAGCACCTTTAGGTTTCAGCCTAGAACCGTCAGATGGCGCTGTGAGAGGAGAGGGATAATAGTACGATTGATGCAAAAGGACAGCAAAAAACACACTTCAGCGGAATAAATTCCGACTAAACAGGGAAAAGTTGGTGGTAGATATAAATGACCTCAGCACCAGTGAGCTAGCACGGCCGCTTCGCAACGACACGGATGGCCTGAACGCGTACTCTAAATGCCCAGTATTTTCATTGCTCTTATCGGGAACAAAATGCAGTTTTATAGAAAGGACACTCCGTCCTCTAATAGTTCTTGCAATTATATCTTTTATGATTTTCCGTAGATATAAATCTCGTATCTTTCAAAACATCAGATATATAAATCAGTTCCTTTTATAATGACTCATAACTCCATAACACCTTTCATTTTTGATAGAAAAACTGACGCACAGAAACTTTCCGCATCGGTTAATGAAATCTTAAGTTTTATTAACCACTAGCCGGGCTTCGCCCGGCTATGCTCGGGCCCCGCAAAAGAAAAGAAAGGCCCTTTTCAGGGCCATACAAATGTATTAAATTCCCGTCAATTTTCATTTCCGTCGCTGCCTACAGATGGCCGCACCATACTGCTTTGAGTGCAGGGCTTCTTCGGTGGAGGGCTATTTTAGAATTAAAGTATCTTTAAAACTATTAACGTAACAGAATAACTGTAAGCAGAAAAAGTTATCAGTTTTTAAAGCTCTTTCCAAGTATGTAAGATTTATGTACTTTCATGAGAAAAATAATACACCGATTTTCGACCAAAATGGCCGCCAAAATCGCAGTCTCAGGATGAGTGAGACCCGGAGACGTGACGGTCACGTGACCCGACAAATACGTCTGTTACTTTATTTATATAGATTGTACGGAACTAAAATTATATGGCTTTATTCAGTTTATCATACATAACCTTTCATCATGTACATTTCGAGGTGTTTTCGGGCCTGTTCACATAGAATCCGTGAGCGATAGAGTAAAAAAATTTAATCAATCATATACCAGTTATTGGCCCATTTAACCCACCAGCGTCAATGGAATCTCTTACGCTAACGCTCACGCATTCTAGGTGAACATGCCCTTACACTAGGCACGGGTTAAATGAATGGTCTATATGCATTTATGTCAGACTTGAAAACTAAATGTCAACCAAAAAATATTGTTTTAAGTAAAGGCACGATGCTTTCATGCGCTCTTACGAAACATCAAAGAAAATTCTTTTTCACAAATAGCCATTGTATCAATTGGCAATGGATATAGCTTTAGAGAGGACAAACTTACAAGGTATGCCAATAGATTCTTTGTTTACAAACGAATGATTAAATACGGTTCAAATTCTTTGTTTACAATTGAATAACTAAATACAGTTAAAATTCTTTGTTTACAATCGAATAACTAAGTAAGATTCAAGGAGACACATGAGGAACGGTGTGTAGCTGACACATCCGTCGTCTCTCTCTTAGTAATATTGGCATAAACTTTTTTTTAATAAACTTTCAAATAAATTTTTTTAATAAACTATTTTTGTTCTTCTCTGTTAGGCTTATGTGTACAGAAATAACATATACTACATCGAGTCTTATGCTGATGGTACAAAGCCTGCTGCTTTAACACAGTCTGGTGAAGAAGGTATCATTTTCAATGGGCTCCCCGACTGGGTTTACGAAGGTGAGTGGAATATACACGTTTTCAATGCTTTTACAGATTTTTCATTTTTCTGTTTCTTGTGACGTTTTGATGATTTTACACCAACTTTTGTGTAATGCCCAGCTAATTAGGTTTATATTGATACTTTACTAACTGTTTTAATTTGGAATGAATATACAGTATGCCCAATAAAGTCCCTTCCCACCCTCTTAACTTCGGAACAGCTGCAGCTATATTCATAAAAGTGGTGTCTAGGTATAGTAAAGTAGCCATGCGCTACTGAATGAAACCACCTACCTTGCCACCTGGTGGAAAACTGCGGAGTTAGCATTCCAATCTCGAAAACGAAACGAGATAGGGTAAAAAAGTTATTTACAAAGTTGTAGAGCATCATCGATTTAGTAAGAAAAAATACTTTGTGAACATTAATGCAAATAATAGAACGGTTGAACCATGCGCATTTGTTTTTTCGCGATTTCCTACACTGTGACGTCACGAAACTTGAACGGATGGAGAAATGATTATCTTTCGGGCAAAACACGACACCGGAATGTGCACAGTGATATATCACTTGTGATCCCCAATCAAACGGACCGCGGTTCAAACCCCGAGAGTTGCATCCTTGTACTGATTGTCTTTATAAACAGAGTAGACAATGTGTAGATATTGTAAAATAGTGTCGCATCAACTCAACGCAACTTGTGCTTAGTGTTCGAAATTTTTGCAGTATGCAAATACGTAAGAAATGTCACGCCTGTTCACCTGAGACAGCTATAAAAGAAACATCTTCTTGGGGTTGTAGTATGTTGATGCTCTTGGTTATGGCTGAGTATTCCAAAGCTGAGTATTGTGAAATTGTTTTACTGTACGGTGAATGTGAACGCAAGGCACGATCAGCAGCAAGGTTGTACCGAAAAAGTTTCAATGCAGGTCCGCATCCTTCTAATCAAACCATCCTAACTGTTGTAAAACGTTTAAGGGTGACAGGCTGCGTTACTAGTCGACCTCGATCTGGCAGACCAGCTAAGGTAGGACGGCAAGTTCAATCGAATGAGGTATTGGCATACGCCCTCGCATATCCGAAATGTAGCACAACAGAGATCAGTCAACACTGTGGCTTCTCCAAAAGTCAGGTTTGGAAAATCCTAAGCGAATTAGGCGCTCATCCATACCGAACAACGCCTCAACAGGTTTTAGTGGACGGGGATGCCGAGCGATGTTTTACCGACGTTCGGCATCAAATGCGGTATGCTATTAACGTTTGGTGTGCAATTTACAATAACAAGCTGACTCAGGAGCCAAATAATTGGGTATGGCGGTTTCGAAGAGTAGCCTCCACGTTCGCCTGATCTGACTCCACTGGACTTTTACTTGTGGGGATAACTGAAACAGCAGGTGTATGCGACCCCTCCACAAACATTGCAGGACCTTAAAGGACGCATTACGGACGCTTTGTGCCAACGTGTGCAACGTGACATTCAAACGAGGATCCAAATGTTCATTGCAGCTGACGGTGAGAAGTTTGAACATCTCAAATAAAGGTAAATTGTTATAACAAGTTATTTGTCCTTTCTCAGATCGTTTTTTCACGTCACAGTGTCGGAAATCATTAAAAAACAAATGCGCATTTTAACAGTTCTATTCTTCGTATTATTGTTCATAAGGTGTGTTTTCTTACTAAATCGATGATGCTCTACAACTTTGTAAATAACTTTTTTTTCCCTATCTCGTTTCGTTGTCGAGATAGGAATGCTAACTCCGCATATTTCCACCAGGTGGCGAGGTAGGTGGTTTCATTCAGTAGCGCATGGCTACTTTACTATACCTAGACACCACTTTTTATGAATATATCAGCAGCCGTTCCGAAGTTAAGAGGGTGGGAAGGGACTTTAGTGGGCATACTGTATATATATGTATTGTAGCGTAATCAGATGTGTAACTGAGGCGTCCTTAAAACTGATGCGGTAAAAAATTATGAAAGTCTGAGTGGTTCAAAATAAAAAGCCAGAAGGTTAGGCCAAACTTAACAATTTAATAAAAACAAAAGCAGAACAAGTTAAATGCTGAATAAAAACGTTACAGCCGAACAAATCGTCAGATACAAAGAAAGTTAACAGTGTAACAGAAATTAAAACAAACAGTCCCGAATATACAGCTTGCTTGAATTCTTTCGCTGCTGGTGGACGTCTTCTTAGAAATTGCCGATTATCGAGAAAGGGGCCTAGGGGATTAGCACATGATGACAGCCTTGATTCTGATCGATTGTTACGTGACTTTCTGTAACGTCAGGACCACTGGCACCTCATTTACACATTCGCGAGACATTAGTCACGCTCCTGCATCGACGCGAATGACCGTTCTCACATTCACGCCTCTTGCTGTGAACAAGACTTCCCGCCGCAACTTCCCGCCGCCATTTGCCTTTTGACCCCCAACGGCGCCATTCGCTCTTTTGATTCGTGCCAGAAAACCGCTCCCGAAGCGAGCGCCACGATTGGCGAGGAGAAACTGTTAGCGTATATGTAAAACATGCACGTCAACAATTCTTATAATTCTTCTATTATATATATTTAAATAGCAGAGAAAATACTGTGCAGTAAAAGCTATGTCTGTTAAAAAAAGGCATACGTTAAAACCATTAAAGATGCTCAAAATAATGTATAGACAAGCTTTTAACAATAACATAAAAGTATTTATTCATTTGAAAAATTAGTTAAAATTAGTTAAAAACAACAATGTCAATATCTTCATTTTTCTGTAGTAACACTTCGTAATGTGCGCCGGGTTTTCACATTGATTCAATTTCTTAAACAAACAGTCTATTTCTTATACTGTGATGGACTATCAAAAAGGATTTAAATGTCGAAGTAATATAAAATATCTTACTTTCAGCAGGCTTAATACAACATTTTGTTATCTTATCAGAAAAGACACAAACTTCTTAATAAACGCATTGATAACAGAGCAGCTTGATACTACCTGATAATACCCACTATCTCACCGATATTCATCTCCTCTCTTTCTCATCTTTTCTTGAAAGTGTCCACGGCTTATATACACGTGTCAAAAGCTGATATTCAAATATCGGGTTGTAACTTCTACGAAATACGCCATCTACTAGAGACTTTTATGTTTAACTATAAGACGTACGGCATTTTGCCAAACATGACGTAATCAAAAGAAACTTGCGTCAGTGATTCGGCTTAGTTATGAATTGAATCGCTTTAATTTGAACAGGCTTAAAAAGGAAATGCAAAAAATATGACGTCAAACTTCGGAAAGGCAAGTAATTAATGGACCTTTAAAGTAATTCTTAGTTCATATTGCTAACAGAAACGGCGAAAAAACCGTTTACACATTCGTCCCCCGCTATTCGACTCGCCGCTATCGCGACTCTGTAAATGCGGTGTGAGATACGACCACGAACAGACAGATTTACGCAGTGGACAGCGGAAGATGACTTTGTTTTCACACAGATTTTCCAAAACTTTCTCTGGAAACCGATACGTATGAGCTTAACTCCCCAGAATAAGAATTCGGCGGGAAATGTTGGTAACGTTTTTCAATCTCCCACAGATGTTCCTTTTTCATAAAATGACCTAAAAGCTTAGAGTTATCTTATATATTAAAAATTTTATAAAAAGTCGTATGATAAAATTGTGAGAATTTTTTTTTATATATAGAGCCAAATGTTATCTTTAAATCAAAGTGTGTTTTATGTTAATAAATTAAAATTAGCATCATTTACCATGCACACATTGACACGTGAAAATTATGAAAATAGTGAGAATTTTTTTTATATATCAAGCCAAAGTGTCTGCGTACTTGAAAAAAAAAGGGCATATTATTTTGAAGAGGAGGACTTGCGAAAAATGCTAGGAAATTAACTAAGTTTTCATAATTTTTAGCAAACTAAACAATGAAACAAATTGCAGGGAAAAATTCTGGCCTGTTAGGTCAAACATAACTTGTTGCAACAAAAATATCATATTGATGTAAATTACCTATATTAATTAGTAAATCTTAATTAATTAACATGTTTTAATATTTTCATAGTTATCATGTGTCAATGTGCGCATGGTAAATGATGTTAATTTTAGTTTATTAACATAAAACACACTTTGATATAAAGATAACAGTTGGCTTTATATGTAATAAAAAAATTAGCATCATTAAATTAAAATTAGCATCATTTACCATGCACACATTGACACGTGATAATTATGAAAATTGTGAGAATTTTTTTTTATATATAAATCCAACTGTTATATTTAAATCAAAGTGTGTTTTATGTTAATAAATTAAAATTAACATCATTTACCATGCGCACATTGACACATGATAACTCTGAAAATATTAAAACAACGTGTTACTTAAGATTTACTAATCAATTTAGGTAATTTACATCAATATGATATTTTTGTTGCAACAAGGCCAGAAATTTTCCATGCAATTTGCTTCATTGGTAAGTTTGTTAAAAATTATGAAAACTTAGTTAATTTCCTAGCATTTTTCGCAAGTCCAAGGTGTATTGTTCTCTTAAAAATAATATGCCCTTTTTTTTTCAAGTACGTAGACATCAAAGAAAAGGGATGTAAAATTAAACCTAGCAAAGAGTTGTTGAAACATGACTTTCAGTTTAGTTTATTTAAAACTCTAAACCGCAAAAAAGGGAAATTCAGCTAAAATATATCCTACAAACAAACGTTGTCTGTTACAACAGTGGAGTTTAAAATTAACTTAATCTAAGAATTTTATGAAATGCACTTGACAATTTTCTCAGCTTATTTAAAATTTAAATTCTAGTGTCTATATGAAATTCAAAATGTATAAATATAGAACACGCGTGTATATTCTATTTAATATAATGTGTAATATGCATTTCTACTATAAAGCACTCAGGAGTCAAAATATCTTCCAGCAGGCGTACTAGTATTAAATTTAAGTAATCAATATTTTATGTGACGTTATCTATGTTGCAATGGAAACTACACTTAAATGCATTATACGCAAGTAAAATTAAGATGGCATTTTGAATGAAGTTCAATTCTTCTGAAAAAAAAAAACGTGTGTAGCACTGAAAGGTAGTCTGAAATAATGGTTCATTCCTTCAAAGTACAACAATCCTTTAAAAAGGTAAATAACCAAGTTGAAATCTATGTAGAATGTTACACAAATTAAGGCTGTTGTGTAGTAACCCTGTTAGATTCTCTCTCCTCAATATTAACCTATGGAGAAAGTGTGTCTACTATTTACAGCTACATAAATTCTAATAATCCAATGAATGGGTTTACTGGTACTTTGGGATTATCCCGTCGACCATTTTCGCCAAACCCGATATTATCACCAAAAGGTAGCTTTTGCGCCAATAACCGCAAATTTTATCACATTTACTGTGTAATCCTTGACTACGCGAGTTAGTATTCTTTAGCGTGTTGAAATATACTGTTTTTTTTACTCCGCTGCAAAATGATTCGAATTTAGAATTTGCCTAGCACCGAAGAGAGTGCAGTAGCATATTTTGAAGAGTATGGAATCATTTCTTCTAAGAAAATGTGCGTGAATGGCGACTGCACAAGGATAATGACTTGTTTGTTTGCGCTTTAAAAGCTATCAAGGACTTTTGGCAGCCGAAATGATTGATAATAATATATATGGTTAGATTCAAGAATAATTCAATGTGTAATTATAAAAAAAATAGAGGTTTTTACTTTGTTTTGATTCTTTTTATTAATAATGTTTTTTAATAATATTACTGTATTAATAATAAATTTAATGTGTTTAGAATGTTTATTTTGGAAATTGCTTTTCATTATGATGGAGCCAAAGGATTTGCGTATTTTCGCGAGCGTTGACAGGTCGACGGAATAATCCTAAAGTACCGGTTTTGGTTCATATAGCCTAAACTTTTCTGAACCTTGTAAACAAGATTCATTTTGTAAATTTCGTCCTCCAAAGTAATTGATGAGCGTTTCAAACACATAATACCATACTTATTTCCAACGAATAATTTAAATTTTACACTATTATTTGCATTTTTTTAATGAAAAATTCCACAAGGTGTAAAATTTCTTCCTCTATTACGGAGTACAGTTAATTTTAAAAAATCTTTAAATCCAAGTCGACAATCCTTGGACACATTTTCTCCATAGGTCAATATTGATGTGAGCGAATCCAATATGGTTAGTACCTAGCAGCCTTAAATCCTTTTAAATACTTTTTACCGTAACATGTTGAAAATATTTCTGTTTATAGGATAAAATTCGGCAGCCTGGTTCTGATTCTTTCTGATTTTTGAAGAAAACAACCATTGTTTGTCGATTGCAAACGTAAATCACAAAATCTTGATAAAATGATTGGATGTTTAACGTGGTTTCTAAATAATCGATGTTGCCGCCATAATTGTTTACCAATACGGTAGCAAAATCCTATCCAATACCTTTCAAAGCCTCTTTTATATTTTTGATTCAAACTTTCTCTTCCTTGTCAATAAAGAAGAATGTGTTCTAACACAATATAAAAAGAAGATAATTAGTGTCAGTTATGATTTCATTCGAAGATCACATTAGGGTATTTGTCTACGTTCGAAGCACTTTTTTTTTTCAAAAATATACAGTACTGATTAAATACATAATTTTTTAGTTCAAAAGTGATATAAAATCATCAAAACAAATATAATTTTGGTAAAAATTTCAAAACATTTTTAAATATAGGGAATTTTTTATAAATTTTTAGTACAATTGAGTGCTTACGCCAAAGACCCTATCTCCCATTTGACTTAATATATTTTTATTTCCTTTGTACTATATACTACTGTGACATTTTACTGTGTTTTGAAGTAAAAGTTTTGCAATATTTCAAGAAATCACAGAAATATACCAAAAAAAATGTGAAAAAACACTAATTTTTTTAAAAATTATTCTTTTATAAGTATCTATAGAATGATTAAATGAACACATATAGCTTAGCTCTTAGGTCAAAACATAGTTAGTAACATGTGAAATACAATTTCAACATTTTATTGAAACATATTGAAATTTTTTTAAATTTTAGCTTTCTCGTTTACAAAAGCACTAGAAAATAATTTTCTATAAAATACATTTAATAATCCCACTCTCACTCTTCTTGAAATGTTTACGATTTATCCAATTGCCCCTAATTTCTCATCCAATGGTTGTACGAATAAAAGTAAAGCAGTTTTAGTATCCTAAAAGATTGGCCTTTGAAATTGTGCAATAATAAAAAGTAAAAAAATTCAACATTTTCATCCAACATAGCCATTTCTACGGAGGGAGATACTTCAAGTCAGATCCTACAACGTGTGCAAACGAAACTTTTGTTTATCAAGATAAATAGGGACGCTAAGAATGCAAAAATTATATGTTAATATTCCCTATCGTTTCATTCTTTTATACTTTATGTTAAATATAATAACGTTCGTCTTAAGATTTAATAAAATAACAGTGCATCTGCATTCCTTAATAATATGGCCAGAAATCTATATTTCATGTATCTTCTAGTTCACTTAGTCTATCTCTAAATTGATTTATCGAAATGCGATATCTCAACAGTAACAAATATTCGATATGCCAGAATTTAATCAAAAAATTTTAATAACACTTCATAAATCAGAGTAATCATTTATGCCAAATGTTTAGAAAATGCATGTCAGGCCACGAAAAATGGCCGTCCTTGAAAGACAAAAGTGTTTTCTCTCGTGTCAGTCAAGAAACTTGTAATGCTTAATTATCCAAAAATGTGCCATTAGCGTCAATTAGTTATTGGATTCTGACAGTGTCATTACCAGAACTAAATGCATTTATGTCGCACGCACTTAGGGGTAGAAGCAAAGTGAAACATTTGATTTTCAGCTGGAATAGTGCTAATGAGTTCTAATTGACACTAGTGATTTATCTACGGAGCAGATGTACAATTTCGCATTTGCTCTGGCATAGTATCGATCAGGATTCGACTTTCTGTAAATTATGAACACTGTTTGCTCACCCAATGGAGGGATCGATATACACGAATTGCGGTGGGGAGATTTGAAAGAACTTTTTACTTAAAAAAAAAGAATGCTACATTTCTAATGCCATAGGACCATAGGAATAGTGGTCAAACTGCACTTCCTGGGCCATGCCGTCTAGTGCAAGTTTTCAGTAGGTAAGCAGCGGGTAACCATCATTGGACAGAAGGTAAAGAAAAGAAGGAAAGTGATAGGTGACCATAGAACCATAGGAAAATGGGTCGCAACTGCAATTCCTGGGCCACGCCCTCAATTGCAGACTTTCAGATGATAAGCAGAGGGGAACCAATAGAAACAGAGAATAGAAAGGAATAAAGTGATAGGATCGCTGCTAATCCGTGAGTTCATAGTATAAGAAAAAGTGAGCAAGCATCTTGCAGGGCAGATTCTGTTCTTGGCTTTTGCTCTGAGCGGACGTATTTTGGTGAGCGTCAGTATTATGACGAACGCTACTATGGATTGCGACTTACCCTCGTTTTCGGAGACC
Organism: Dolomedes plantarius; assembly: GCA_907164885.2. NCBI lineage: Eukaryota > Metazoa > Arthropoda > Arachnida > Araneae > Dolomedidae > Dolomedes > Dolomedes plantarius. The sequence continues at coordinate 120,590,021 of OU015490.1, forward strand.
GGCTATTCACATCTTGATCCTGATAACTTCGACATCACGGAACTTACTAATTGCCTCTATACCATCAAAGCCTACATTCCGGCTGGTAGATTCAAAGATTCTGCCAATACTTTTGAACTGATTTACGGTACGACAGACAAATTCATCAAGGACTATCACGATGCTTCTGGGATTCAACAAGACCAAATCCTCATCAAACTTAAAGGTATGTGGAAATACTTTGTTGCCTTTTTACAACGGCCCACTCCAGAAACTTTAAATTCTCTAACTGAAGTACTGAGCTTTCATAATTCTAACTTCCATATGAAAAATAGCAAATCTAAACGTAATAATGACAATAACGAGCCACGGGTCAAGCGAGTTGCGCGTGAAGACCTCTTATCAATAGCTAAATCTAATGCCTTGGAAACAAGGAATAAATATGATCCTATCGGTGATGATGGGTCTGATGTCGAAGTTGATAATCTTGATGATCCCATTACCCGGGAACCCAAACCTGAACCTTTTTTCATAAAAATGGTTCCAAACTATCACAAAATTATTGAGACTATTAAAAATCTTATTAACGTTGATCTACCAAAGACTGTTTCGGGCAAATTTGTCAAAATTACTCCTATTACTATTGAACAATTCAGGACGATACAAAGGTATCTGGTCCAAAGCAAAATTGAATTTTTCGGAAAAAACCCAAAGAGTGAAAGGCCCCTCAAAATTCTAATTAAGGGTATCCCTTGTGACATTCCCATTGAGGAAGTCAAATCCGAATTAACTAATCTTAATTTTCAAGTGAATAGAGTGTCCCAACTAAAAAAATTTAAAACTAAGGAGCCCCTACCCATCTTTCTTTGCCACCTTAGGCAAACGGAAAATATCAAAGATATATATGAATGCAGGAATTTCCTTGGATTTGTGGTTCGTATTGAGGCCTACAAGTTCAAGGGAACAAAACAGTGCTTTAATTGTCAAAAATTTCACCATAGCAGTGAAGTCTGCCTGCTTCAAGCCGTTTGTATGAAATGTGCTGGTGCTCATGCATCTATTAACTGCACCAAATCCAGGGACACCCCAGCCATCTGCGCCAATTGCGGCGGTGACCATCCGGCCAATTTTCGGGGATGTAGTGCTCATCCCGAACAAGTGAAATACCGTAGAAAACAAATCCAAACTATCAAGGAAGCAGCAAGAGCTGGTAATTACCCCCCTCAACTTGTTGTGCCCACTAATTCTGGAAATATGTTCACTAATAAACCCGTTACACCCAACATTTCTTTCAGTCAAATTGTTAATCAAAATTCAGCATCCCGTCCCCCCTCTGGTAATGACACACATAATAAACCTGAAACTATTCAAAATTCTATTAATAATCCTCAAACCACTAGTGAGCAGCCCTTGGGAAACCTTGACAGCTCTCTAGATAAACTTATCAAAATCAGAGATGTTCTAAAAGAAATCAGAAACCTATGTAACGACCTAAACATCAAAGACTTTCAAAGTCTCATTAACTCCTTAAACTCTACCTCATTAAATTCAGTACTTTCTGCTGCCTCAAACGAGTCAGCCAACCTTGTTGCCCCTTAATTCACTCCCTCTAACTCTCCCATAATTTCTGTTCTGAGCTGGAATGCTAACGGCTTGGGTACACGCATTCATGAGCTACGGGAGTTTGTCATTCAGAATCCCGTAGATCTCATTTTGGTACAGGAACTAAAATCCAATACTCCTAGATCCCTTAAAATTCAAAATTATAATCTTTACTTCACCCCCCGTCTTGACCCTAGCAATAATTCCCCCCTTCGTTTTGGTGGTACGGCGATCTATGTGAAAAGAAATATTAAACATAATCATTTGCCTAGTCTTAATTTACATACCTTAGAAAATACCATTGTTAAAATTTGGATCAATAACCACACAACTTTAACTATTGTCTCTACCTACCTCCGGGTCATGAATGGCAGGCCTATTACCAATGAACTTGATCAGCTATTTAATCTGGATCACAATGTTATCCTCTTTGGCGACTTCAATGCCCACCACCCACGCTGGAATCCGCATAATAATCCCACCACTAATAGTTATGGTAAAGAAATTAACTCCTATTCAATTAATAATTCTGTTGATATTGCCTTCCCTCTTCACCCCACTAGATTTGGCCTCTCTGGCTCTCAGTCCACTATCGATTTTGCTCTACTTAATAATATAGCCTTTCCTTATGATATTAATACTATAGTTGATCTCTCCTCCGATCACTTGCCTGTCAAACTTGACCTAAATTGTAACCCCTTGCTTCCAAAAATTCTCCCTCCTTCCCATATTAACTGGCAATCCTACACTAAGTATGTTGCTAACTCTCCCCCACCCTTTAACTCCATTAACAATTCTGCTGACATAGATCTTGCTGTTACCTCCATTACAAATACTATCCAAAATGCCCTTGAGTCTGCTAAGGTCCATTCCCCCATTCATCATTACCATAAATTGCCGCAGTATATTGTCGATCTCATTAAATATAGGAATAATGCTAGGAAATCCTGGCAACACACCCAAGACCCCAATATCTACAGTATCTATAAAGCTCTTAATACTCAAGTTAAAAACAAAATCAAAAATTTCAAGAATAATAAATGGAAGGAATTTATTGAATCCTTAGCCCCTAGTGACAATTCCATCTGGCAATACCTTAAAAGAATTAGAAGACCTTACAAGCCCCTTCCCACTTTCAATACTAATAATGGTACCCTCACTAACGATATTGATAAAATTGAAGCCTTAGCCAATAACTATGAAACCCAATTTAACCCTCATGCCAGTGTGTTCTGCCCTAGCACTATCGATAAAGTTTACGACACCCTTAATAAATTTAATAACAACAACCATGATAGTGAGATTGAAAATACTAATATTAACGAAGTCATTAGTGCTATTAATTCCCTCCCTAATCGTAAAGCCCCTGGTCAAGACGGTATCAATAATAACGCTCTTAAAAATCTCCCTCTTCAATATGCCGATTACCTTACTGAGTTAATTAATTGTATTTTTAAATTTAAGTATTTTCCACTTGCTTGGAAATCCGCCAATATCTTTCCTATTCATAAACCTGGTGAGGACCCCTCCCTTCCTAAAAATTATAGGCCTATTAGTCTGCTTACTTCTCTTTCAAAGTTGACTGAGCATATTTTCTGCACTCGTCTTCATAACTTTATTAATGACAATAACATCCTTAATAATGCACAATTTGGTTTTAGACCCAAGCACTCTACCTCTCATCAGCTGCTTCGCGTCTCTGAGTTCATCCATGATGGACTTCAGAACCGAATGCAGACTGGTGCAGTCTTTTTTGACATACTAAAAGCTTTCGATACTGTTTGGCACAGTGGCCTTATCTATAAATTAATTAAATTTAAAATTCCTGCTGCCCTTATTAAATTTATCCAATCTTATCTCACTGACAGAACTTTTGCAGTCTGCTATTCTGGTAATACATCTTCTCTTCGCCCTATTAATGCTGGTATTCCTCAAGGTTCTAAACTTGGTCCGGTGCTTTTTTCCCTTTTCATTAACGATATTCCATCTACCCCGAATACCACTCTTGCCCTCTACGCTGATGACACAGCACTTCTCGCTCAAAATCACAATATTAAATTCATGCATCTCTACCTTCAACGACATATCACTATCCTCGAACGTTGGTTCGATAAATGGCGTATCAAATTAAACCCTACTAAAACTAAAGCCATCTTCTTCTCTTACAGTAGAATTCCCCCTCCCCCTGTAAATGTTTGTGGCCAGCTCATCCACTTTGAAAGAGAAATTAAATATCTTGGTATCTTCTTGGATAGTAAATTAACTTGGAAAAAGAATATTAATAATAACATCTGTAAATTCTTTAAAGCGCGTAAAGACATTGCCCACCTTCTGTACCATAATGAGATGAGTATAGATAATAAACTTTTGCTCTATAAAACTGTCCTTAGACCTATACTCCTCTATGCTGCACCTGTTTGGGGGTCTGCGGCTTCCAGCCATATTCAGAAATTACAAACTACCCAAAACAAAACTTTACGGTTAATTACCAAAGCCTGCAGGTACAAAAATAATTATTCCATTCATAAAGACTTAAATATCGATCCTATCCGCCTTGCAATAGTTAAACTCGCCACTAATTTCTTTGCTAATATCCATTCTGTACCTAATGAAGACCTTGCTAATCTTCCCGATTATGACAATAGACTTTTCTCACGCAGGCCTCGCGCTACTCTTGTACTATGTACAGGAATTAATTCCAATACCTCCTTTCCCTAAATTTCCCTTAATTGCTCTTATTTTTCTCAAAACTTAACCATAAAATCTTATTTTTCTGCCTGCTGATCCCCCTGTACAATTATTTCTCTAGGATTGTGAACCTTATTTCTTCAGCCAATCCCCTTGCGAGCTCTGTGTGGCTCTAATCCATTCACTTTCCTCCTTTCGGCCCCATGCTTGCTGCTTCACTTGGGTAGTTTTTCTTAGAAGATCCTGGACCTTATTTCTTCGTCCAATCAGCTTCGAGCTTTTCTGGGCTCTCGGCCAATCGCTTCTCTCCCTTCTTCGATTATCAAATTCATCATCTCCTTGCTATTTTTACTGCTGTATCCACCTATTACAGCCTAAATTACTTAATTATCTTGCGCGGGATCTCTTCCCGGCCTTGCATTTTGTTTCAACTCGCTGACCTTCGCTGCTACTACTTGTAACTTAGAGTTTTCTTGTTTGTAATTTCTCTTTCTTGTTTTAATTCAATAGTCATATTAAATTTTTTGTTTTCTTCTCACTCTTAATTTAACTTATTAATTACTTAAATATAATTAATTTTATTTTAATCTTATATATATATTTTCATATATATAAATTTTTTTTTTTTTTCCCTATTATTCATATCTTTGGGCCATTTGTAAAAAGCAACAGTTTTCCGCATACTCATACCGAGGGTGATGGGCCTTTCAGGCCCACTGGGTACCTCACGAAGTTCTTCTGTCCATGTCCATGTCCATGTCTTGCAGGGCAGTAGATTGGAGGGTCTACCATCGATGCGAAGATAAGTAATAATAGAGGAGAAAGTTTAGGGATAGTAAGACATATTAATTTGATTTTATAAGAATTTTATGATTTTTTACCTTGGCAACCCAAGTATTAATTTTTAATTTTTTTAATTTTTATTTTAATTTTTTTTTCGGAAGAAAAGAGAAAACTTAAAAATTTTAAGTAAGGCTCTGATAGGTGAGCTCAAGATACTGAGCCTTCAGCTGAAATCACCGAAGTTAATCAGCATCGGACATTTCTAATGACCAGATTCGTCGGAATGTGTTGTTAGGAAATAATGAAAAAAAATTATAATACTGATGTATGAGTTAATTTCACTAATTAGTGGTTTAGATATGAATGGATATAAAACAGTCCCTTTTGAATGTTGTTACTTAGAGTTTAAGGTATCTGCCAATCTTGAAATGGCTGGTTTGGTGAAAAATTTCGAAATTTTGTATTGCTATATTTCAAAGGCCAATCTTTTAGGATTCTAAAACTGCTTTACTTTTATACTTACGATCATCGGATGAGAACTTATGGCCAATTTAATAAACCGAAAGCGATATTAATAGACTAGAATTAGCATCTTTAAATGCATTTTCTAGAAAACTAACTTTTCAGTTACTTTTGTAAACGAGAAAGCTAATGATTTAAAAAGTTCTAAATATATTTCAATGAAATTTTGCAATAGTGTTTTACATATTACTAACTATGTTTTGCCCTTAAATCTAAGCTATATGTGTTAAATGAATCATTCTACAGATATCTGTACTTCTAAAAAAATTATCTAAAAAAAGTGTATTTCACTTTTTTGGTATATTTCAGTGATTTTTGGAAATTTTGTAAAACTTTTAGTTCGGAACACAGGTAAGTGTCACAGTAGGATATAGCATAAAGGAAATTATAAGCTCAATATAAAATATATTGAGTTGAATGGAGTGTAGTGTCTCTGTGGGAAACATTGAATTCTACAAAAAAATTGTAAAACATTCCCTCTATTTTAAAATGTCATGAAATGTTTATCAAAATTATATTTGTTTTTCTCATTTTATATCTCATTTGAACTAAAAATGTGTGTAGTTAATTAATCTATATATATAAAACAATTCCGTAACTGACTCACTGACTGACATACAACGCACAGACCAAACCGCTGGACCTAAAGGGCTGAAATTTTGCATGGCGATTTTTCTTATAGTGTAGGGGTGCACTAAGAGAGATTTTTGAAAAATTCTTCTTAGATTTTTTTAAAATTCAATTTTTAAGCTGTTTTAGTAACTTTTTTAAGTTTGCATTTAAAATCTTAATTTGAGGGTTATAAAATTTATATCACAAGAAAGATCATAAAAATTCCTTTAAAATGAAATCTTTTTCAAATCTTTACCTCTATTTTCTGATTTTTGGGGAATTTTTAAAGATTAATTTTTAGAATTTAATTTACTAATTGCTGATCATGAGATTTCTTTTTCTGGTACTTTAAATAAATTTATCGTCACGTGCATAAAAACTAAATAGACAAAAAATATTTTTTTTTCTTGCTAATACGGCAGACGATTGGACATTGTTTTGTCTATAAAAATATCCCTTACGATTTTTTTATAAATATATATTTTTTTTCTGCATCAATTGTATATATTGATCGTCGTATTTATTATAAATAAATATATATATATATTTATTTATTTATTTATTTATTTATTTATTTTGGCATTAATTGCATACATTGACCGTTGTATTTAATTTGAATGTACCCCGTAGCGAAAAGTGGGTTTTCAGCTAGTACTGTATATTCTTGAAAGAAAGGAATCCGAATGTAGGAACCCTAATGACAATGACTCTAAGGCACGACAGATCGTGACACAAATCGACGCACTCGTTTCTGAGGATCAATTAGCCACCCTCACGCCCACAACCGTTAGGCCTAATACCAAACATTTCTGTTCTAAGCATCTATGGCAAGTCTCACATAAATGAAACAAAACTCTTTTCAGCGATGTCTATTGTAGTCATCTAGTTTAATACTATACTGAATCCCCATGGCTATTTTTCAAACTGTATTAACATATCCTGTTCCAGTGTTTTTTACCTAGATCTTTCAATCAATGATTTAAAAGCAGCAGTGGAGTAAGTATTTATTTGAACTTAAATTTGACATGTTCCTGAAATACATTCTACTTAATTTAATATATTTAAAAGATTGTAAAAAACAAAAATTCTAGAAAGGGTGCCCCAAGTTTTTAATATCATTCTAAAGGGTGCCGGAAGTACTATGAAAAGGTTTAAAATCCATGATGGAAGTCCTTGATTAATTTATTTCGTTCACAAAGTAATGTTTGTATACCATATCTTTAGGTAGACACTCAGGCTCAGATTTCCACATGGGCACGTGGGGCACTTTCCCAGGGCCCCCAAAATTATGGGGCACACCTAATTTAATATTAAATTGTACATATGTTTGAAAATGGGGTTTTTTGGTTTATACAGTAAATAGTGGGAGATACAGAAAAAAATCCCAAATAACACAGGATCTAAGGAGTGTATTTGATCGATTCTAAACAAAATAAGGCCTTTTAGTGGGATGGCCTCCGAATGGGTATTCGATGTTAGCGAAGTTTCACTGTATATTTACTGTATATTCACTGTTTTGTATGTGTGTTTTTGTGTGTACGTATGTATTTATGTATGTACTAGCTGAAAACCCGCACTTCGCTACGGAGTACATTCAAATTAAATACAACTGTAAATGTATGCAATTAATGCCAAAAAAAATAAATATATATATTTATAATAAATGAGACGATCAATGTATACAATTGATGTAAAAAAATATTTATATATATATATTTATAAAAAAATCATAAGGAATATGTATTTTTTTTTGGATAATATCCAATTGTCTGCTGCATTAGAAAGAAAAAATGTTTTTTTTTTGTCTATTTAGTTGTTACGCACGTGACGATAAATTTATTGAAAGTACCAGAAAAAGAAATCACGTGATCAGCGTTTAATAAATTAAATTCTAAAAATTAATCTTTAAAAATTCACCAAAAATCAGGAAATGGAGGTAAAAATTCGAAAAAAATTTCATTTTGAAGGAATTTTTATGATCTTTCTCGTGATATAAATTTTATAACCCTCAATGTATTATTTTAAATGCAAACGTAAAAAAAGTTTAAAAAACAGCTTAAAAATTTAATTTAAAAAAATCTAAGAAGAATTTTTGAAAAATCTTTCTTAGTGCACCCCTACACTATTAGAAGAATCGCCATGCAAAATTTTAGCCCTTTAGGTCCAGCGGTTTGGTCTGTGCGTTGTATGTCAGTCAGTCAGTCAGTGATTGAATGAGTCAGTTACGGAACTGTTTTATATATATAGATGTATGTATGTACGTATGTCTGTATGTATAATAGTTATCTTTAGAAACATCTTAGATTTCCTCTTAGAAATTTATTATATGATAAAACTGAATCTAAAATATTGTGTGATACAACAATAATATTTGCTAATAAGCCTCGTTTATGATAATAATTCACATCGCTTAATATCCGAGAATAATATTTTTGCATTTATGTTTTAATCTTACAAATTATAGCCTTAACTTCTTCAAAGTAACAAATTCCACTTTTATCACTATCACACACTTCATATTTTTAAATCGAAACATTTAAGCACGCAGTGAGTATATGCAACCTGCTATCTTATTAAAATTCCTTACAGTTCTAATTAAATATTCCATTATGCCACTAAATATGCAACAATGATTTATTATGGATCAAGCCGTTTGACGTGCGATTAATTAAACATTCCCATAGCAAAGTTTATTACACAGCGCTCTGCAAACAAATTTTTAATTTTGTGTGAAATTAATTAAACTGTACGTTAATCTCTATCTCCATGACGTTACATTCTGTGTAAGTACACAAGTTTAGTGAATAATATTATAACCATCATTCTATAAGCATTTTTAAATGGTGGGATATAAAATATGTAATCTGTTTATTATTATTATTATTATTATATAATATATATATATATATATATATATATATATATATATATATATATATATATATATATGTATGTATGTATATATGTATATGCATGTATGTATGCATTCGATTTTACACAATATTTGATCATGTCATTCAAAAAAGTATTTTTTCCATTATTTGTCATTTAAATGTAGATAATTATTATTTAAATTTAATAACATTACATTGTCTGAAGTAATTAAATCACTGTTTCAATGTATTTCTTTTACTGTAGCAACATTATATATATATATATATATATATATATATATATAAAATTCTATACATAACTAAATTAAACTGTCGACGAAATAATATAAGGCCTTTAAATTTGAGGGGGGGGGGGAATTTGAACGCTAGTCAAACGTAATTCGTTAAAACAGAGCATGATATAACCAGTATTAATAATGACAAGTCATTTAGTGAATTGCTCATGGATTCTGAGCTTTACATTGGGCTTGAAATTCTATATCTATACTCATTGTCGAAATTATGTAGATTGCATTTCAAGTAATGTGATACATTTGGGTACTAAACGATCTCATTCTGAAAACACTCGGTAATAAAAATAGGAGTAATAGAGTGTATTATGGCTCTGAACAGGAGATAAATGCGCCTAACCTATAGAAATTTGAAGCGGAAAAGGTAATATGTTGGAAATTTTATTTTAAAAGTTATATTAACGACTCCTTTTGAATTTCGTATGAATAAAGCAGACTATTTCGTCAGAAATAGGAGTATATCTTAGTAGAATTCTGAAACAACGACAGGAAGAATATTGCCTGTTTTTCAAACAAAAAAAATTGAGGGGTGGGGGGAGGTTCGATAACAGAAAAAAATAGAAAAGATATAAGAATAATTGTTTATGCAGACAAATTAAAGAAAATTGAATGTAATCAGATAAAACCTATGGAGTCGTAGTAATTGAAAAAAAATTGTAGAAAAATATGAATTAAAAAACTAGATAAATAAAATATTAATGCATAAGTTAATTCCAAAGCAGATGAAATATAGGGTGTCCGAATCAAATGTACCTAATTTGGAGAAGTCGCTGTACTTAACAGATAGTTTAAAAGCATAAGAAAACTGTAAAAATAGATACAGATACTCACAAAGTTTTATTAAACAATCAGTACACTTAAACAATCAGTACACTTCCACGTGAGCTTAACTTAGTGGCCCTGAGAATGCCCAGCCGGTAGTCCAGTTCCAGCCATGTCTGGTGTCATTTCCGGAGTCACAGTAGCATTAGCCGCGGTTATGGAGGCACGAAGGTCTTCAATATCACGCTTGTCTTTCACGTAGCCCCAAAAGAAAAAGTCGAGAGGAGTCACGTCAGGAGATCTTGGTGGCCAGGCAATTGGGCCACCGCGTCCTATCCATTGGGTAGGGAAAGCTGTATCTAAAAATGCGCGAATATTCTTGCCCCAGTGAGGAGGGGCCTCATCTTGTTGGAAGATAACAGTGTACACTTCCCGCTTCGAGAAACGTTTCGTGCCACCTTTTTTATGCTCTTAGCCTGGGGTGGATTTCTTTTATAAATTGTTCGAAACATTCTTTGGACTTTTACTACGGACTTGTGTTCTGCATACCACAGAACAACTTGTGCCTTCTCTTCCGGTGACGCCATTTTTTCCGTTTGTCGACTCAGCAGAAGCGCAGGTCCGTCAGTTGCGAGAAATAAATATTGTCGACAAACTCTACGAATTCAGTTCCAACATTTGGTCAATATCTCCCTCGTAGCGCTAAAACTTTGTTTTTAATCGACTGTTCAAAATAGGTACATTTAATTCGGACACCCGGTATTAATAGTAAGCTTACTTTATTTCGTGTGCCTCTGCCACAAACTTCTGTTTTCTTATTCACATCGCAATAGTTAAGATACCACGATCTACGCCACAATTTTAATGTATACTTATGAGGGGACAGTAAAAGAAAGTGTTTGTAAAAGAGACTCGAGCCTAAGCTCTTTTTCTGGAATATTGAGCATTTCTAGCGTTATTAGGCATTAAAAATAAACCAGTCGAGAGACTCGAATGAGAGAGCTGATCATAGGCAAGTAATTGATATTTGTGGTAGCTTCTGAGCAATACTAGCGTAATTAAACATTCCAAACAAACCAGCTCAGAAATCCAAATGGGAATGCAGATCATGTGTGGTCCTGGTATAACCTTGAATGAGAGGTCGAACCTAAGCCTACTTTGGGGAAGCTTGAGTACGAATAGCATACTTAAACATTCCAAACAAACCAGCTCAGAAATCCAAATTGGAATGCACATCATGTGATCTCGTATATCCTTAAAGGAGAGGTCGAACCGATACGCACCTTGAGGAAGCTTGAGTACTGGTAGCGTATTCAAACATTCCAAACAAACCAGCTCGGAAATCCAAATGGAAATGGAGATCATGTGCTCTTCTCGCATATCCTTAAAGGAGGGTGTAGAGTATTGCATTTCAACCTCTCCGTTAACAAAAGAAATTCTTCTATCTCGGCCTGAGACACTTCAAAAGATTTCCGACGGCTTGGGTGGCAATATGCTGACAGCAATTTTCCTTTTGTTCATCCGATAGACTTGTTCCACAGGACCTTAGGGGACGTGGTCATTTTTCTTGATTTAGTCATCGCCACCGGGTGACGCCGCTGGTATTTATTATAAATGACAGGAGACCCCCCCAGGTGCTTTCATTCATGAACTATCAATTGTTAAGCAGCATCCTGGAGGCGTCGCGTGCCTAAACAAAAGGACTCGTGCCTTTCGCATTTTACCGAAGCGGCCCTTTTGAGACTCTTTGAAGTGGCTTGGAGGACAAACTAAAAAGGCGGCCGCTTTAGACCCGGGGAAAATATTTCATTATCGCCCCAGGAAACCCATTTCCGTTGCTCACTTGTTCTAGATCGTTCGACTTTCTGGAGAGTGATGCAATATCCGGTGGAGGTCTTCTATAAAAAGAGAATGGACCCCTCAGTCGAGGCTTGCGTCTTTTTAGTTCCTGACACGTAGCGGATCCAGTTCTAAGAGCAGCCGGGTTTGCCGCCCTTATCGGTTCAGAGTCCCTTGTGACTGTTTTGCAGCGACGATCTAGTTCCTGCAGGAGTAAACATACTCCACTAATTTGTCGGAGACCAGTCTTCGTGGAAGGAGCCTTTGCTACCTTATTTTCCAGTGAGGAGTCCTTTCTCCTTAATTTAATAATTTCATCGCTACCGGGTGCGTGCAGTGATCACCGCCGTTGATATTATTGGGGAGCCTTTTCCCGTCAGGAGAAGTGCCGTTTCTTCATCATTGAAGCAGAGCCAGTTCTGCTAGCCTAGCGGACTTCTGTGTTCTTACTCCGCCCCACGCCGATAAAATCGAGTGTGATTACCTACGTTACGAAGTTCATCTTACATCTGTGCAGTGTACATATCTCATCATCATCAATTTGATTAATAAATTGCATTTGTTTTGTTTATGTAATGAGTGATGTATACCTGGTGTGTTTAAATCATCTTCTGGTTGACACTACGAACCTCAGTTCGCTACAGAAGGTATATATTCATTCATAATTTTGGTGGCAGCGGTGGGATGAAAAAAAAAGCGACAGTAAGAACATTTTGTTTTCCTTAGTGATAGTCGCGTGTGTTCAGAACTGTGACTGTGCGGAAGTGCTATTGCTGGTGTGTATCCTGTGAAGTAGTGTAGAGCGGCTGACGTTCTTGTGAAATCTGCTAAACTGCTGCAGTGTTAATTTCCTTAGTGACATTCGCGCGTGTTTCAGAACTGAGACTGTGTGAAAGTGCTATTGCGGGTGTGTGTATCCTGTGAATTAGAGTAGAACGTTTGACGTTCTTGTGCCATCTGATAAACTTGCTGCAGTGCCAACTAGATGCCAGTCTTCACATCAAATTGTGAGTACCATTCTGTTTCTCTTTTGTGCTGGTATCCAACAGTAGTTTAGTAAATAATATTTTGGTTGTTTTCTCAGAAGTAGGAGAATTAAATTGTTGAATTTAAGAACCGTAATTAATAGCTTGATCTGAACTTAAAAGGTGTTAAAATTTTTTTTAAGTTGAGGTAAAATAAGAACTAGTGTTATTGTGTAAAGTAGAATTGTTATTGAAATAGTAGTGTGTTAAATTAGTTCTCAGAAATTAAGGAATGTAACTGTGCTCAAAAAGAAATAGTGTAACTACATTGTGTTTAACTATTTTGCATTGTGTATTGTTGTGATATGTTAAAAGCAAAGTGAGTTATCTTTTATGAACCTTAAAATAGTAACATCGCAAGCGGAATTTTAAAAGTAATTTAGTTCATTTTTGTTAATACATTGTATGTGTACGTTAATTGATTGTGTTGTGTAGTTGCATTTTGTGTTCAGGTTTTAATGTAATTACTACCTCAGGGTTTATAATAGTGTGTATTATTCTGTGTAGTATTGAAATAGCTTTGTATTCTGTCAAACATGGGTTCTCTTGTTCGTGCAAAGAAAGAGGACTTAGTTAACCTCGCTATAGAAATGAGTTGTGAGGTAGATTTGGGAATGCTGAAGCTTGAGATAATCAAAAAAATTGAAAGTTCAGCAGATTACAATGTAAAATTGGCTGAAGGGTTGTTAGCTGAAATTATGGAGACCCGTATAGAAAACGAGCAACGAGCCCGGAAAAAACGGGAAGATGAATTAGCTCAACAAGAACGGGAGGATAGGTTAGCTCAACAAGAGCGAGAGTTTGAGCTAGCCAAATTAAGACTGAGTAGGGAAGCCCCCCAAGAAAGCCCGTCTGTTAGTCCTCCGAGACCTGCGGGACACTCATTAAGACACATAATGCAAAAATTCGACCCTGAAGAAACTGATATAAGTCTATACCTTTGCCTTTTTGAACGGCAGGCACAGCATTTAAAAATACCGGAAGCTGAATGGTCAGGCAGTTTAATTAGCCTGTTACCATTATCAGTAGCGGCCATTGTGTTACGGGAAAAAGTCGAGGACACACAAAAATATTCCCATGTTAAGAGCGTGCTTCTCGAGCGATTCAGGCTCAGTCCTGAAGCTTTTCGTCAGAAGTTTGTTAGACACCAGCGTAAGCCAGGAACCCTATGGAAAGATTATCTTTTCGAAATAAAGACGTATTTCGAAGGTTGGATAGAGGGTCTCGGTGTTACAACTTTTGAGTCGTTAAAAGATCTCTTTCTGGTCGACCAATTAAAACGGAAAATGGGAAGTGAAATCCGGGAGCAAAATATAAGGGATTGGGAGAATTACACGTCCCCTGAAACCTTGGTCAAAGACGCGGATCAGTTTGAGCTTATCAGAAAAACAGGTAAGCCCCCCAACCAACCGAAGAAATTCGAGGGACGCGCGCCCGACCAACGGAAAATGTTTGGGGCTGTAAAAACGGGAGAGAAAGTTGAAAAACCCCCCGAACAACACGAACCCGAACGAAATTTAGATAAGGTGAGCTCCCCTCGCCCAAAAGAAAACCGCCGTAAAGGATGGAACCATAAAGAGTTCGACAAAAGGCGTGTGACAGACATTAAGTGCTATTTTTGCCACGAGGTCGGGCATATTAAGCCCCAGTGTCCGTTATTAACAAAAAAAGAAGAGGTTAACTCCATAGGTGCCGATTTGGAAATCACAGATCCCTTAAAACCATATGTGAGTATAGGGACTGTGAACGGCCAGGTATGTGAGATACTTAGAGATACGGGTAGTACGATTGATCTGGTTTGTAAAAGATTTATTTCGCCCGACGACTACCTCGGCGAAACAGTCTGGCTCACTCAGCCGTTAGACACTCGTGCCATTAACGTGCCCCTAGCGCGCGTAATTCTGAACTCCCAGTATGGAAATATAACAACAAAGGCCTGTGTCATTAGCGACAGGTCAAATCAACAAAGATACATACTGGGAAATCAAACGGCAGCTCTTCTAAGACAGGGTCAACAAAACTCTAAGAGCATGCAAATCAATGCAATAACGCGCTCGCGTTCCAAATGTCAAGAGAGCTGTACACAGACACTTCAGTCAAACGATTCTCTTCGAGAGCGTTCGGACAATAGTCCCTCAGATGGGGAGTCAATCGTTTTGACACAACTGGAAAGGGAGGAACAGGCGAAATTGTTAGTTTTACCCCCCCTCGACCGCGAAGACCCAGCGTTGAGTCTATTAAATGTTTCCCCAGAGAAATTCGCAGACGCACAGCGGGAATGTGTAGAATTGGCCGCATTGTTAAAAAAAGTCGAAAGTCCAAGTCAAACCGGCGAGAAGGGTTATGTAGTGATAAACGGGTTATTGTGTAAACAACAGAGGGACCACTTTGGGGATACACGAAGTCTTTTAGTTGTCCCACAGGTATTCAGGGAAAAACTGTTGGCAGTATGCCATGAGTCAACAAACGCTCATTTAGGTGCGACGAAATCGAAACAGAGGCTAGCCAAATCGTTTTTTTTGGCCCCGATGTTACCAAGAAATGGAGGAATACGTGAGGTCGTGCGACGCATGTCAGCGCATAGGAAATGCTCAAGATACTAAGAGATTCCCCATGCGATTAACGCCTATAATTAGCGAGCCATTTGTCAAAATAAACATCGACGCTTGCGGACCTCTGCCCGAATCTGAGAATGGAAATAAGTACCTAATCACCGCTATATGTTTAGCTTCAAAGTTCCCGGAAGCAATTCCCGTGAAAAACCTAAGGTCATTATCTGTCACGGATGCTTTGTTGCAGGTATTCAGTAGAACCGGGTTCCCGAAAGAGGTGCAATGCGTCAATGGCACGTCGTTTACGAGCGAGTTAACGTGCGAATTTTTTGAGAAATTCGGCATCAAAGTGACGCATAGTTCAGTGGGGCATCCACAAAGCAACCCTGTAGAGAGATTCCACCGAACACTTAAGAGACTGTTAAAGGTCCTGTGTTTGGAAAACGGGGAGAGTTGGGAACGTCATTTACCAGCCTCGCTCCTCGCGATTCGGACTATAACGCATAATAGTACGGGATTCTCACCGGCCGAACTGCTGTATGGAAAAAACCTACGAACACCCGAAGTTTTATTGTACGAAGGTTGGATGGGAGGTTGTGAGGAAGAGAGACCCGTGACAGAGCACGTCCTTACCCTAGTGAATAGATTAAAAAGAGCGCGAGAATTAGCTGCTCAGAAAATGGGTGAAGAACAATCTAAGCGTAAGGAAGCGTATGATAAGAGCGCAGTTAAAAGGCATTTCGAGGTTGGAGATTTAGTTCTGATTTTCTCTTTATCTCGACCTAGCAAAATGGCGCCGAAGTGGATAGGCCCAGCGAAAATTGAAGCTCGCATATCCGAGACGAATTATCGAGTGCAAACTCCCGGACCTAGACAGAAATCCAGCATTTACCATATTAATATGCTGAAGCCCTATATCAGGCGTCCCGAAACTATAAATTAGGTTTATGAAGGTAAAGTCGAAATTGGTACTGAGGATGATTTCGCAATCCACGTTTTTGAAACCGGTGCTACCGATTTCGATTACGAGGAGATTGTGCGCGAGAGCGAACTTGACGCTCGTCTAAATCTCACTCAAAAAAGGGAATTAAAGAAATTATTGTGTAGCCATGCAAATATTTTTTCTAATAACCCAGGAAAAACCGAGAAAGTTACGCATGACATAGAGCTGATCTCGGATAAGGTCGTTAGGTCTAGACCATACAAAACGTCACACCGACAGAACGAAATCTTGAAGTTGGAGATTGACAAAATGTTAAAATTAGGAGTGATACAAGTAGGTGAGTCTGATTATACCTCGCCTATCATTTTGGTAGAAACCGATGGTCGTGAACCGAGACCCTGTATTGATTATCGTAGGTTGAACGAAATAATTCGCACCGAATATTACCCCCTCCCCAACATAGAGGAAAGGGTTGAACAAGTTGCAGGATCTGATTTCATAACAATACTCGATCTTGCAAAGGGGTATTGGCAAATCCCCTTGACAGAAAGGGCCCAACGCATTGCGGCTTTTGTCACCTCATTCGGGACATTCAGGCCTTTGCGGATGCCTTTCGGGCTTAAAAACGCACCTTTCTTTTTCAGTAAGCTCATGGCTGACGTCCTAAATGGGTGTGAGGAGTATGCCGTTCCATATATCGACGACATCGCGATATTTTCTAAGACCTGGGACGAGCATCTGAAGCATTTAGATATCGTGTTAAGTCGTGTAGCGCAAGCGCAGCTCACAATCAAATCATCGAAATGTCGGTTCGCCCAAAACCATGTAAAATACTTGGGGCACATGGTCGGCGGAGGTTATCGAAATCCCGCCGAATTAAAGGTAAAATGCATTAGGGAATTTCCCCGGCCAGAGACAAAGACGAGTATTCGGGCATTTCTGGGTCTCACTGGGTATTACGCGCACTATATTCCAAATTATTCTATGATAGCGGCCCCCTTAACCGATGCGTTAAAGGGACGGGAGAAACGCGCGGCGGTTGTGTGGGACGAAGCTTGCGAGGCAGCGTTCACCACTTTGAAAGACGCTCTTATAAAAACACCTGTGCTACGAGCTCCTGATTTTACTGTTCCATTTATTGTCCAAACGGACGCATCCGATCTGGGAGCCGGGGTAGTGTTGGCCCAACAAATAGGTGATAAGGAACATCCTATCCTGTACCTGAGTAGGAAGTTCTCTGAGCCCGAAAGGAAATACAGCACCACAGAGAAAGAGTGCTTGGCGATCATATTCGCGTTAAAAAAACTTCACTACTATCTGGACGGAAGCGAATTCAAAATCGTGACCGACCATAACCCATTGGTATGGCTCAAGAAGAATGCCAGTTCAAATGGCCGTCTTTTTCGGTGGCAACTTATGTTGCAGCAATTTTGTTTTCGGGTAGAACACAAGCCGGGAAGACAGAATACAAACGCTGACGCTTTAAGCAGATACATTCCTTAAACGTCCGCGAATTACCTAGATTTGTAAATGTAGTAACCTAGAGAATTAATTGTTAGTACCATGAATTTATTTGTGTTTGTATTTAGTAATCCAGTTAGTGCATGTGTACGTACTTGTTAGAATTGTGTATTTTTTTTTTGTGTAGTAGAAAAAAAACTGTTGGAACTGGTACATTAGATAGCAGAATTGGGAATCACCCACACGAAACGTTGGTTTTCAATATGCAACCACATTGAAAACTTTAACGGCAGGGGGGTTATGTAGAGTATTGCATTTCAACCTCTCCGTTAACAAAAGAAATTCTTCTATCTCGGCCTGAGACACTTCAAAAGATTTCCGACGGCTTGGGTGGCAATATGCTGACAGCAATTTTCCTTTTGTTCATCCGATAGACTTGTTCCACAGGACCTTAGGGGACGTGGTCATTTTTCTTGATTTAGTCATCGCCACCGGGTGACGCCGCTGGTATTTATTATAAATGACAGGAGACCCCCCCAGGTGCTTTCATTCATGAACTATCAATTGTTAAGCAGCATCCTGGAGGCGTCGCGTGCCTAAACAAAAGGACTCGTGCCTTTCGCATTTTACCGAAGCGGCCCTTTTGAGACTCTTTGAAGTGGCTTGGAGGACAAACTAAAAAGGCGGCCGCTTTAGACCCGGGGAAAATATTTCATTATCGCCCCAGGAAACCCATTTCCGTTGCTCACTTGTTCTAGATCGTTCGACTTTCTGGAGAGTGATGCAATATCCGGTGGAGGTCTTCTATAAAAAGAGAATGGACCCCTCAGTCGAGGCTTGCGTCTTTTTAGTTCCTGACACGTAGCGGATCCAGTTCTAAGAGCAGCCGGGTTTGCCGCCCTTATCGGTTCAGAGTCCCTTGTGACTGTTTTGCAGCGACGATCTAGTTCCTGCAGGAGTAAACATACTCCACTAATTTGTCGGAGACCAGTCTTCGTGGAAGGAGCCTTTGCTACCTTATTTTCCAGTGAGGAGTCCTTTCTCCTTAATTTAATAATTTCATCGCTACCGGGTGCGTGCAGTGATCACCGCCGTTGATATTATTGGGGAGCCCTTTCCCGTCAGGAGAAGTGCCGTTTCTTCATCATTGAAGCAGAGCCAGTTCTGCTAGCCTAGCGGACTTCTGTGTTCTTACTCCGCCCCACGCCGATAAAATCGAGTGTGATTACCTACGTTACGAAGTTCATCTTACATCTGTGCAGTGTACATATCTCATCATCATCAATTTGATTAATAAATTGCATTTGTTTTGTTTATGTAATGAGTGATGTATACCTGGTGTGTTTAAATCATCTTCTGGTTGACACTACGAACCTCAGTTCGCTACAAGGGGTCGAAAACATACCCATCTCGAGGAAGCTTGAGTATTACTAGCGTAATTAAATATGAAAGAAAATCGAGCTCAGTAAACCAAATGGGAGAGCAGATCATTTGTTTTTCTGATGTATATTTAAGAATAGGAATAAGAATAAGAGACCGAACCCATGCCTACTTTGTGGAAGATTAAGTATTACTTACGTAGTTAAACACTGAAAATAATCCAGATCAGAAACTCAAAATAAGAGAGCAGATCGAACACGCCTGTGATATTTCCTTGAATGAGATGTCAGACCCCTGCCTCTTTGAGGAATCTTTAATTCTAATAGACTAATTAAACATTCAAAATAATCCAGTTCAAAAATTTTACTGGAAGAACAGATATACTGGAAGAAGAAAACTTGGAGACGTCTTTATTTTAAATCTACCTCATTTGTTCTTAAGACGAAATCTATTAGCATTTCTACTTTGATCGAGATAATCAAGTTAGCATGCAAAGAAATAAAAAAATATTTCGTTATTTCATTAATTGTTAAAAAACCAGCATGTCTCTTATATGATTATACTTTCCAGTGAAATTTCAATAAATATGATCAGTAATTTATTTATCACAAAATATTTTTTTAATTAAATTGTTAAGTAAAACAACAGATATGAGTTAACATTTAAATTAAATTTAAAAACTGACACTGGTTATATAGATGTTTAAAATTATATGCATTGTAAAACGTATAATTTCTTACGTAATGTAATTATAGTTTCATATGTAATGTAACTGGATATCTACACATTTACCCTTATATATAGGTACAACTCAAAATTGCTTCAAATAATTAATATGTATTTCCTTATTACATGTTTCATCCCTCAAATATTTCAGCTAAAATATTTTATTATGAAATGCATCCACACTGAAAACGTTGTTCATTAAATCTCAGAAATTACTATTGTCCACCACTGAACCAAAAATATTCTATGTATCTCAGAAAACATTTATCACAAGTAGTAAATCAAATATCAAAATGATTTTCAATTGTTCAATAAATCATATAAATTTCATTTCCAGGATGAAACAAAAAATGTGTTGTGTATCTCAATTTTTTTTATTTTTTTATTTTTTTACCAATCCCAGATTGTCTAGAAAGGCTAGACAATCTCCATGAAACCAAAAATATCTAAAAAGTCTAAAAACTGTAGAGGGTCCAGAAATCTCAAAAAGTTCTTACCAAAAGTAGGAAATCAAAATATCAACATCTTTCTCAATTGTTCAATAAATCACAGAAATTTTGTTTTGAACCATGAAACCAAAAATCTGCTGTGTATCTCGAAAAGCACTTACCACAACTAGGAAATCAAAATATTAATATCTTTTTCAGCTATTTAATAAATCACATAAGTTTTGTTTTGCACCATGAGACCAAAAATTTTCTTTCTATCTCAAAAATTACATATCACAAGTAAGAAATCAAAATGTCAATATCTTTCTTAATTGTTCAATAAATCATAAAAATTTTGTTTTGCACCATGAAACCAATAATGCTCTATGTATCACAAAAAGTACTTACCACAATTAGGAAACCGAAATACAAAAATCTTTCGCAATAGTCTCATATTCCCTACAATAAATTAGTTTAAAGCAATCAAAATCGATTTAATGTATATTCGTTTTAAGCCCTCGGCATTTGTTTCACAATAGATTAATACTCTGCATTAAATTACCGACGTCAGTGAATTGAATTTACATTCAAATATGAGGGATTTCCCAAACTCCCTGAGCTGAACCAATCGGAAACAACCGGAACCAACAAGGCTGAACCAATCGGATTTGAATAGAGCTGTAAAATAGGATATGTGTAATAGTGTGCAACTGAATGGGTACAAGTGGAAACGAAGTCCTATTTAATTATATATATATATATATATATATATATATATATGTAATATCGGCGACATGGAGGAACAAATAACAGGCCAGAGTGGATGACGTCGCCGATACACATGATGACAAACCGAGCATTTTCCCGCAAAGACTCCCAACGCAGACACATGAACCACAGATACGTAATTGAATCTAAAGCATTTTATTAAGTTTTCCAAGTCGTCCGCCCGGGATTATATGACAGACCGATTCTTACAGAGTGTGTCTAATTTTAGACACCAGATAGTTTTATAAAGTCATTCCATCACGTGACACAGAGGTGTGACTTACATTTTGATTGGATAAAAGTTATTTGTTGATGCTCTGATCTGATCTAATTCGGTAGCCACGCCGCGTCGAGCTTAATTTCGATAAAAAGTCAGCCATCTTTAATAATATTGCCTGGGGTTACAAAGGCTATTACTATGGGATTTCTATATAAGTTTTACTGGGATGACCATGCTAAAATTTAGAATATCTCTTGGATTTTAACACGAATGCCCAAGGGAAATTACCTATTTTAAGGAATTAAAAAAGGGTTTGTAATTTGGAATAGTAAAGTGAGGAATTAATAGTTTTTAAATGTTAAGATTGTTGAATTAAGAAATTACTAGTTTTTAATATTATATATATATATATATATATATATATATATATATATATATATATATATATATATACAGGTGACCCTCCTATAACACTGTAGATAGGTTCCTAGAAAATGCCGTGTTGTGTGAAACCGTGTTATATGAGACCCAGAGACAGTACAAAAAAGGGGCTTACGTTCCGAAAACTTATTAAAAACAATTTTTTTTTAAATTCCGTATAAGCAAGTTAATTTTTATTAAAAACATAAATGTATGTATAACACAAAACGAAAAGAAACAAAACATATTATTTTCATTTAATGTAACATTAATTTAATAAATTTCTTCCTTATCACTGCTAAGTACAATCAAACGAGAACATGTTTTCGGTTCAACGATGTCAGCTTCACTTACAGAACCTTTTTCTTCATTTAGATTTTTTGCACCTTCTATCCTCTTTAAAAAATCTGTAATTTTGGTTTGTTTGCTGGTTCTTACACGGTCATTGTAGATTCCACGGTATGGAAATAGACAATTTTGCAGCTCCCCTTTCAATTTTCGGCTTCTTTCAGCGGAAAAGTCTGCATTCAGGAAAAATGATTCAAGATTTTCAGCTAAGCTTATGTCTGTTTGGAATTTTATACAATTTTAAAATGAATAAATTATAATTTGTTTATACATTTTCATGTAAAGCCACTATAGTTTATTGTTCCTTCCCGTCATTATTTTAAGGTAATTTAGTTTTTAAATGTGATATTATTTTGTGATTTTAAATCATGATATCTAGTGCTGTAGAAGTACAGTGTTGTACAAAGGTTTTCGCAATTTTTTAATCGTGTTAGAGCGACACCATGTTACAGGTTGTAGTGTTATATGAGGGTTCCTGCAATTTATCCAAACGTGTTAGAGCGAAACCGTGTTGTAAGATGCCGTGCTGTAGGAGGGCTACCTATGTATATATATATATATATATATATATATATGTGTGTGTGTGTGTGTGTATATATATATATAGTATATATATATATATATGTATATATATATATATGTATATATATATATGTATATATATATATATATGTGTGTGTGTAAGTAAGTAAGTAACGCTTCTAGCACATCTCTTGACACACACACTGCCCTAATTGTCCATAAAGGTTAATCCATGGTAAGAAATTACTAGTTTTTAATATTATAGAATATCCCCCCCGTCCGAGAAGAGGCTGACCTACAATGCCTGCATTGGAGGGCAGACTCACTCAAATGAGTGAGAAGAATGGGCATTAAAAAATTTGGAATAAGTTAACGTATCAAGTTCAATTAAAGTTAAATTGCAAGAAAAACATTTTTAAAGATCACGTGATGAGCTGACATAGCAACATTATCAAATTTACTGAAAAAATATATATAAAA
Source organism: Dolomedes plantarius (assembly GCA_907164885.2). Lineage (NCBI taxonomy): Eukaryota > Metazoa > Arthropoda > Arachnida > Araneae > Dolomedidae > Dolomedes > Dolomedes plantarius. The sequence continues at coordinate 120,613,265 of OU015490.1, forward strand.
TCACCAAAAAGAAGGACACATAATATTAAATTGAAGATTCTACATAAGTATGTATTTGAAACCTGTTGAATAGGGACGTCTCCCCACACAACAGAATCTCGAAAAAAAAAATCAATTAACATAACCACAAATTTGTAAACTACCAAAAATTTTCACTGGAAACATACATTTAATACAATATCTACTATCATCTCGATTTGAATAATACAGAATAACAAAACATAGTAATAAAAATATTAAAACAAACAAAAATTAAGTAAATGAAGTTGACTTTGATAACAGGATGAAAAATTCAAAACTTCTTCCTCAACGTTCACTACTATGGAGTGAGTCCAAAAAGTTTATTAACTTATCTTGTAATGATTTATCTGTGCAACATTTTTAGTCCTTTCACAGTCATTAGTATGTTGAGGAAAAAACACCAATTAAAAAAAAATCACAGTCTTTTTAGTGCTGTGTCAATTCTGCTTCACAAACGTAGAATGCATAAATATCACATTATCTTGACTTGTTTACATATAAAGAAAATTAGTCCTTTAGTTACATAATAAAAATCACAGTTTATAATAAAAATCACACTTTCAATAAAAATCACAAGATTTAATAAAATCACACTTCAAATATATCAATTGTACATAAAAATTACAAAACATATCACTCATTATCTAGTTTTCGTATCTTTATTTATCTCATTATTTTTTCTTAATATCCATTATCTCCTTTATTTCAACATTACTTATTATCAACAAAAAAAAAATCTCTTTTCAATATCATTTATATTTCTTATTCTCATTTCATCATTTCTTATATTCATTTTATTTCGACAATATTTATTCATTCCAAAATTCTATTCAATATTCTTTACTTATTCTTATTCATATTTATTCTAACTTTATTTATTTATTTATAACTTTATTTATTTATTCTCAATACTTTTCACTTTATTTTCAAATTATTTATTTACTATTCATTTGTGTACACTTATTATAAGTTTATGTGGATCCATTTCCTTGCTTTGAAGGTACCTTGTATGTGTTCCCCAACTCTTAGTTTCAAATTTTTTAATTCTACCTCTAAGCAGTGAGGGTTGTGTTTATGTTTGTGTAACAAGTGGGTTTTCTTTCTCCATATTGTTCTCTGACTAATAAGGAGGAAGAGTCTTTTAGCCGTACAGTGGACTAACCGTAAATCTCCGACAGAATATGACTGCATTGGAAAACAGCATCTTGCATAGTACACAGATGGAGAAAAAGGAAAATGTGCAGTTGTCATACCTGTGGGAGTATAATATATAGAAATGGGAGGACAAAAGGAGTGGCCATCCCAGCCCTGTTTTAGTCATTACTCAAGCATATGATCTTCAGCACTTTAAGTGACTGAGTTGTTGAATTATAAACAAATAGTAAAAAAAAATTAATAAGATCTTAAACAGTTGGGACGACATCCAACGCGCTTGTAGAGTTGGGTGATAGGAAAGTGTTTTTCAAGAAATAGGAAATTTACTGAAAGGTTAAAGAAGTAGAGTTGTCATAGCCGGTGTTTAAATTGAGATCCAAAAAAAATTCACATATAATAGTATTCTTAAGAAGAAAGTTTAAGTTAGACAGTTTTTTTTTTTTTTTATTTTTTTTATATACCTTTAGTAGGACAACACATAATTAATTATATCGATTTAAAAAAAAATATAATGATGTTAAGCATCACATAGAAAAGAAAGAAAAATGGATCTAATGTTTGTCATTATTCGTGGTGTAGTTTTAAGCTCTCTGGTGCATTATAATATCTCAATCTGCAAGCATGGACAATTTCAGAATCTCGTTTAGTGTGAAAGTTTGGTCTATCAATTTCATAATTAACTTTTGACATTTGTTTTAGAATAGTGTAAGGTCCAGAATAGGGTGAGCTTAATTTTCTAGTATTAGGATAGTGAAATTCTTCGAATAACACTAAATCTCCAACATTAAATTTAGATTCTACAAAACGTGCATCATATTTTACTTTATTCCTATTATGGTAATTAATTGTCCTTTCTTTAGCTAATTTTCTCGCCTCATCTACCTGAGGATAAAAATCTTGTTTTTTAACATGAGGTTCATAAGGTAATATTCCAAAAAGTAGGTAAGCTGGGGTCATTTGGGTAACTGAATGAGGCGTATGATTGTATTCATTAATTACTTCATTTAATAGGTTTGTCCAAGGAGTTTTGCTTGTCGAGTTATGTACTTTGCACCTTAATCTAGTAATTATTGTTTGATTTACCCTCTCTACCTTTCCGTTCGTTTGTGGATGATGACTCGAGGTAAGTAATTGTTGCACATTGTTATGCTCTAAAAATCTTCTAAACTTTGAACATGTAAAAGCTGCATTTCTGTCGGTTAGCAATTTTTTTGGTGTTTGAATTTGGAATATTTGTTTTAAGCAATTCGTATAAGTTTCAGTAGTTACGCTTTTTGATGGAAAAGCCCAAATATAACGCGTTGCATGGTCAATTATCAAATGTAAATATTTCTTTGTGGAATTATAGTAATTAAATCCGCCTACTGTGTCTAAACTTAAGCACTCAAAGGGTTGGTCTGTCGGAGGTACTTCTTGCAGCAATCCAAACCTTTTCTGTCTTTTCTTTTTGTTTAATTGACAAGTATGGCAATGTTTAACATAATTACTAATGTCCTCATTGATTTTGGGCCAATAATATTGGGGTGTGAGTAATTGCATTGTTTTATTTATTCCAGGGTGTCCATAATCCTCGTGGGCTCTTTTTAAAATTTCTAATCTCAATGAAAATGGTACTACAATTTTTAAAAATCCCTTCTTTCTCATGTAGATTACATCATTTAGTTTTTTATATTTAAGTCCCTGTACATTGTCTTTATTTTGAAATTCTACAATTTTTCTTAGTTCAATTAAATGATTTATTTGGGTTTTAGGTTCTAGAATAGGGTTCCTTGAAAGCATGTCAGCTTCAATATTTGCAGTTCCCTTCTGGTATTTAATTTCATAGTCGAACATACTTAGTTTTAATGACCAGCGAAAAAGTCGACCTCGAAGATTTTTCACATTTTTAAGCCAAACTAAGGCAGCATGGTCTGTGTGAATTGTGAACTTTTTCCCGTGGAGATAATGATAATACCTGTCTAAACTGTCCACAATTGCCAAACACTCAAGTTCAGTAATAGAATAATTTGCCTCATAGTCCTTTAATACACGAGAGTGATATGCTATGGGATGCAACACCCCATCTTCACCTGGCTGTTTTAAAACAGCTCCAACCTGTTGTTTACTAGCATCCACAAATAAATGACAGTCTTTGTTTACATCATACAATTGCAATATTGGTTTACAAATCAATAAATTCTTAAGATCCTCAAAAGCTTCTTGGCACTTGTCTGACCATCCCCATTTTACCCCCTTTTTCAATAATGTATTTAATGACTGTCTTACTTTTGCATATTTTGGAATAAACTTATTATACACATTTATTGTGCCCAAGAATCTTTGGAGTTCTTTTACATTAGTTGGTGGTTTCAAACACTTTATCTTTTCAATGTTAATGTTGTCTGGGGCAATTTTCCCATTTGTTACATTATATCCAAGAAAATTAATTTGTTGTTGCAGAAAAGTACATTTAGTTAATTTTAACTTGATATTCTCTTTTTTGAAAATGTTAAATAGTATCTCTAAATGTTCAAGGTGTTGTTCTTTGGAGTCTGAAAAAATTATAATATCATCGAAATAGTGGCAAGCAAAGTTAACTTTATATTTATCCAAAATTCTCCTGGTAGTCCTATTGAATATTGCAGGGGCGTTCTTTAAACCAAATGGGAGTCTTAGCCATTCGTATAAGCCAAAAGTAGTGGCAAATGCCAATTTCTCAGTATCTTTTGGGTGGACGGGTACATGCCAATACCCTGAGGTAAGGTCTAAAGTTGAAAAGTAATTAGCTCTGCTTAATTTATCTAGAATATCATCAATTCTGGGTAAGGGTTCTGCATCTGTCTTAGTAATTAAATTTAGTTTTCTGAAATCAATACAAAGTCTAGTTTTTCCCTCATTTCGCTTTCTTGCCAAAGTCACAGGACTTGAGTATGAACTATGTGATTCTTTTATGATTCCTGCTTCTAACAAATTTTTAATTTGGGTCCTGATCTCTTTTTCCTCAGTTGGCGAAGTCCTGTATGCTCTTAGACTCACTGGTAAATCAGAATTTAGGATTATTCTTTGGGGTTCCATCCTTATTTTGCCTATGTCATATTTGTTAGTTGAAAACAGTCTATTATTTTTGTGCAATAAATTCTTTAATTCCCTATCAACATCTAAATTTTTGATTTGATCATTAATGTCAACATTTTCATAATTTGGATTACTTTCTGCTTTGATTTCACCAGAGCTTTCATTAAAATTGTCATTTACATCATAATCAATACAGAAAATATCATTTTCTTTCTGCGAATTTTCTTCATAAGGGTTAAACATATCAGAAACTTCAATTTCATGACCATTACTATTATTATCCACATGCTTATTATCACATTTATTTTGTAGGTGTAATGAAATTTTACTTATATCACAAATATTAACCATTTTCAAAGCAATTCTATTTTGATACACACACAATTGGTTACAATCAATTACTAATTTAAACTCTTTACACTCAGGAAGTCCCAGAATAAGATAAGGCAAGTCATTGTCCAAAACATATGCAGAAATGTTTCTAATTATTTTCCCTATTCTCAAAGTTAATACACATTTAGTTGTAATTAAGATTTCACCCTCAGCTTGCCTGACCTTAATTGGAGAGCTTGAATAGCATTTCAGTTGACATTGCTTGACCAGTTTTTGTGACATCAGACTAATAGTCGAAGCAGTGTCAATCACACAATTTAAAAAATTCTGTTTCTCATTTTCATATAGTCTTTTTGTTTTGTCAACCCTATTATTTCTGATAATGTTTCCCCTCAATGACAGTAATTGTCATTCTGGCGCCTGATCTCTTTCAAATTCAGGTTCCTCATAATGATGTTTATTGTCTGACACCGACATCCTATCAAATCTCTCATTAATAGAGCAAGTTTGTTCCCAATGATAAGCATTACTTATGCCAAAGTTAGAACATTTTCGACAGGGTCTAGATGGTAAGTCTGCATATTGTTGGTGGTGATTAATTTGGTTATTGGGGTTGGGTGCAAAATTTCTATTCAACCTTTGATCTCTGGGTTGCCATTGTCTGAATTGTTGCTGCTGACTATAATTAGGTCTAAACTGAGTTTGTTGATTATTATTAGGTCTAAATTGAGGCTGGGAAGAGTAATTTTGTCTAAATTGGTGAGGTGGGCTATAATTCATCCTAACTTGAGGTTGGTTGTAATAATTCTGTCGTAATTGGTTCCTATTTTCAAATCTAGTGTTAAAAAAGTTATCCCGATCCCCTTGATTAGTTTTGTTTTCTTCATTATTTATTTTGTTTAGCTTATTAGCCAACACTATCCATTCTGTTGTGGTTTGAGGAGGATTTGCAGCTATGGTCATTCTCATTTGAGCATTTAGGCCTTGTGTTAGGCCTTCTAGTATTAATTTCTGTGATAACCCCAATCTCTTTCCTACATCAATTTTTTTATGAAAATATTTGGTTAAGTCATCATTATATTCAAATTTCAAATTGGAAAATTCAGAGAATTCCACGCTATCTGCCTCAAAGAATAATTCTTGCAAAGTGTCTTTTAATTCTGTCCAATCTTGGATGTCTAGGCAATTATTTACAAAAACTGTTAGAGCCTTCCCCCTGAGGAATTTTGAAATACTTTTTATTTTTTGTTCATTTGGAACATTTGCTTGGGAAAATTTCTGCTCAATATAGGCAAGCCATTTTTGTAATTTCATTCCCCCCTCTGGGTCAAAAGGAATAAAATTCCTGAATTCCCTCTCTACATATTCAAGTTGAAAATCGTCCTTGCATTCTGTCTCAATTTTATCTTCCCCCTGAAATTCTGTCTTTATAGATTTATCTTCCATCTTATAAGTTTAACACAATATCACAGTTATATTTCAATTTAAAACAAGAATATAATATCATATAATCATAGTTTACTACACAATTTTAAAAAGTTTATGATGGGAGACATACAACCTGGTCATGTGATGCTTGTCTTGTTACTGTAAAATTCTCGGTTGCACAAATTTTATTTTTATTTATTCACGGTACAGCGCTAGGGCTTGCATACCGGCTAAATTAAATTCACACACAAGAACACCTCGATGATTTTTCAAATGGTGGGGATTATTTCCTGACGACAATCGTGAAGAATTTAAATGGTGATCACGCTGTTTGACAAAACACCGCACGATAGAACGCTTTTCACTAAGGAGAACATGGTTGGAAATTAACTTTCGATTTCGCGCACACTCTTGTTGAAGATACTCGCGAAGAATTTAAATCCGCAGTCACTGGTCGTCACACGGCAAGAAAAAAAAGCACATTTTGAAATCCGGATAGAAGAACGATGAATTTAAATCCGCAATTGCTGGTCATCACACGGCAAGACGAGAGAAGAGAGAAAAAAAATAGGAGCGTCGAAGGCGCACAAAATTTTACGATGTACTCCCGCTTATTTCGTTCGAAAGACATTGGGAGCTAACGCGCCACACCACATGGCTGACGGGAACTCCGAAATTATCCAGCGTAGACGAATGTTGTTAAGACATGGCGGAGGCCGGGACACTCTGATTCTGTTGTTTGCGCTCGGTTTGAATCGGAAAAAAATTACTGCCTGTGTCTGATGGGAAGGTATTCCTACCGACTTCCTGTAATATCGGCGACATGGAGGAACAAATAACAGGCCAGAGTGGATGACGTCGCCGATACACATGATGACAAACCGAGCATTTTCCCGCAAAGACTCCCAACGCAGACACATGAACCACAGATACGTAATTGAATCTAAAGCATTTTATTAAGTTTTCCAAGTCGTCCGCCCGGGATTATATGACAGACCGATTCTTACAGAGTGTGTCTAATTTTAGACACCAGATAGTTTTATAAAGTCATTCCATCACGTGACACAGAGGTGTGACTTACATTTTGATTGGATAAAAGTTATTTGTTGATGCTCTGATCTGATCTAATTCGGTAGCCACGCCGCGTCGAGCTTAATTTCGATAAAAAGTCAGCCATCTTTAATAATATTGCCTGGGGTTACAAAGGCTATTACTATGGGATTTCTATATAAGTTTTACTGGGATGACCATGCTAAAATTTAGAATATCTCTTGGATTTTAACACGAATGCCCAAGGGAAATTACCTATTTTAAGGAATTAAAAAAGGGTTTGTAATTTGGAATAGTAAAGTGAGGAATTAATAGTTTTTAAATGTTAAGATTGTTGAATTAAGAAATTACTAGTTTTTAATATTATATATATATATATATATATATATATATATATATATATATATATATATATATATATATATATATATATATATACAGGTGACCCTCCTATAACACTGTAGATAGGTTCCTAGAAAATGCCGTGTTGTGTGAAACCGTGTTATATGAGACCCAGAGACAGTACAAAAAAGGGGCTTACGTTCCGAAAACTTATTAAAAACAATTTTTTTTTAAATTCCGTATAAGCAAGTTAATTTTTATTAAAAACATAAATGTATGTATAACACAAAACGAAAAGAAACAAAACATATTATTTTCATTTAATGTAACATTAATTTAATAAATTTCTTCCTTATCACTGCTAAGTACAATCAAACGAGAACATGTTTTCGGTTCAACGATGTCAGCTTCACTTACAGAACCTTTTTCTTCATTTAGATTTTTTGCACCTTCTATCCTCTTTAAAAAATCTGTAATTTTGGTTTGTTTGCTGGTTCTTACACGGTCATTGTAGATTCCACGGTATGGAAATAGACAATTTTGCAGCTCCCCTTTCAATTTTCGGCTTCTTTCAGCGGAAAAGTCTGCATTCAGGAAAAATGATTCAAGATTTTCAGCTAAGCTTATGTCTGTTTGGAATTTTATACAATTTTAAAATGAATAAATTATAATTTGTTTATACATTTTCATGTAAAGCCACTATAGTTTATTGTTCCTTCCCGTCATTATTTTAAGGTAATTTAGTTTTTAAATGTGATATTATTTTGTGATTTTAAATCATGATATCTAGTGCTGTAGAAGTACAGTGTTGTACAAAGGTTTTCGCAATTTTTTAATCGTGTTAGAGCGACACCATGTTACAGGTTGTAGTGTTATATGAGGGTTAATGCAATTTATCCAAACGTGTTAGAGCGAAACCGTGTTGTAAGATGCCGTGCTGTAGGAGGGCAACCTATGTATATATATATATATATATATATATATATATATATATATATATATATATATATATATATATATATGTGTGTGTGTGTGTGTGTGTATATATATATATATGTATATATATATATATGTATATATATATATGTATATATATATATATATGTGTGTGTGTAAGTAAGTAAGTAACGCTTCTAGCACATCTCTTGACACACACACTGCCCTAATTGTCCATAAAGGTTAATCCATGGTGCAGTCTTACAGTCTTCTGTCGGGGCGAGAACGATTAGTCATACTTTCTGGCTTTACTCTACACACTAATTTTAGACCAGAGCTGAATCATCACCCTTCGCCATTTTGCACAACTTCCCTACTTATTAACACACGTCCGTTATTCACTAAACAAATCCTCGAACCCTCGTTACTTCTAAAAACCCCATAGCATTAAATTTTTCTCTGGAGTTTCGTGTGCAAAAGCATTATATAAGTACTACAGTGGCCTGAATAGTGCTGCCATCTATTTACTGCTATCTATTTTACTATTTTCGTTTTCTATTAATTATTTATTCTCAATTAACTTAATTTCAGGACGTGATATATATATATATATATATGTACACGCACACCCACCCATAAACGCACGCACACACACACACACACACATATATATACACACACACACACACACACACACACATATATATATATATATATATATATATATATATATATATATATATATATATATATATATATATATAATTTAACGCTAAGGCGGTGTCTAAGCTCAACAGGCATGAAAATCTTAGCCTGTCGGATCCGGGGTGTAGTCGAAGTGGCTAGAAGTGGCTGGGATGAAGAAGAACTAATTGGAATCCATACCAGAAGGAAGAGGCAGCTGGTTGATAACATAGTCTTTATTTCCGAATCAGTTTCGTGGCTGGACATTATGTGGACGGGATTACAGACATCTTAACTCCACAGATACCGAGGGAAAAGACCCGACCACGCCGACAGCGCAGGGAGCTGCGGCAATACGGACAATAAAGGCCAGAGCAAAACAAGCCAAAGCAAAACACACAAAACACACAAAAGACGCGCGAAATTTCACGCCCGCGTACGGGGCTATACAACTTCTAATTTGCCAGAAACGGACACGTGATTAAATCGCGTCATATGGGGTGATGGTTTTCGAATGTTCCACGCCGTTCGCGTTATATAACTGCTATATAAGCTTTGGCCACACGTGCCTTAGGGGAAAAACTAATAAATTACTTCGGTTTGGATTTAGGTAGAAATAAAGAAAGAGGGATGGTGTCCTATTGCGTTAGGATAAAGAATTTAGATTGGCGTTTAAATAATAAAAAGGTTTGAAATTTTTCTCATATTGATATATATATATATATATATATATATATATATATATATATATATATATATATATATATATATATACACTGAAGTGCCACTTAATTAGGGATACCTACCTAGTAACGAGTTGGGCCTCCTCTAGCCTTGATAACGGCTGCCACACGACGAGACATAGATTTAACAAGTTTCTGGAAACGTTCCATGGGAATGGCTTGCCAAATATTGGCTAAAGCTGTCCATAATTCAGTAAGGTTCTTTGGTGCTGTGTGGTGGCCTTTCACGCCTTGTTCCAAAACATCCCAAAGATGCTCAATAGGATTTAAGTCTGGGCTTCTAGGTGGCCAATTCATTACAGAGAAGTCAGAGGAATGCTCATCCAACCAGCCAGTTGCCAACCGGGACTTGTGAGAGGTACAGTTGTCTTGCTGGAAAACTCCACTACCGTGCGGATAACAGAACAGCATAAACGGATGGAAGTGATCACCCAGCAACTCTACGTACCGAATTGCATTGAGGGAGGTTGATACACGCACCAAAGATCCCAAACTGTGCCACGAAAAAACACCCCAGACCATGATTGAGCCACCATGCCCTTGTACAGTTCCAGCGAGGCATGCAGGATCCATGGCTTAATGAGCCTGACGCCATATTCTCAGCCTCCCGTCGGCGTTAAGTAGTTGGAATCGAGACTCATCACTCCATGCTACTTATTTCCAGTCCTCTACACTCCAGTCTCTGAGCTCTCTAGCCCAGGCAAGACTTGCAGCCCGATGGCGAGTATAGAGCAATGGTACTCTCGTAGGTCGACGGCTCCCGAAACAAATACGGTGAAGCGAGCGTTGCAGAGTCCGTTTTCTGACTGTACGACTGGCACCGTCATTAAACTGGGTGGTAATTTCAGCTAATGTTTGGCTTCGCTGGCTACAATACGCCTGAGCCGTCTCTCACCACGCACTGTCAAGGCTAATTGTCCTTTGCAGTTTGCCCGATCGCTAGTTTTTTGTTTCCACCATCCATGTATTCTTGGTATACTCTTGACACTGTCGACCTTGAAAATCCTAGCTGTCTGACGATTTCGGAAATTGAATGGCCCATGCGTCGCGCACCTACGATTTGTCCGCGATCGAAGGCGTCTAAATCAGGCAGTTTACCCATACTGGCAATTCCAACAACTAATTCAGAACAACCACAGTACGCGCTATATATGCAGTTACCACAGCGCCCTCACTTGCGCATACATGATGCGCAGCACTACACAATTTGCATAGGCTTTGCTATCCCTAATTCATTGGCACTTCAGTATATATATATATATATATATATATATATATATATATTGTTAAGTTGAATAAATGAATTCATATTAAATATGCTCTTAAAAAAATCATGTTTTCTCTTGAAAAGTATGAAAAATCCATACTATGGTTTCCGTGTCAAAACCCCATACTCTGCGCTCGTGCCATCTATTGGCGGCGACGAAATGTGAGACACATTTTTAACACTGAGCTTCCCGTCCTTCTGTAGCTTCATGATATATATATATGACCTTGAGCTAGCCTTATGCTGGCGTGTCAACTTTCGGAGCTGATATATATATATATATATATATATATATATATACATATTCTATATATTATTTAATAGAGATCAATTATATATGTTTCATTAAAATAGAATTAAAAAAAGAGACTGTTTTTACCTATAAATTCAGGCTCGAGGTACCTAGTGGTAGCGCTTTGGGCTTCGGACTTCGGGTGCTACGTTCGAATCGACAAACGCCGTTGAGTGTTGAAGTGCGCTATAGATTCGTAGGTTATTAAATCTTTCTAGAAAAAGGAACATCTTTATTTATATATTAGTTTGGAGAGTTACAAAGCCGTGTTTACAACACGGCTGCCTTGCTCGGACTAAACAGTGGATGTGAGGGAGGAATTTTTCTCTCAGTGCGAAGGCGGCGAAGGATCGCTTAAACATTGCACTTAGGTATAATAAACAACATTAAGTACCTTCGTGTAAATGCCGGATATGGGCACGTTAAATTCGTAGATTGAAATGTCTTTCCACGAGGTCAATGGACGGGGAAGGTGAGAGTCATCTAGTTAGTAGTCAACAGTGTACACGGTTCTGTTCGAATGTCTCAGACAAAGTTCTGCCGCATCAGCCAAAACAAAGCTCATAAGATCAATCTAACCAAATAAAGTGACACTGAAAGCAACGAATATTATCAGCTGTAATTTTAATTTTGAATCACTGAATGAAACGTTCCAACTCAGTGTAACTCAAATGACAATCCCACGCAGTAAAAATATCTGGGTCGATCAGCCTTTACAAATATTATACAGTCTTTGATCATGAACCTTGAAATAAAAGGACGTTGTTAGTTTGAAAAACCGACGATAATGAAAAATAGACATTTTGAAGGATGTAGAAACAAACACGAAAGGTCCGTATATAAACGTAAGAGTCTTATAATGAAAAAATATGTGCATTTTGAACAAGTTTCCCCAAAAAATGTCGCGTTTACAAAATTATTATTTTTTAACTCAATTTTTATTTTTCCATAAACTAAAATTATAGAATAAAAACCATGAAACAGCAAGTTCAAAATATGAAAAAATATTACCAGAGAATCAAAATTTTAATAACGCTGAAAAAAAATTCGCAATACATAAAACGGAGAATTTTTTTTTCATTATGTGACTGTCGTTCAATTTCGCGTTTATGCGGAAATGTTTCCTTAAAAAATTTTTTTCAATTATTTGAAATTCGTTATATTTAGACACATTGATAAAATGTAGATAGATAAATTTTAATATTTTAACTGGGATAAAATACCTCTCATTCAAAATCATTATCATGCATTTTTCTCTAAACGCCCTATCTCAATCATGGTGACTCTTACTTTCTATACATCTTAATTTTTAATTAAAAATAAGCAGTACTAAATCCTTTATTCAGACTGTAACCATCTCGCCTAAACTGCATTTTTAATCTTTTTCGCTGATATATCATACTGTCATTCCTTCAAAGACTGCTGTCTTTCCATAATGATTAGTTTTGTACGGTATTTAAAATAGCAACACCGACATTAGCTATTTTTTCTTGACGCATTTTTTTTTTTGCGTCTTATATAAATATGAAACCCATCATTTTCAGATGTTTCCTTAACGTGTCTTTCAAAAGAGGGATGATGCATTCTCTAAAATTTTACCTCACATTTTATAAGGATTAATGACTGGAATATAGAATTAGATAACAAAAGTTTGGGACTGATATTTAAAATGAGGAATTTTCTATTGTGTGATATAAGCAGGCGTTGAAAAACTTATTAACTCATTAAGCACTGATAATGATTGCGATTAATCTATGCTTGAATAGTTGCAATCATTAGCAGTTACTCAATTAGTTCAAACTGTTGTTGCTTACCAGCTTATATACTACACTGGTGTAAGAAATTAAGAGAATTTGCAGACTTGGTCGATTATCTCTAGAACTACTGTACCGATTTTAAAGAAATTTGATATGTACATACATTGATACAATACAAAACAAATAACCATTCAATAATTGTAATACACACGCATGATCGTGCGTAACACTCTTTGGAGTCGGAAAGTATGAAACAGCGGTTGCAGAATAAACAAAAAATGGGTTAATAGATCGGTTAATGGGGGGTATGGTCCCATCTTACAGATACACAGGTCTCGCAGCGTGATTTCATACTTGAAATAAGGCAGTTTATCATTTCCTGTGGCAATTGGTCACACTCGTTCAGCAACGCTGTTTTCATTCCCTGGATGGTTCTCGGAGGGGGGTTGCGAGTTGCAATTGCCCTCCCCTGAGCGTCCCAGACATGCTCTATAGGGTTAAAGTCTGGAGATCTGGCTCGCCAATCCATCCGGCGAATATCCTCTAGAAATTCGTCGACCAGAAGAGCTCTATGTGGCCTCGCGTTATCGTCCATTAAAATGAACTCAGGGCCAACTGCACCCCTGAAAAGGCGAACATAGGGCTCCAAGACCTCATCCCTGTACCCCACACCAGTCACAGTGCCTCTTTCAAAGACATGGAGAGGTGTGCGGCCATACAACATGATGCCTGCCCATACCATTAAACCTCCTCCGCCATAATGGTCGATTTCGCGGACATTGGAGGGTAGGAAGCGGGTTCCTGGTTCTCTCCATATGAACGTATGGCGAGAATCGGTGTTTAGGCTGAAACGGGACTCATCAGTGAAGAGAACGGTCGCCCATTGATCCATGCTCCAATCTCTATGCTCTCTGCACAAGGATAAACGGATTCTCCTGTTCGTAGAAGTGAGCGGGACGCAAACAGCAGGTCTTCTTGCAAACAACCCTCTCTCATGAAGTCTTTTGGAAACAGTCACCCTTGATACACGGGTTCCTGTGGCTGCATACAAGTCACGAGAGAGCTGAGAAGCTGTAGCACTCCTGTTACGCCTCGCTATAATCGACAAATGGCGATCTTCTCTGGCCGTCGTGGCTCTTGGACGACCTTGCCCAGGCTTTCTCTCGATGGATCCGGTATCATGGAACTGTTTCCATAAGTTACACACGATTCTTGGCGTTAAATTGAACTCTCTACAAATTTGGACTTGAGATTGGCCTGCTTCTAGCCTCCACACAATTCGCCACCTCATTCCATCATCTAAACGTTGGTGGTTACTCATTTTTACTGTTACAATTTGAAATTAACCGATTGCTGCAAAATTACACCATCTATTAATCCATTTTTTGTTTATTCTGCAACAGCTGTTTCATACCTTCCGACTCCACCAAGTAATGCGCACGATCATACGTGTGTATTACAATTATTGAATGGTTATTTGTTTTGCATTATATCAATGTATGTACATATCAAATTTCATTAAAATCGGTACGGTACTTCTAGAGATAATCGACCAAGTCTGCAAATTCTCTTAATTTCTTACAACAGTGTATTAGCTGTTCAGTGTACTGAAGAAGTAGATAGAGATACGTAATTTTCTATGACATTACGTAATAGTAAAAGTTACTCTGTGACTAGATGCTGTGAAAGCTTCTAAAGAATCTTTATATATTCAATGTGATATTACATTAAAAGTATCATTTTGAACGCAGTATAACCATTGTCATAAAATCTCCTGGACTGTTTTTGAATTCTCTTCCTGTGATACTCAAACGCAAGAAATAGGGGTTATACAGTCAGCGGATATGGGATCTGAATACATATGACTTTCGAAGTGTTTCCATATAAACTCACTAGGTGGCAGGGCTTTGCTTAGCAACTCACTGTTCGGCTTGTCGGCGCACTTTGTTGGAAGTTATACGAGGAATGTGATGGACGCGGATTCCAAGTACAGAATGAGTTTCAGATCCGAGTTAAGCTAGGGGAATTCCCTAGGGAAGAGGTGGGGAACCTTTTTACCATTAGAGGCCACATGTAAATTAGGTAGTAATAAAGGAGGCCGCATAAGCTGATGAACCTATAAATGCGACTTTTATGAAACTATTATAGTTAGATATAGTTTTAACAATTTGGTGCATTATAGAGAAAAATTACAAAAATATTAAGTCCTCATTTATTTATTATTTGACATATTAAGTTACAATATAAAATATTTTTGTATTCACATAAGGATGAAAACTTGTTATAACATTAATCATTAATTATTATTTTTTTACAGAAAAAATAATACGTTTTAACGTACATGGAGTCAGTCACAACAATATTAGTAAGAAAATAGTTTTTGTGTAGAGATCATATAACATGTCTGGTAGTATTGCTAAGAAACTCTGAGCATTAAATTGCATATAAAGTGTAGTTAAAGTATCATTCAATCAAGGTAAACGAAGCTCATTTGGATAAATATACAATTGTAGCGACTTTAGACTAGAATTTCAAAATGTGAACTTTATGTTGGCCGACACTGTACATACATTCATGCCGTTCTTTATTTAATTCTATTGATTTGGAAATTGTTGTAATCTATAAAATTAAATATTAATTAATACAAGTGATAGCTTTTATGAAGGCCGTAAGAGAAGATCACGGAGGCCGCGCGTTCCCCACCTCTGCCCTAGTTGTATCTCTGCTTCACCACACCCTCCATAATCTCCCGACATGTCGCTGTGGAAAAGAGAAGCGTCATAAAGATATTGCAGCAATCCAAACGCCTGTGACACATGAGAGGCATCCCGGATGAAATTTCCTCTGTTTGCTTCAATGACCTCCAGAAACGGTCGCAGCTGTGCATAAATATCCGAGGGGACTAACTTTGACAAGACCTAGGACCATTAGTTGCCATGTCAAACAAATTATATTTTTAAGACCTGAGTCCTGGAACTTTTCTAACAAATGTATATAATCTAGTAACCATTTGTGTGTTTTTAAATCACTGGAAAAAATTTTCGTTCAGATAAGGTTGACATTTTTATAAGAAACCTGTTAAGAGCATATTTAAATTTTTTTATAGTTTAAGAATGTATACTGAATACAAAAATATGTTTTGATAATTGGGATGATCGTCATCAGTGGAAATTTCAGTTTCATTATTGTGTCTTTTATTGATAAAAGAAGCTTTAAAAAAGAAAAAGATCTTATTAATTTTAAATGTTTCTTTCCTTCATAAACATTTCTTTTATTTTCTGTTGGAACATTTATATCTTACACAATACAAAAGGAAGTTTTCTTCTCTTAACTAAAATACAATTTCTCAAAACTGGTTAGAAGAATAACGTTTTAATATCCAAGTCAGTAGCAACGGATTAAAACAGTATTTATTAAAATTGGACCATTCATGATCGGGTTATAGATTATTTATTTATATATACGGAGAAACTTTTCTAGCCGGCCACGCCTCTAAACGGCCCTATTTTCTTCAGAACCGATTAAGAACCCTATAGAGCCAATGTTATGGAAATAACATCTTTTCAGAGACCACCTCTTCAAAACGGCAATTTTTTTCTGAACCATTACTGGCCGCCATAGAGAAGTTTCACTGTAATTAATTTTGTTCATCATTATTTCTCAAGATTACTGCTGCCATCTGTCGCCTGAAACAGAAATATTTTGTATTCGGGGGAAAATTTCTTGAAAGTTTTATTTTTTGGAAAATAAAGAAATAACTTTGATAACGTTGGTATTTCTTTGAATTTTTAATGATAGGAGTAATAGAGGAACCAGTGGGTGACAAGTGTTTATGTGGGTGATTAAATTCAAGACTTTAATGAAATAGTTTCAAAATCTGAATAGATTGAATTATTTGATAAATATTTCTCCAAATTAACCTTCAGTTCTGTGTAACACTGGTACTTCTTCGAATATTTAATAACCTGAGTAATAGAGGAATCAGTGGGTGAGAGGTGTTTTTGTGGGTGACTAAATTCAAGACTTTAATTGAAATAGTTTCAAAATCTGAATAAATTGAATTATTTGATCAATATTTCTCCCAATATTAACCTTCATTTCTAAGTAACATTAATATTTCCTTGAATTTTCAATATCATGAGTAATAAAGGAACAAACGGGTGACAGGTGTGCTTGTGGGTGACTAAATTCAAGACTTCAATGAAATAGATTCAAAACCTGGATAGATTGAATTATTTGATCAATTTTTCTCCAAATTAACCTTCGGTTTTGTGCAACACTGCTGTTTCTTTGAAATTTTAATAACCTGAGTAATAGAAGAATCAGTGGGTGACAGGTGTTTTAGTGGGTGAATAAATTCAAGACTTCAATGAAATGTATTGTAAACCTGAGTAGATTGAATTATTTGATCAATTTTTCTCCAAATTATCCTTCAGTTCTGTGCGACACTGATATTTTTTTGAAATTCTAATAACCTGAGTGATAGAGGAATCAGTGGGTGACAGGTGTTTTTGTGAGTGATTAAATTCAACACTTTAATGAAATAGTTTCAAAATCTGAATTGATTGAATTATTTGGTCAATATTTCTCCAATATTAACCTTCATTTCTAAGCAAGATTGATATTTCTTTGAATTTTCAATAACATGAGTAATAGAGGAGCCACTGGGTGACAGGTGTTTTGTGCGTGACTAAATTCAAGATTTCAAAGAAATAGATTCAAAACCTGAATAAATTCAATTATTTGATCAATTTTTCTCCAAATCAACCTTCGGTTTTGTGCAACACTGTTATTTCTTTGAAATTTTAATAACCTGAGTAATAGAGGATCCAGTGGGTGACAGATTTTTTTTTTTGGGGGGGGGGAGGAGACTAAATTCAAGACTTCAATGAAATATATTCAAAACCTGAATAGAAAGAATTATTTGATTAGTTTTTCTCCAAATTAACCTTCCGTTCTGTGCAACACTGGCATTTCTTTGAAATTTTAATAACCTGAGTAATAGAGGAACCAATGGGTGACAGGTGTGTTTGTGGGTGACTAAATTCAAGCCTTAAATGAAATAGTTTCAATTTTACTTACTTATAATCACTTAATCTCCGTGACATTTTTTGGGACACATATTCATCGGGGCCGTAAGAAAAGGGAGGGGCTGAGCTTTCTCTAATAATCCTTTGTCAACCCTCATCCCCGAATAAGATTCAAAATATCAAATGCATAAATAAATTCTTCATTTGCGTTTTAATTCACTCTTATCCTATTAAATTTTTTTGGTCGGAAGCCGGCTTTCACACCTTAAATTTTCTCTTGAAAAACATCACAACCATTTCTGAATGGAATATCGCTAATTTTTAAGCCATTTAAGCCTTCGCTTTTAGATGCGACAAAAATCTAAAAATTTCGCGAAATCGAATCTCCCTGATTTAATTAATTTGCTGCAATTACAGATTATTCATGGCTTAGTGCAGGCGCAAAACTCCTTCTATTTTCTTAAATTTTCTGAAGAACGAACAAAATTGAAATAAATTTCAATAAAGTTTTTAAGTTTTAAAGATAATATTTTAGAAAAGATTAACAGAATTTCAGAGAAGATAGAAATTGTAGTCCTTAAAATATTCATGTATCGTTAAATGTTTTCAAATTAAATATTCCCCATTTGGGAATTAACTCACGTTAAGAGTACTTTATTGAATTAGCAAAGAACTACTAATGATAATGCATAAATTTTACGGGAATCCTTTTACTTAAGATATTCTAAATTTTTCAACAGCAACAAAGATCGTACTACCTTGTAATTTGAGCTGTCACTGTACCATCCGTTTATTTTATAAAAAATGGTTTTTCTTTTCTTCTTCTAAAAAATCCGTAGTATGGTTTGCGTTCCTTGTTCTTCATTAGTTCAAATTTTACATAGATAAGGAAACTTTTGTTAGTATTATGAAGGAATAGCAGGCTTGAATAGTTTACCTTTATTTGCTTATATTTTTTATCAATGTTTTGGAAATAACTACACAGTTTTAAAGGACATTGATTCCTTTGAGTTTTAATACAAACAATACTTTTGTGATATTGGATTTTGATCATTACCCATATTTGTGCTTAAATTGCTTATTTATAACACAATATTTTAAATCCCAAGTCGTGTTGTTTATTGGCAGGTTAACACCCTGATTTTTAGACTTTTAATTTAAGGTATATTTTTAATAATTTATTTGAGGTTCATTTTGTCTTCACGTAAATCCCCGCTTTAGTGTAAAATACTGGAACTACATTCGGTCTGTTTTCAGCTAATACCTCTTGTGGAGATCTGGTCTTGTCTCTCAGAAATCTCAGCTAATGTACGGCATACCATATTTGCTCCATATATGCACATTGATATAGAGCAAAAATATAAAAGGCTGAATGTTCACAATATTGGAAAATATATTATGAAAAGTAATCTGATAATTTTTCTAAAAGATAATTTCAGTTTTATATCTCCAAAAATATATACCCTGTATACCATATTTGCTCCATACGTGCACATATAGAGCAAAAATATAAAAGGAGGAATGTTCAATATATGGAAAAATATATTATGAAAAATAATGTGATAATTAATCTAAAGGTAATTTCAGTTTGATATCTACAAAAATCTACATATCATATATACCATATTTGTCTTATACATGCACATCGATATAGAGCAAATATATAAAAGGATGAATGCTCAGTCTATTGAAAAATATATTAGGAAAAATAATGTGATAATATTTCTAAAGGTAATTTCAATTTTATACCTTCAAAAATATATTCCATATCTACCACATTTGCTCCATATATGCATATCGATATGGAGCAAAAATATAGAAAGAGGAATGTTCAATATATTATGAAAAATATATTATGAAAAGTAATGCAATAATTTTTCTAAGGGTAATTTCAGTTTTATATTTTCAAAAATATATATCATGTATACCATATTTGCTCCATACATGCACATCGATATAGAGCAAAAATATAAAAGGAGAAATGTTCAATATATTGTCATGCATTTATACAAGAGAAGACTGTTTGTAATACAGTTCAATGCAAATATTAATTTATATCACACACTATATTTTTATAATCAATTTTTCGAAGAATGTCATAGTTGAACCAATAAATGGAATTTCCGGAATGCATTCAAAGAAATATAATCAACACTGTATTTCATTGTCTTTAGCTATATATGTATGTAATATAATGTCATAGTTAAAGAAATACCATAGTTGAATCAATAATTGTAATTTCACGAGAGCTTTAAGAGCAATACCAAGAAACTACATTTCATTATTTCTAGCTGAAGTTTTCCAAAACAACCGAGCTGTCTGGTGGTGTCCCGACGGCAAAAAACTTGCTTACGGTGTCTTCAATGATTCATTAGTTGATGTCATGACTTATCCATGGTATGGATCCTACGAGGATAGCAAGAATGTTTACCCACAGACAATCAAGCTCAGGTATCCGAAGGTGAGTAATCAAGGACTGAACTAATTACAGGTATTTGAGGGTGATATTGGGCCGTCGCATGCTGTAAAATACTTTAAAATGTGTTAATTCTTTTACCAATTCTATTAATACATTTGATGTTTTAGATTAAATATTTGCCATGAAATTGCTTAGTGCAAGATTACGGTTGAATTGCGTCTAATTCCAACTCTCGAGTTTAACATTAAAATGTTAAAATTATCGGACAAAGCAAACGAATTAGTCATACGTTTTAGAGAAAGGTTGGGATTGGTTTAGCCCAGCGTACCCTTGACACGTGCATTACAGAGAATGCGTATGGGGCAAACCAACAGACTAAAGCATGTTAAAATGAATTTGTTAACCTTTAACTTACGGGGTTCATTTTTCCAATTCCCTCTTCAGAACGGGAAATTTCATCCCCCTTTGTAAGTAATGCCATAAAGGGGGTAATATATATATATATATATATATATATATATATATATATATATATATATATATATAATATTCATTCTTGGACCTGTATTCTTGGGATAGATGTTATCCCACCCAGTAAGTAAAAGGCTAATTGGAAGCTTGTGGTCGAATAACTACTAATTCCTATGCAAAATCTTATCGTTAGAATGTCAAAATTACCCGTCAAAACAACTCAATTAGCCATAAATATTACAGAGAATGCGTCAGAAAATTTGTCTACATTCCATAGCGTTTTCTGTTATCATTGATTTAGATATTTTTTGGTAATTAACTTACCAAAATTCTTTTTAATTTGCGTGTCCAGGGCATGTTTCACAATAGGAATTCGTCTTATGCTGGTCAAACAAAGCTAGCCCTCGACACGCGCATTACAGAGAATGCGCATTTCGAAAACCAATACACTATAAAGCATATTAAAGCATAAGAAGTAAAAATTAATTTGTTAAATGCAAGCTTACGTTTTAATGTCTATTAATTTCTATGCTACTGCTTAACGTTAGAATGTCAAAATTATCCGTCACAACAACTCAATTAGCCATAAATATTAGAGAGAATGCGTCAGAAAAATTTATTTCTGCATCCCATCGAGTTTTTGCCTATCACGCATTTAGATATTTCTTGATTATTTACTTACCTATCATACTTTTAAATTCACGTGTCCACGGCCCGTTTAGCAATATGAATTTGTCTTATGCTGGTCAAACCAAGCGGGCCCTTGACGCGCAATGCAGAGAATGCGTATTTCGCAAACCAATAGATTAAAGCATATGGGGTAAAAATGAATTTCTTCAGTGCAAGCTTGTGGTTGAAATACTAATAATTCCCATGCTAAATCTTAAAGTTAGAATGTCAAAATTATTCTTCACAACAAGTCAATTAGATATAAATATTACACGCGCATTATAGAGAATGCCCTGGGGCAAAACAACATACAAATTCATAAGAGATAAAAATGGTTTAGTGCAAACTTACGGTTGAATGTCTATTAATGCTTATGATAAAGCTTAACGTTATATTGATTAGCCACAGCAACCCAAACAGTCATAAAGAATAGAGAGAAAGCAGATAAAATATTAGAGAAGGGTTGTAATTGGACCCTACAATTTAATTGGACCCTACAATTTAATTGCAGTTACAACCGTAATGACTGAAA
The DNA here is from genome assembly GCA_907164885.2 of Dolomedes plantarius. Classification (NCBI taxonomy): domain Eukaryota; kingdom Metazoa; phylum Arthropoda; class Arachnida; order Araneae; family Dolomedidae; genus Dolomedes; species Dolomedes plantarius. The sequence goes on from OU015490.1 coordinate 120,635,448, forward strand.
CTATCTAATTCTAATTTTATTGTAAACATTTATTTTCTGCTCATATTCGCATAGCTAACAGACTGCTAACCATCTCATGTTTCCCTTAAGGAACCTTTTTGGGTATATGGTAATGTAGAACAGCATAAATTCAGATTATGATGTACAAAATATAGTGAAGTTATAATACCCACACAACAAATTTTTTCCACTTCTAATTTCAGCCTGGAAGAACGAATCCAAAAGCAAGCCTATGGGTGGCGGATTTTACGCAGTCTCTCCCAGTTACAGAAGAAGTGATGCCACCAGATGAGATTAAAGACGAGTAATATTCAAAAACATTTTAACTAAAAAAATGATTTAACATTCTTGTAACGAAACCATTTGTATGTTTTCAAAATATGGACTGTAGCCATTACATTATTGAGCAGAATGTTTAACTACGACATAATTATTAATGTAGTTTATTAATACATTGAATTTCAGGGTAAAATGATAAACATTATTAATATAATTTTACTCCTATGGATATTTTTAAAAATTTATAAGTGTTTCAATTGTATGATTTTTTTCCTTCATATTTTCTCTCTGAATATATGAATGGGGAAAAAATATATTAAAAACAAAGGTAAGCACATAAAATTAAGCATAGATTTTTTTTAAATTAACAACAGTACCAAATATGTCCCTTTTAATTGTCATTTCCAGTTCATATTTCAATCCTCATTTAATCTAAACTGACCCTAATAAATCACTGAATAATTTCTAGGCATTTTCTTGAGACTGAAAAGATGGCTAAATAGAAATGCATGTAGATAAACTGACTGTTCTTTTTTTACCACAAAACTTCAATACCATAGAACATTTTGAAAACACAAAACTTAGGTGCCAGACTATAAAAAAATAAAAACTATTTCTTGAAGATGATCGGATATTTTAGAAAAATCGTCATTTTCAAATCACTTTCACACACACACACACACACACACACACACACATATATATATATATATATATATATATATATATACAGTGGAACCTCGCATAAAGAGCATAATTCGTTCTAGAGTCTTACTCGTAATGCGAAACACTCGTTAAGCGAAACAATTTTTCACATATAAATTAATGTAAAATACGATAATGCGTTCCCTGCCAAAAAATACTCAAAATTTTTTAGATGTAACGTTTATTATTTAAAGAAAATTACTTATACATAAATTCTTAAGGAGCAAAATCATCCATATGTAGTTTATTATTTACGAATTTATGACACATATCTAATTTTTTTACTAGAAAGCTATCTAGTGACATTTGTTTTCCTCGGCGCTTCAAAATTTGCTGAAAATGTATCACCGCATTGTCATTGATTAAATTTATAGCGCGCATAGCCACCGTCTTATCAGGGTGATGCTTTGTAACTTGCGATGCAACAGTTTCCCATGCTTTCATCATTTCTTTTATTGCGCGAGAAGATTGTTTCGTTGCTGTTTCTTCTTCCTTCTCCACTGACAAACTCTTCTCTACAACTTCTTGCTGTAAAAGACACTGCAATTCTATTAGCTGATCGGTGGTCAGCTCTTGGTTGTGCTCTTGCACAAGCTCCTCAGTATCATTGCTATCCTCCAGTCCCATGATATTTGCTTCTCGAACCATCCATGACTACCCTTAAATACTTATTTTCCGGCCGTTGATGATCCTGGTGACGTGAAGAGGGGACTTACTTCCACGTCACTCGTTATGCTAAATGTTGCTCGTTATGCGAAATATTCGTTATGCGAGGTGCTCGTTAAGAGAGGTTCCACTGTATATATATATATATATATATATATGAAAGATTTTCACTATAGCAAATAAACAAGCAGATTCTATAAGAAGCAAATAATATTTCGGTAAAAAAAATAATTCAGTTGATAAATGTGTCCAACAAAAGGTAATTTTTTTAGTTGGATGTAGAACATTTTTTTCCAAATCACAAATTACATTTTCCATATTGCAGACCAAAAGGCGTGCATATCCGCAAAATTATCATTTCCCGTAGCGATTATTTTTAATTTATTTCCAGACAGTACTATCTAACAGATGTTCAGTGGATCGACGAAAACAGGATTTTGGCAATATGGTTACGAAGAATACAGAATTCATCGATTGTCAGCGTCTGCAAAGTATCGGACAGCGGATGGTCATGTCAGAAGGTGAGAATTACGTTGTTTAACAATCTCCTCCAAGCACCCCATATAGTATAGTGGGTAGATAGCTGCCCCTCATTGGGCTTGGGTTTGAATCCCGAATATCCTCTCTTTCTAAAAGAATATTAAAGTTACTGTTCTGTTTTCAAAGTTTATTAGTCCTAATATTTTTTTTCATAAAAATAGTTCTTTATAGTTCAACATGAGTCCATGATCAAAATAAAAGAAAATAATTTATATTACCTTATTCCTTCGTCTGTTCTAACGTGAGGGTTACCTGAATATATGAATGGGAAAAAAATATATTAAAAACAAAGGTAAGCAGATAAAATTAAGCATAGATTTTTTTTAAATTAACAACAGTACCAAATATGTCCCTTTTAATTGTCATTTCCAGTTCATATTTCAATCCTTATTGAATCTAAACGGACCCTAATAAATCACGGAATAATTTCTAGGCATTTTCTTGAGACTGAAAAGAGGGCTAAATAGAAGTGCATGTAGATAAACTGACTGTTCTTTTTTTACCACAAAACTTCAATACCATAGAACATTTTGAAAACACAAAACTTAGGTGCCAGACTATAAAAAAATAAAAACTATTTCTTGAAGATGATCGGATATTTTAGAAAAATCGTCATTTTCAAATCACTTTCACACAAGCAAACACACGCACACACACACACACACACACACAGATATATATATATATATATATATATATATATATATATATATATATATATATATATATATATATATATATATATATATATATATATATATATATATATATACATATATATATATATATATATACATATATATATATATATACATATATATATATACATATATATATATATATGCATATATACATATATACATACATTATATATATATATATATATGTGTGTGTGTGTGTGTGTGTGTGTGTGTCTAGTAGGGTGGACCAGAAGTCTCCTCATCTTCGGAGTTCATCTCCTAGGTTACGCCAAGTTCTCCATTTGGTCGACAATATTGTTCACATTGGTGGTAGGTGCGGCAAGACCCTCTGTCACCGCTGATTCGATTGGACAGTCAGAATTCATCGACAAGGTTCCTAAGAGTTTTAAAGGCGTGCTGGGTGGAAGTATTCTTTACGGGATTAAGCCTGGTGAATCTAGATAAGTTGTCACTTGCGACAATCAAATCTTGGTTAAATCCAGTGCAGATGTTGGTCTCATAAACTGCATCACGTTCATTATCTTTAGTTCGTAAATTCCTATGGTCAGTATGCATTATTTTAGCATAAACATGCCTTAGCGTCCCAGTGTTAACATCCGCCGAAGAATGTTTATCTTCTATAATATAATTCTCTATAGTCTTATCAGTTTCTTTATCCTTGGTTTCGCTTTTTGAGCAGTCCTGCACATCGGCAATGAAAGTACAATCTTCTGAAACACTTCTCTTGTAAATACATGAACTGACATCAAGCAAAGGTTCACCTCGCTGATTTCGTATTTCTTTCTGTCTTGTAAACAACTTCTTTGAAATTTTCGTTCCTTGAAATTTTAGAGTTACTGATTTTTGAATCCTTGCTATTTAAATAATTTATTTCCGTTTCCAAAGTGCTTTTACATATTATTTCCGCTTTACCGATGTTTTGATTTTCTTTGATCATTGTATTCTGATCCCCATTATTTATAACAGGAATAATCGTTTTTCCCTCATTAACTTCTAACAATGCATCTAAGTTATCATCTTAACCTTCAATAATTATTAATCCGTAATTTATTTCTTTTGGTTTAGCTTTTAGAAAATTTATTTTGTTATTCACAACCTTCGTAGCTTCGACCGTTTTTAATTTTGATTCAGCTTCTCCGGAATCCATTTCAATAAAAGGGAAATGTTTACTATACCCAATGTGCAAACTTTTGCCAACGGCTGCATAAGCAATGTAAGGTAAATCCAAAAGTGTTCTCCCTACCAATAAATCAACCGGCTGCGTTTGGTCTGGTACGATTAGAACAGAAACATCCTTCGTGATTACGTCATCAATCTGAATATCAATCATCGTTCCTCCTACGCATTTCATTGCTGGTGTCAGTTAAATTCCGAAACCAAACAAATGTTTTTCACATGGCGAAATGTTTAGTCGTAATAACAAGGTTTTAACAAATGTATAGTCATTAGCTTTTTGTTCATCTTCCCTGACGATAAGTTGGGTAAATTCGTATGGCAAAAGTCCTAACAGATGTGAAACATAATCTTCTTGTTTAATACCTATACGTTTAGCTTTTCGTTCAAACAATATTAAATAAGATGTGATATCACCGTCATTTAAGCTAAATTGTTGCATTAAGCTCCGTAGTTCAAAGTTACTTTTGTTTACTTCCGAAACCCGAACAGTTTCATTATGTCCTCCCAAGGATCTATTAGTACTTTCGATTTAAAGTTTTTCTAATTCAAAAGCTCGTTCAGCTTCCACTTTTTGCCGTTCAGCTTCAAGTCGTTCTCGTTCATAAGCTCTTTCTTCATTCTTAAGCCTAGTATCTATAATTCTTTCAAATAAATATTTGGTGAATTGTTCATCATACTCTTTTCTTTGGCAGATAATTTTATTAATTCCGATATCGTACTATCGGTTAAGACTACATTACCGAGATCTAGCTCAGTCGCTAATTCGATCAAATCAATTTTCCTACCCTTGCCTAAAAAGGCCATTTTTGTTACTTAAAAAAATACTTTAACGAAAATAATATACTTGCTTCATTAAACATACCTTGAATGTTCTTATTCTGTTTTGGTGCGTAGGCAGTGTGCCACTTTTGAATTCTGTTGGCTCCCAATTTAATAACTTTAGATCTTGAAATATTCATTTCCGTGTACCTTGATCTTCTTGTCGCGTAAACGTACGACCCTTTATAAATTAAGAGACTCATTTGTTAATAATATAACACTTTATTATCATTACGTTGGAACATGACCGCTATGCTTTTGCGATCTTACTACATCTACCGTCTTTTACATTTGCAGTCCTCACAGCGCCATCTCTTGGCGAGTAAAATAACTTTAACACGCCTTATACGACGTCAGTGAAAACACCAGATAAGCTATGAAAGTGTGCTAACAACGATAAAGAACGATTTGAAATTCTGAAAAATCACAGCATGATAAGTGCCTCGAAAAGTCCAAGCAGCCTACCGAGCCAAAACTCGTGACCTCCTGATACGAAATATGTTGCTCCTCCAAGACAACGCTAGGCATCACACTGCTGCTTTGAACCAATAGAAATTACAGACACTACACTGGAGTGCATTTCATCATCCCACATACAGTCCAGATTAATCTCCCTTCCACTACCATTTGTTTGGATCCCTTATATAAGCGATAATAGTAGAAAGATTTTCAGCTGATGAAGAGGTAGAAGAATTTGTGTTGAGTTGGCTTCTTACACGTTCTACTTCATTTTTTAACTAAGGAATAAAAAAAAATTACTATTGGATTGCGGGAAGTGTGTAGATGTTAATGGAAGTAATGTAGAAAATGACATTGTGATGTTTCCTCTTTATTTTTTTAAACGAAATATGGAACTGAAATATGGATTTTTAAAATGTTTACTGACTTTTGAATCACCTACTATACGCATTTACTTCTCATTTAGTTGAACAATGGCATTTACTTTTCTTAAAATTACTATCAAAACGTGGGCTAGAGGTAGCCTATAGGTAGCGTGTCGGTTTTCGGTACTAAGGGTACTTGAAAGAATTCCAACTAGCGTCATTAAATGCCTTCGTGTCTAGGCCGGATACCGGCATGTTAAATCCCTAGACCAGAAAGTTCGTCAGTGATGTCAGATAGGGTGGGAGAGGGTACGATCCCTCAGATATCGCCCGTCGGGGGTGATCGGTCAAAATTGTGCTGGCACTTAGCCAAGACGGACTCTGACACTTGTGGTGCTATTATAAACCGGAGCCTCACTTCTCAGCCCGAAGCCTATATGTACCTGATCTGGCACTTCCGGCCAGGAGGAATTAGGAACAACAACAAGAATCAAAACATTACCCACTTCATAAAGCAAAATTCAAACATTCCTCCTATTTTTTTAAGATACTATATGAATATACTTAAGTCTGAGATTATCATATTTGCTTGTTTGTTTGTTTTCCAGCACATGCAGGAGGACACAAACTACGGCTGGGTGGACATGTACGAAGCTCCGGTGTTTTCTCCTAACAAACGCTACTACTTCCTCAGGTCACCCGTAGCCGACGGAAGAGCTGGAAGGTTTAAGCATGTCGCCTCCTACGATCTGGAAGTAAGTTCTTCCTGGGACTTTATATCTCATCTTCACTGATATTTGTAATATTCTGCCAAATTATGCATATATATACATATATATGCATATATATTTTGCAGCGGGAAGGTGAAAATAATTTTAGTAAAAGGCTTGATGACTCGGAATTTTAAATAGCGTTTTAATGGAGTAATTTTTTTTTTCTCAGCATATTGCAAAATATTAGAAGCAGGGAGATTAGACCCTTTTTTATATTGATATGTTAATCGGCGGTGTAATGATCGATACATCGATTTTGTAATTTCTAGCTTCGTATTTGTTACTTACTCTCCGGAATACCTTCGGTATTGAAAGGTTATCCCCTATTAGCATTTGATGGCGCGATGTGCTTGGTTCGATGAGAGGAATTAATTTTCTTAGATTTGTTGACCAGAATTTTCTGGACCATGCGTATGGCATACAACAATTTACGCATAGAGTATACATTAAGTTTTTGCAGCACCTGGAAATGTAATAATCAAATAATATGGCTTTTTGTCGAATTTTACTGTTCAAAAATATACAGTACTGATTAAATGCATATATTTTTAGTTCAAATCGGATGTAAAATCACGAAAACAAATTATAATTTGGGGAACACTTTCATAACATTGTAAAATATAGGGGATTTTTAGTACAATTTAGTGCTTACGCTAGAGACCCTACACTCAATTCAGATAAATATATTTTAATTTCCTTTATACTATATACTAGTGTGACACTAAAAGTTTTGCAATATTTCGAAAAAACACTGAAATATACCCCAAAAAATTGAAATAACACTGAATAAAAAAAATATTTTTATAAGTACAGGGACCTGTAGAATGATTAAATTAACACATATAACTTAGATTTTAGTTCAAATCATATAAAATACTAGCTGAAAACCCGCACTTCGCTACGGAGTACATTCAAATTAAATACAACGGTCAATGTATGCAATTAATGCAAAAAAAAATAAATATATATATTTATAATAAATACGACGATCAATATATACAATTGATGTAGAAAAAAATATATATATTTATAAAAAAATCGTAAGGGATATTTTTATAGACAAAATAATGTCCAATCGTCTGCCGCATTAGCAAGAAAAAAAAATATTTTTTTGTCTATTTAGTTGTCATGCACGTGACGATAAATTTATTTAAAGTACCAGAAAAAGAAATAACGTAATCAGCATTTAATAAATTAAATTCTAAAAAATTAATCTTTAAAAATTCACTAAAAATCAGAAAATGGAGGTAAAGATTCGAAAAAGATTTCATTTCAAAGGAATTTTTATGATTTTCTCGTGATATAAATTTTATAACCCTTAAATTATTATTTTAAATTCAAACTTAAAAAACGTTACAAAAAGAGCTTAAAAATTTCATTTAAAAAAATCTTTCTTAGTGCATCCCTACACTATAAGAAGTTTGGTCTGTGTGTTGTCAGTCAATCAGTCAGCGAATGAGTCAGTCAGTTACGGAACTGTTTTATATATATAGATATGTAAATAATAAGTAAATAATTTGTAAACAACTGCTGCAAAATTTCTTAGCAATATATTGAAAATTTTTAAATGATGATCTCTCCTTTAGAAAAGCAACAGAAAAATGAGTTTTCTAGAAAATGCATTTAAAGGTGCTACTTCCGGTTCTTTACTATTGCTGTTCTTTACTATTGCTTTCGTTTCACTAAATTGTCTATAAGTTCTCATCCCATGATCATACAAATAATTACAAGATAAAAGGACTTTTTATATACCATGTTTTTAAATTTTCTGTTGAATCATATAAACTTGACAATTCTATGTATTAATAAATACTTTTTTAAAAATTTTTTTGATAAATTATCCCATCAACTTGAAGAAAATGAAGTTAAATGGAAGTTAACTTGCGTTTAACTTTTCGTTCCCGTCCCAGCGATAGATGGCTGCACCAGTCTACAAAATAAAATTAACTGAAAATAACTGAAAATTAATTTAATTCTGCTGAAAGATGGCTATGAGTATTAAAATAGTGCATTGTCATCGTGTTCTGAGCAATTCTAAAAGTTTCAAATGTCTAGCTAGTCGGGAAGTTAGTTAAAAATCGATTGCAAGATTTGGACTGGACAAACATTCACACACACAAGCACACAAACAAGAAAGCGAGTTAATAAAAAAAAATAATAAAAGTAAAGCAGTTTTAATGTCCCAATTTATATAATTTGTATAATTTGTGTAGACAAAAATTTATTAATAAGGCGAAACGTCGCAACGTCACTGGCTACGTCAGTTTTCGTCTACAATAGATCACGTGATTATCGGGTGGCAGAAAACAGAAGCCGTTCCTAAGTGTTTGCATGTGTTTTTGGAAGATACCTTCATTTTGAGTTCAATAATTTAAGTTTATTTATAAAATTCCTCATATTAGTTGTATGTAGCAGGTATTTTAACACTTTTTTTCAATATTTCGCAAGGTTTAAGAGAATATAATCATTTTTTCGTCGAGAATGATTATTATTATGTTGAGATATGCATAGATATCAGGATAAGTTACTTCAGGCCAGCGTCTTGTATCGTAAATCCATTCTTCCTTTCTCAATAAATACGGGTCACGTACTGAATAAACCTTTCCGGGCTGTACCTGAATGTTTAATTTGATATACCATTGTTTAGATACCGTATGTAAAGAATTTGTGTAATCTGAGAGCATTTTATTCAACAAGCTGTAAGAATGCTCATTGAACGCCATGTTAAATTATGCAATGTTTTGCCACTCCTCGCCAAACAAGAAGTAAAATCTGCAAGAGTTGAGATGTGACATGCTGCGAGACACTGCCCTATTACACGCATCTCTGCTGTAGCGTGATGGTCGGTTTTTCGTCATTTATATGCTCCTCTCATTGCAGAATCAGATGCAGAATCTTCGATTTTAGAATGATACATTTTAATTTCTTCCTCAATATCTTCACCAGTCGGATTTTCATATTTTATGACTTCATCAACACATGTTTTGAACAACTGCATGTCACAATCTGAGAATGATGAAATCTTGTACTTTTCTATCCATATCGGGATACGTTTTTCTTCATCATCATCATCTTCTTCAACATTCGTTGTACCTTCAACATTCTTAAAAAGTAAAAAATAAATAAATAAATAAATAAATAAGTATTTGACTGAAAAGAAAGGTTCGTTATAGCCGATTCTTAAGATTTCGAAGGTACGCTATAAAAGGCTAAATTAACATTCAATACAATAGGAAAACGGCGGGACCAAAATTTTCGTTCGTTATATACCGGGTTCGCTATAATGAGGTTTCACTGTATATAATGCAAGTAAATGTATCCATTGCTATAATTAGGAGATCAAACCTTTCTCAGGAGCTTATTTATTAAGTAGGCCGGAAATCATAAATTTCCAATCCTGAGGGATGGACCAACCGTTCCCCCTCACGTGGCAGAATTGATTCACTCCGAGCAGAGAGACACGGTCGTCCAGCTTCGTTTTGAAATCGGTCGTTTTAGTACAGGCCACTAAGCCCGTCTGCACACGGAACAACTCAAAAGAAACTGATAACTGACTCAAATCACAAACCATTCCGTGATGAGTCGTAACCTGTGTAATTGAATGGAACCACACACACGGCGAAACTGGTTACGAACCCGTCGAACAGGTTATTTCCGACGGGTATTCATTTATTCATTCATTCAACTTATATAATTTATTCATTCAACTTAACAATTGTTTATTTTCATTCAAAATGTTTATTTCAACCGCCTTTTTTGCTAAACTTCATTAAAATTCTTAAGGGGGAAATCACCTTTGCATGCACAAAAATACACTGATTTTACTACCAAGCTTAATGTGTTGTTAAACAGTTAATTTGTAATTAATTTAAACCAATTTTTAAAAGTGAATTGTACATAGTTTTATCTATTAGAAAAAAAAACAGAATTGTTGGGAGATTATTAGAAATTATTTAAGAAAAAAATGTTTTATGAATAGTAAATCTTAGATCAATGCAATGTGCAGATTTTTTTAAAAACTATAAGAGATATATATTAAATTATTTGTATATATATTATCCATTGGTTATAATTTAATCTACACCTAAAAGAGTTAATATATTTCACATAAAAATATTTTTCAATCAAATGTATTGTAATGTACAGAAAAAATATAAATTTAAAAAAAAAAAAAATCTGCGAAAAAATACCTAAATTTAGGTAGAAATTCTAGAAACATGCAAGATATACATGTATACAAAAATTTTTAGCAATTTGTGATGATTAGTTTTGAAGAAATAGTGCTCTCAACTTTCAAAATAACAGTTTTTAGAAAAAGCAGTTTAAAGTTTAAATTTTTTATAAATTACTTTACTATTAGCTTTAAACATTTGGCCATAAAATCGGTTCTAATTGTCATATCGACTTCATAAGATTCCTTATATTCCATTCTTCAAAATTTAATCATAATAAAAAATTGAGTTTTTTGAAGGGTTTAAGGGGAGTGGTCACTTTTACGTACCTTTAAAAGTATCATTTTTAGACCATGTTCGATTGCATGTACTACTCATGATTTTTGCTTGATTTACATGAAATTTTTTGAGTAACTGCCTAGAATACTGTTTATTATATATGCAATATTTCAAGTTAATTAAAAAAATAATTTTTTATCCATAAAAAGTGAATAATTTTTTTTTAAATTGAACATTTTGCAGTCAACTACTGTGCGCATTCTGTCAAAATAAATTATTAAGGTACAGTAATAATTGTTTACTATATGGAACTACAATATTTCAGGCAACAATATCCACCAACAATATTATAAAATATATTTAAAAAATTAGTACATGCTATTTTTAATTAGAAATTTCAAAAATGACTGAGTAAAAGCTTGTAAAAAAATTCTTTAAAAAAAAATAAAATATGTTAAGGTTCAAAAATGTTGATGTATTTTGTTACCTGAAGTTTTGTAATCTCATATCGTTAACAATTATTACTGTACGTTTATAATTTAGTTTAACAGAATGCGCACAGTAGTGACTGCAAAATGTTCGATTTTTAAAAAAAAAAATCCCTTTTTATGCATAAAAAATTATTTTATTTTTTTAATTACCCTAAAATATTGCATATATAATAAATAGTATTATAGGCAGTTATTCAAGAAATTTCGTGTAAACAAAGCAAAAAACATGAGTAGTACACACAATCGAACATAGGTCTAAAAATGATACTTTTAAAGGTACATAAAAGTGACCACTCCCTTTAAGGTGATCTCCCTGCTTAAAAGGGAGTGGTCACTTTTACGTACCTTTAACCCCTTCGCGCCCATCGTACCCTATACGGTACGGGAAAATTATGCTCTCACCGGCCCATCGATCCGTATTGGGAACTCGTTGCGAACGCTTGTTTCTGCCCATCGTTCCGTATAAGGAACCAAACTTTGGAACGTTTTTTTTAGAATTTTTTAATGACACTAGATGGCAATACTATACCGTAATTTTGAATTGTGGAGGTCATATGAGGTCTGAACTTTCAGCCTGTGTTTCTGTTATCGGAATTCCTACAGCTGGGAATGACTCAGGAGTTAACATAAACAAACACACGTGATTGCTTTGTGGAGTAGCAGTAAAGTTAAAGAGCTGATCTCAAAGGCGTGTTTTGTGGGGAGTTTAATGTTTTTGTTTTTTATTGTGACACTGGATTTTAGGACGAATAGGGTGATAGAGAATGGGTTTGTTTTTTTGTTTATCGGTAGTACAGAGGGTGCATGAGGGTTTATTTTCTATTAGTTTCGTTTATTAGTTTCGTTTTTTTTCTATTAGTTTCGTTTATTATATTTTTTCTATTAGTTTTAAATTTCCTATAGTGTTGAAAGCATTGCATTTAGTATATATTTTTATATTTGTGTATAGTTCTATATTCGTACTTCTATTCTTTTGTAGTTAGAGTATTTGTGTTATTATTTTTATTTAAAAAGTTAAAAGTATTTTATTCATATTTTTTTAATATTTTATAAATGTTATTGATATGTAATTAAGCTACCATCATAATATTCTTATTTTCCACGTTTTGAATTAAAATTTTTAATTTGATTGAATTTTTACGATTTATTTGCTGAATTAGGCTTAACATCAAAAACTCTCCGGGCCGGGGGAAACATCTCGTCTGCGAAGAGCGCGGGCTGGTGGGAGTGCGTCGTTGCAGAACATTCTGGGCTTGAAGGGGTTAAAAGTATCATTTTTAGACCTATGCTGGATTGTATGTACTACTCATGATTTTTGCTTGATTTACATGAAATTTTTTGAGTAACTGCCTATAATACTGTTTATTATATATGCAATATTTCAACGTAATTAATAAAAAAAATAAAATGATTTTTTAAACATAAAAAGTGAATATTTTTTTCAAATCGAGCATTTTGCAGTCAACTACTGTGTGCATTCTATCAAAATAAATTATTAAGGTACATTAATAATTACTTACTATATGTGATAACAACACTTTAGACAACAAAATCCACCAAAATTTTTTAACCTTAATATATATTAATTTTTTTAAAGAATTATTTTATAAGCTTTTTACTCAGTCATTTTTGAAATTTCTAATTAAAAATAGCACGTACTGAAATGTTTTTATATATTTTAGAATAATGTTGCTGTATATAGTTGCCTGAAGTATTTTAATCACATATAGTAAAAAATTATTAATGTACCTTAATAATTTATTTTGACAGAATGCGCAGAGTAGTTGACTGCAAAAGGCTCGATTTTAAAAAAAAATTCACTTTTTATGCATAAAAAGTCATTTTTTTAATTACCTTGAAAAATTGCATCTATAATAAACAGTATTAAGGCAGTTACTCAAAAAATTTCATGTAAATCAAGCAAAAATCATGAGTAGTACATACAATCGAACATAGGTCTAAAAATGATATTTTTAAAGGTACGTAAAAGTGACCACACCCCTTAAGGGAATGAGTAAATAATGATCCATTATTTTCTAGAGCGAGCTAGTTACACAAAGTATGGGTTTTATTGTACTCACAGTAAAAAGATCGAAAAATATTAATTTTTTTTTTAATTATACACAACAGATTTTGCATAAGCAGTTATAGTGACAACATTTTTTTTCATACAATGAAAACTTATTTACTTATCAAAACTAACTTAACAGTAATTAAATTCTATATTAAGGTTTCAGCAAATTCACCAGTTTTATGAAGTTTTCATAGTGGAAATATTTTATTTCTGTGAACAATTTAAAAAATAATGATGGCTTTAGCTGAGACGTGTATCTTAATTTGCCATAACCACAAAATATATTGAATATAAGAAAAGTATTTCATAATTATAAAGAATTGAAACTAACAACATACACTATTAATACATTATTATAAAATAATAAATTAATGCTTGATATACAATTTATTATAGATAAATTTGAACAAAAAATTATACATGACAGGTTTTACAGATATTTATAACATTATTTATTGATATTCAATTCAAAAGTAATATAAAATAAAAGCTTAAATTTAATAATAAATGTGATTTATAATTTTGACTGTTTAATTTTTTAACTTTAGCACAGAGTTGAGAATTTTTATTTTCTTGTTTGCATATAAAATGCATGCGCGGAATTAGAAAAAGTTGACAACATTTTGAATTAAATTAATGTTATGTTGCTCATTGCAACCTATTTCTGGCATAAGAGGACCAGTATAAATTTCTTTTATTACTTAAAAAATTAATTTATTATTTAGATTATTAAAATTTAGAGTTTTGATTATTGCAATTTTTAGAATATTAATTACTTTTCAAAACAATTCTGAAGGGTATAATAAAGAACCTTTACTTTTTAAAAAATTAATTTATTTTGATCCGTATTGCTGTTTATGATGATAAGTTTTGAATGCATTGGTCACATTTAGAAAATCTACTGATCCTCCTAACAACATAACCAGCAACATAATTTATAATGAAATCTGGCCACTGTAACAACCAGGTGAAAAACATGTTGGCATATCTGTGCACAGAATAAATTTAAAGATTTGTAAAACAATTTTCTAAAATACGTGTCCATTTAAATCAAAGAAAAATGCGAACCAGTAGAACATGCCGCGCCATCTGCCGGTGAGCGACCATAATCGTTTCATTTTTCGAGGAATTCCTCATTGAAGCTTACGCTCCTTCTGTAGCTTCATGGTTGTACCTGTTACTTAAGGATACTTGTTCGTCGTTTATAGCATCTCTAGACATGTATTCAACTAACCTTCTAATTCTCCTAAGCACTAGGGTACTGAGGGTGTCTTGACGGAGTCGATGTCTTGATTTTTTGCTACTGAAACGAGGCGAAACATACTTCAATAACAAAGCTGTCTTTTAAAAGTGGTAGTTAAAATATTTGCGAAAAACTATCAGAAAATGGCGAGATCTGCATTTCCGTCATAAAAAAGTGGTGACTGAACCCAGTCAAAAAAGTCAGGGAAAAGAGACAAATCAATAGCCAATCAACCACAAAGACAAAGAAGGAAAAATTCTCCACGATGCCAGGAGTTTGTCGAGACATAGTACGTTAGCACCTTTAGGTTGCAGCCTAGGACCGTCAGATGGCGCTGTGAGAGGAGAGGGATAATAGTACGATTGATGCAAAAGGACAGCAAAAAACACACTTCAGCGGAATAAATTCCGACTAAACAGGGAAAAGTTGGTGGTAGATATAAATGACCTCAGCACCAGTGAGCTAGCACGGCCGCTTCGCAACGACACGGATGGCCTGAACGCGTACTCTAAATGCCCAGTATTTTCATTGCTCTTATCGGGAACAAAATGCAGTTTTATAGAAAGGACACTCCGTCCTGTAATAGTTCTTGCAATTATACCTTTTATGATTTTCCGTAGATATAAATCTCGTATCTTTCAAAACATCAGATATATAAATCAGTTCCTTTTATAATGACTCATATAATAACTCCATAACACCTTTCATTTTTGATAGAAAAACTGACGCACAGAAACTTTCCGCATCGGTTAATGAAATCTTAAGTTTTATTAACCACTAGCCGGGCTTCGCCCGGCTATGCTCGGGCCCCGCAAAAGAAAAGAAAGGCCCTTTTCAGGGCCATACAAATGTATTAAATTCCCGTCAATTTTCATTCCCGTCGCTGCCGACAGATGGCCGCACCATACTGCTTTGAGTGCAGGGCTTCTTCGGTGGAGGGCTATTTTAGAATTAAAGTATCTTTAAAACTATTAACGTAACAAAATAACTGTAAGCAGAAAAAGTTATCAGTTTTTAAAGCTCTTTCCAAGTATGTAAGATTTATGTACTTTCATGAGAAAAATAATACACCGATTTTCAACCAAAATGGCCGCCAAAATCGCAGTCTCAGGATGAGTGAGACCCGGAGACGTGACGGTCACGTGACCCGACAAATACGTCTGTTACTTTATTTATATAGATTGTACGGAACTAAAATTATATGGCTTTATTCAGTTTATCATACATAACCTTTCATCATGTACATTTCGAGGTGTTTTCGGGCCTGTTCACATAGAATCCGTGAGCGATAGAGTAAAAAAATTTAATCAATCATATACCAGTTATTGGCCCATTTAACCCACCAGCGTCAATGGAATCTCTTACGCGAACGCTCACGCAATTTAGGTGAACATGCCCTTACACTAGGCACGGGTTAAATGAATGGTCTATATGCATTTATGTCAGACTTGAAAACTAAATGTCAACCAAAAAATATTGTTTTAAGTAAAGGCACGATGCTTTCATGCGCTCTTACGAAACATCAAAGAAAATTCTTTTTCACAAATAGCCATTGTATCAATTGGCAATGGATATAGCTTTAGAGAGGACAAACTTACAAGGTATGCCAATAGATTCTTTGTTTACAAACGAATGATTAAATACGGTTCAAATTCTTTGTTTACAATTGAATAACTAAATACAGTTAAAATTCTTTGTTTACAATCGAATAACTAAGTAAGATTCAAGGAGACACATGAGGAACGGTGTGTAGCTGACACATCCGTCGTCTCTCTCTTAGTAATATTGGCATAAACTTTTTTTTAATAAACTTTCAAATAAATTTTTTTAATAAACTATTTTTGTTCTTCTCTGTTAGGCTTATGTGTACAGAAATAACATATACTACATCGAGTCTTATGCTGATGGTACAAAGCCTGCTGCTTTAACACAGTCTGGTGAAGAAGGTATCATTTTCAATGGGCTGCCCGACTGGGTTTACGAAGGTGAGTGGAATATACACGTTTTCAATGCTTTTACAGATTTTTCATTTTTCTGTTTCTTGTTACGTTTTGATGATTTTACACCAACTTTTGTGTAATGCCCAGCTAATTAGGTTTATATTGATACTTTACTAACTGTTTTAATTTGGAATGAATATACAGTATGCCCAATAAAGTCCCTTCCCACCCTCTTAACTTCGGAACAGCTGCAGCTATATTCATAAAAGTGGTGTCTAGGTATAGTAAAGTAGCCATGCGCTACTGAATGAAACCACCTACCGCGCCACCTGGTGGAAAACTGCGGAGTTAGCATTCCAATCTCGAAAACGAAACGAGATAGGGTAAAAAAGTTATTTACAAAGTTGTAGAGCATCATCGATTTAGTAAGAAAAAATACCTTGTGAACATTAATGCAAATAATAGAACGGTTGAACCGCGCATTTGTTTTTTCGCGATTTCCTACACTGTGACGTCACGAAACTTGAACGGATGGAGAAATGATTATCTTTCGGGCAAAACACGACACCGGAATGTGCACAGTGATATATCACTTGTGATCCCCAATCAAACGGACCGCGGTTCAAACCCCGAGAGTTGCATCCTTGTACTGATTGTCTTTATAAACAGAGTAGACAATATGTAGATCGTGTAAAATAGTGTCTCATCAACTCAACGCAACTTGCGCTTGGTGTTCGAAATTTTTGCAGTATGCAAATACGTAAGAAATGTCACGCCTGTTCACCTGAGGCAGCTATAAAAGAAACATCTTCTTGGGGTTGTAGTATGTTGATGCTCTTGGTTATGGCTGAGTATTCCAAAGCTGAGTATTGTGAAATTGTTTTACTGCACGGTGAATGTGAACGCAAGGCACGATCAGCAGCAAGGTTGTACCGAAAAAGTTTCAATGCAGGTCCGCATCCTTCTAATCAAACCATCCTAACTGTTGTAAAACGTTTAAGGGTGACAGGCTGCGTTACTAGTCGACCTCGATCTGGCAGACCAGCTAAGGTAGGACGGCAAGTTCAATCGAATGAGGTATTAGCATACGCCCTCGCATATCCGAAATGTAGCACAATAGATATCAGTCAACACTGTGGCTTCTCCAAAAGTCAGGTTTGGAAAATCCTAAGCGAATTAGGCGCTCATCCATACCGAACAACGCCTCAACAGGTTTTAGTGGACGGGGATGCCAAGCGATGTTTTACCGACGTTCGGCATCAAATGCGGTATGCTATTAACGTTTGGTGTGCAATTTACAATAACAAGCTTACTCAGGAGCCAAATAATTGGGTATGGCGGTTTCGAAGAGTAGCCTCCACGTTCGCCTGATCTGACTCCACTGGACTTTTACCTGTGGGAATAACTGAAACAGCAGGTGTATGCGACCCCTCCACAAACATTACAGGACCTTAAACGACGCATTACGGACGCTTTGTGCCAACGTGTGCAACGTGACATTCAAACGAGGATCCAAATGTTCATTGCAGCTGACGGTGAGAAGTTTGAACATCTCAAATGAAGGTAAATTGTTATAAGTAGTTATTTTTCCTTTCTCAGATCGTTTTGTCACGTCACAGCGTCGGAAATCATTAAAAAAAAAATGCGCATTTTAATAGTTCTATTCTTCGTATTATGGTTCATAAGGTGTTTTTTCTTACTAAATCGATGATGCTCTACAACTTTGTAAATAACTTTTTTTTCCCTATCTCGTTTCGTTGTAGAGATAGGAATGCTAACTCCGCATATTTCCACCAGGTGGCGCGATAGGTGGTTTCATTCAGCAGCGCATGGCTACTTTACTATACCTAGACACCACTTTTTATGAATATATCAGCAGCCGTTCCGAAGTTAAGAGGGTGGGAAGGGACTTTAGTGGGCATACTGTATATATATATATATATATATATGTATTGTAGCGTAATCAGATGTGTAACTGAGGCGTCCTTAAAACTGATGCGGTAAAAAATTATGAAAGTCTGAGTGGTTCAAAATAAAAAGCCAGAAGGTTATGCCAAACTTAACAATTTAATAAAAACAAAAGCAGAACAAGTTAAATGCTGAATAAAAACGTTACAGCCGAACAAATCGTCAGATACAAAGAAAGTTAACAGTGTAACAGAAATTAAAACAAACAGTCTCGAATATACAGCTTGCTTGAATTCTTTCGCTGCTGGTGGACGTCTTCTTAGAAATTGCCGATTATCGAGAAAGGGGCCTAGGGGATTAGCACATGATGACAGCCTTGATTCTGATCGATTGTTACGTGACTTTCTGTAACGTCAGGACCACTGGCACCTCATTTACACATTCGCGAGACATTAGTCACGCTCCTGCATCGACGCGAATGACCGTTCTCACATTCACGCCTCTTGCTGTGAACAATTTCATCAAGCCGCCATTCGCTCTTTTGATTCGTGCCAGAAAACCGCTCCCGAAGCGAGCGCCACGATTGGCGAGGAGAAACTGTTAGCGTATATGTAAAACATGCACGTCAACAATTCTTATAATTCTTCTATTATATATATTTAAATAGCAGAGTAAAAACTGTGCAGTAAAAGCTATGTCTGTTAAAAAAAGGCATACGTTAAAACCATTAAAGATGCTCAAAATAATGTATAGACAAGCTTTTAACAATAACATAAAAGTATTTATTCATTTGAAAAATTAGTTAAAATTAGTTAAAAACAACAATGTCAATATCTTCATTTTTCTGTAGTAACACTTCGTAATGTGCGCCGGGTTTTCACATTGATTCAATTTCTTAAACAAACAGTCTATTTCTTATACTGTGATGGACTATCAAAAATGATTTAAATGTCGAAGTAATATAAAATATCTTACTTTCAGCAGGCTTAATACAACATTTTGTTATCTTATCAGATAAGACACAAATTTCTTAATAAACGCATTGATAACAGAGCAGCTTGATACTACCTGATAATACCCACTATCTCACCGATATTCATCTCCTCTCTTTCTCATCTTTTCTTGAAAGTGTTCACGGCTTATATACACGTGTCAAAAGCTGATATTCAAATATCGGGTTGTAACTTCTACGAAATACGCCATCTACTAGAGACTTTTATGTTTAATTTTAAGACGTACGGCAGTTTGCCAAACATGACGTAATCAAAAGAAACTTGCGTCAGTGATTCGGCTTAGTTATGAATTGAATCGCTTTAATTTGAACAGGCTTAAAAAGGAAATGCAAAAAATATGACGTCAAACTTCGGAAAGGCAAGTAATTAATGGACCTTTAAAGTAATTCTTAGTTCATATTGCTAACAGAAACGGCGAGAAAACCGTTTACACATTCTTCCCCCGCTATTCGACTCGCCGCTATCGCGACTCTGTAAATGCGGTGTGAGATACGACCACGAACAGACAGATTTACGCAGTGGACAGCGGAAGATGACTTTGTTTTCACACAGATTTTCCAAAACTTTCTCTGGAAACCGATACGTATGAGCTTAACTCCCCAGAATAAGAATTCGGCGGTATGTTGGTAATGTTGGTAACGTTTTTCAATCTCCCACAGATGTTCCTTTTTCATAAAATGACCTAAAAGCTTAGAGTTATCTTATATATTAAAAATTTTATAAAAAGTCGTATGATAAAATTGTGAGAATTTTTTTTTATATAGAGCCAAATGTTATCTTTAAATCAAAGTGTGTTTTATGTTAATAAATTAAAATTAGCATCATTTACCATGCACACATTGACACGTGAAAATTATGAAAATAGTGAGAATTTTTTTTATATATCAAGCCAAAGTGTCTGCCTACTTGAAAAAAAAAGGGCATATTATTTTGAAGAGGAGGACTTGCGAAAAATGCTAGGAAATTAACTAAGTTTTCATAATTTTTAGCAAACTAACCAATGAAGCAAATTGCAGGGAAAAATTCTGGCCTGTTAGGTCAAACATAACTTGTTGCAACAAAAATATCATATTGATGTAAATTACCTATATTAATTAGTAAATCTTAATTAATTAACATGTTTTAATATTTTCATAGTTATCATGTGTCAATGTGCGCATGGTAAATGATGTTAATTTTAATTTATTAACATAAAACACACTTTGATATAAAGATAACAGTTGGCTTTATATGTAATAAAAAAATTAGCATCATTAAATTAAAATTAGCATCATTTACCATGCACACATTGACATATGATAATTATGAAAATTGTGAGATTTTTTTTTTATATATAAATCCAACTGTTATATTTAAATCAAAGTGTGTTTTATGTTAATAAATTAAAATTAACATCATTTACCATGCGCACATTGACACATGATAACTCTGAAAATATTAAAACAACGTGTTACTTAAGATTTACTAATCAATTTAGGTAATTTACATCAATATGATATTTTTGTTGCAACAAGGCCAGAAATTTTCCATGCAATTTGCTTCATTGGTTAGTTTGTTAAAAATTATGAAAACTTAGTTAATTTCCTGGCATTTTTCGCAAGTCCAAGGTGTATTGTTCTCTTAAAAATAATATGCTCTTTTTTTTTCAAGTACGTAGACATCAAAGAAAAGGGATGTAAAATTAAACCTAGCAAAGAGTTGTTGAAACATGACTTTCAGTTTAGTTTACATAAAACTCTAAACCGCAAGAAAGGGAAATTCAGCTAAAATATATCCTACAAACAAACGTTGTCTGTCACAACAGTGGAGTTTAAAATTAACTTAATCTAAGAATTTTATGAATGCACTTGACAATTTTCTCAGCTTATTTAAAATTTAAATTCTAGTGTCTATATGAAATGCAAAATGTATAAATATAGAACACGCGTATATATTCTATTTAATATAATGTGTAATATGCATTTCTACTATAAAGCACTCAGGAGTCAAAATATCTTCCAGCAGGCGTACTAGTATTAAATTTAAGTAATCAATATTTTATGTGACGTTATCTATGTTGCAATGGAAACTACACTTAAATGCATTATACGCAAGTAAAATTAAGATGGAATTTTGAATGAAGTTTAATTCTTCTGAAAAAAAAAACGTGTGTAGCACTGAAAGGTAGTCTGAAATAATGGTTCATTCCTTCAAAGTACAACAATCCTTTAAAAAGGTAAATAACCAAGTTGAAATCTATGTAGAATGTTACACAAATTAAGGCTGTTGTGTAGTAACCCTCTTAGATTCTCTCTCCTCAATATTAACCTATGGAGAAAGTGTGTCTACTATTTACAGCTACATAAATTCTAATAATCCAATGAATGGGTTTACTGGTACTTTGGGATTATCCCGTCGACCATTTTCGCCAAACCCGATATTATCACCAAAAGGTAGCTTTTGCGCCAATAACACAATTTTACACTATTCAATTTTACACATTCAATTTTACACTATTATTTGCATTTTTTTAATGAAAAATTCCACAAGGTGTAAAATTTCTTCCTCTATTACGGAGTACAGTTAATTTTAAAAAATCTTTAAATCCAAGTCGACAATCCTTGGACACATTTTCTCCATAGGTCAATATTGATGTGAGCGAATCCAATATGGTTAGTACCTAGCAGCCTTAAATCCTTTTTAATACTTTTTACCGTAACATGTTGAAAATATTTCTGTTTATAGGATAAAATTCGGCAGCCTGGTTCTGATTCTTTCTGATTTTTGAAGAAAACAACCATTGTTTGTCGATTGCAAACGTAAATCACAAAATCTTGATAAAATGATTGGATGTTTAACGTGGTTTCTAAATAATCGATGTTGCCGCCATAATTGTTTACCAATACGGTAGCAAAATCCTATCCAATACCTTTCAAAGCCTCTTTTATATGTTTGATTCAAACTTTCTCTTCCTTGTCAATAAAGAAGAATGTGTTCTAACACAATATAAAAAGAAGATAATTAGTGTCAGTTATGATTTCATTCGAAGATCACATTAGGGTATTTGTCTACGTTCGAAGCACTTTTTTTTTTCAAAAATATACAGTACTGATTAAATACATAATTTTTTAGTTCAAATGTGATATAAAATCATCAAAACAAATATAATTTTGGTAAAAATTTCAAAACATTTTTAAATATAGGGAATTTTTTATAAATTTTTAGTACAATTGAGTGCTTACGCCAAAGACCCTATCTCCCATTTGACTTAATATATTTTTATTTCCTTTGTACTATATACTACTGTGACATTTTACTGTGTTTTGAAGTAAAAGTTTTGCAATATTTCAAGAAATCACAGAAATATACCAAAACAAAAAGTGAAAAAACACTAATTTTTTTTTAAATTATTCTTTTATAAGTATCTATAGAATGATTAAATGAACACATATAGCTTAGCTCTTAGGTCAAAACATAGTTAGTAACATGTGAAACACAATTTCAACATTTTATTGAAACATATTGAAATTTTTTTAAATTTTAACTTTCTCGTTTACAAAAGCACTAGAAAATAATTTTCTATAAAATACATTTAATAATCCCACTCTCACTCTTCTTGAAATGTTTACGATTTATCCAATTGCCCCTAATTTCTCATCCAATGGTTGTACGAATAAAAGTAAAGCAGTTTTAGTATCCTAAAAGATTGGCCTTTGAAATTGTGCAATAATAAAAAGTAAAAAAATTCAACATTTTCATCCAACATAGCCATTTCTACGGAGGGAGATACTTCAAGTCAGATCCTACAACGTGTGCAAACGAAACTTTTGTTTATCAAGATAAATAGGGACGCTAAGAATGCAAAAATTATATGTTAATATTCCCTATCGTTTCATTCTTTTATACTTTATGTTAAATATAATAACGTTCGTCTTAAGATTTAATAAAATAACAGTGCATCTGCATTCCTTAATAATATGGCCAGAAATCTATATTTCATGTATCTTCTAGTTCACTTAGTCTATCTCTAAATTGATTTATCGAAATGCGATATCTCAACAGTAACAAATATTCGATATGCCAGAATTTAATCAAAAAATTTTAATAACACTTCATAAATCAGAGTAATCATTTATGCCAAACGTTTAGAAAATGCATGTCAGGCCACGAAAAATGGCCGTCCTTGAAAGACAAAAGTGTTTTCTCTCGTGTCAGTCAAGAAACTTGTAATGCTTAATTATCCAAAAATGTGCCATTAGCGTCAATTAGTTATTGGATTCTGACAGTGTCATTACCAGAACTAAATGCATTTATGTCGCACGCACTTAGGGGTAGAAGCAAAGTGAAACATTTGATTTTCAGCTGGAATAGTGCTAATGAGTTCTAATTGACACTAGTGATTTATCTACGGAGCAGATGTACAATTTCGCATTTGCTCTGGCATAGTATCGATCAGGATTCGACTTTCTGTAAATTATGAACACTGTTTGCTCACCCAATGGAGGGATCGATATACACGAATTGCGGTGGTAGATTTGAAAGAACTTTTTACTTTAAAAAAAGAATGCTACATTTCTAATGCCATAGGACCATAGGAATAGTGGTCAAACTGCACTTCCTGGGCCATGCCGTCTAGTGCATGTTTTCAGTAGGTAAGCAGCGGGTAACCATCATTGGACAGAAGGTAAAGAAAAGAAGGAAAGTGATAGGTGACCATAGGACCATAGGAAAATGGGTCGCAACTGCAATTCCTGGGCCACGCCCTCAATTGCAGACTTTCAGATGATAAGCAGAGGGGAACCAATAGAAACAGAGAATAGAAAGGAATAAAGTGATACGATCGCTGCTAATCCGTGAGTTCATAGTATAAGAAAAAGTGAGCAAGCATCTTGCAGGGCAGTAGATTGGAGGGTCTACCATCGATGCGAAGATAAGTAATAATAGAGGAGAAAGTTTAGGGATAGTAAGACATATTAATTTGATTTTATAAGAATTTTATGATTTTTTACCTTGGCAAGCCAAGTATTAATTTTTTATTTTTTTATTTTAATTTTAATTTTTTTTTCGGAAGAAAAGAGAAAACTTAAAAATTTTAAGTAAGACACAGGATGGCTCTGATAGGTGAGCTCAAGATACTGAGCCTTCAGCTGAAATCATCGAAGTTAATCAGCATCGGACATTTCTAATGACCAGATTCGTCGGAATGTGTTGTTAGGAAATAATGAAAAAAAATGATAATACTGATGTATGAGTTAATTTCACTAATTAGTGGTTTAGATGTGAATGGATATAAAACAGTCCCTTTTGAATGTTGTTACTTAGAGTTTAAGGTATCTGCCAACCTTGAAATGGCTGGTTTGGTGAAAAATTTCGAAATTTTGTATTGCTATATTTCAAAGGCCAATCTTTTAGGATTCTAAAACTGCTTTACTTTTATACTTACGATCATCGGATGAGAACTTATGGCCAATTTAATAAACCGAAAGCGATATTAATAGACTGGAATTAGCATCTTTAAATGCATTTTCTAGAAAACTAACTTTTCAGTTACTTTTGTAAACGAGAAAGCTAATGATTTAAAAAGTTCTAAATATATTTCAATGAAATTTTGCAATAGTGTTTTACATATTACTAACTATGTTTTGCCCTTAAATCTAAGCTATATGTGTTAAATGAATCATTCTACAGATATCTGTACTTCTAAAAAAATTATCTAAAAAAAGTGTATTTCACTTTTTTGGTATATTTCAGTGATTTTTGGAAATTTTGCAAAACTTTTAGTTCGGAACACAGGTAAGTGTCACAGTAGGATATAGCATAAAGGAAATTATAAGCTCAATATAAAATATATTGAGTTGAATGGAGTGTAGTGTCTCTGTGGAAAGC
Source organism: Dolomedes plantarius (assembly GCA_907164885.2). Taxonomy (NCBI): domain Eukaryota; kingdom Metazoa; phylum Arthropoda; class Arachnida; order Araneae; family Dolomedidae; genus Dolomedes; species Dolomedes plantarius. Next base: position 120,660,916 of record OU015490.1, read on the forward strand.
ATTGAATTCTACAAAAAAATTGTAAAACATTTCCTCTATTTTAAAATGTCATGAAATGTTTATCAAAATTATATTTGTTTTTCTCATTTTATATCTCATTTGAACTAAAAATGTGTGTAGTTAATTAATCTATATATATAAAACAATTCCGTAACTGACTCACTGACTGACATACAACGCACAGACCAAACCGCTGGACCTAAAGGGCTGAAATTTTGCATGCCGATTTTTCTTATAGTGTAGGGGTGCACTAAGAGAGATTTTTGGAAACTTCTTCTTAGATTTTTTAAAAATTCAATTTTTAAGCTGTTTTAGTAACTTTTTTAAGTTTGCATTTAAAATCTTAATTTGAGGGTTATAAAATTTATATCACAAGAAATATCATAAAAATTCCTTTAAAATGAAATCTTTTTCAAATCTTTACCTCTATTTTCTGATTTTTGGTGAATTTTTAAAGATTAATTTTTAGAATTTAATTTACTAATTGCTGATCAGGAGATTTCTTTTTCTGGTACTTTAAATAAATTTATCGTCACGTGCATAACAACTAAATAGACAAAAAAAAATTTTTTTTCTTGCTAATACGGCAGACGATTGGACATTGTTTTGTCTATAAAAATATCCCTTACGATTTTTTTATAAATATATATTTTTTTTCTGCATCAATTGTATATATTGATCGTCGTATTTATTATAAATAAATATATATATATATATATATATATATTTATTTATTTATTTATTTATTTTTGGCATTAATTGCATACATTGACCGTTGTATTTAATTTGAATGTACCCCGTAGCGAAAAGCGGGTTTTCAGCTAGTACTGTATATTCTTGAAAGAAAGGAATCCGCATGTAGGAACCCTAATGACAATGACTCTAAGGCACGACAGATCGTGACACAAATCGACGCACTCGTTTCTGAGGATCAATTAGCCACCCTCACGCCCACAACCGTTAGGCCTAATACCAAACATTTGTGTTCTAAGCATCTATGGCAAGTCTCACATAAATGAAACAAAACTCTTTTCAGCGATGTCTATTGTAGTCATCTAGTGTAATACTATACTGAATCCCCATGGCTATTTTTGAAACTGTATTAACATATCCTGTTCCAGTGTTTTTTACCTAGATCTTTCAATCAATGATTTAAAAGCAGCAGTGGAGTAAGTATTTATTTGAACTTAAATTTGACATGTTCCTGAAATACATTCTACTTAATTTAATATATTTAAAAGATTGTAAAAAACAAAAATTCTAGAAAGGGTGCCCCAAGTTTTTAATATCATTCTAAAGGGTGCCGGAAGTACTATGAAAAGGTTTAAAATCCATGATGGAAGTCCTTGATTAATTTATTTCGTTCACAAAGTAATGTTTCTATACCATATCTTTAGGTAGACACTCAGGCTCAGATTTCCGCATGGGCACGTGGGGCACTTTCCCAGGGCCCCCAAAATTATGGGGCACACCTAATTTAATATTAAATTGTATATATGCTTGAAAATGGGGTGTTTGGTTTATACAGTAAATAGTGGGAGATACAGAAAAAAATCCCAAATAACACAGGATCTAAGGAGTGTATTTGATCGATTCTAAACAAAATAAGGCCTTTTAGTGGGATGGCCTCCGAATAGGTATTCGATGTTAGCGAAGTTTCACTGTATATTTACTGTATATTCACTGTTTTGTATGTGTGTTTTTGTGTGTACGTATGTATTTATGTATGTACTAGCTGAAAACCCGCACTTCGCTACGGAGTACATTCAAATTAAATGCAACGGTAAATGTATGCAATTAATGCCAAAAAAAATAAATATATATATTTAAAATAAATGAGACGATCAATGTATACAATTGATGTAAAAAAATATTTATATATATATATTTATAAAAAAATCATAAGGAATATGTATTTTTTTTGGATAATATCCAATCGTCTGCTGCATTAGAAAGAAAAAATGTTTTTTTTTTGTCTATTTAGTTGTTACGCACGTGACGATAAATTTATTGAAAGTACCAGAAAAAGGAATCACGTGATCAGCGTTTAATAAATTAAATTCTAAAAATATCTCTTTAAAAATTCACCAAAAATCAGGAAATGGAGGTAAAAATTCGAAAAAAATTTCATTTTGAAGGAATTTTTATGATCCTTCTCGTGATATAAATTTTATAACCCTCAATGTATTATTTTAAATGCAAACGTAAAAAAAGTTTAAAAAACAGCTTAAAAATTTAATTTAAAAAAATCTAAGAAGAATTTTTGAAAAATCTTTCTTAGTGCACCCCTACACTATTAGAAGAATCGCCATGCAAAATTTTAGCCCTTTAAGTCCAGCGGTTTGGTCTGTGCGTTGTATGTCAGTCAGTCAGTCAGTGATTGAATGAGTCAGTTACGGAACTGTTTTATATATATAGATGTATGTATGTACGTATGTCTGTATGTATAATAGTTATCTTTAGAAACATCTTAGATTTCCTCTTAGAAATTTATTATATTATAAAACTGAATCTAAAATATTGTGTGATACAACAATAATATTTGCTAATAAGCCTCGTTTATGATAATAATTCACATCGCTTAATATCCGAGAATAATATTTTTGCATTTATGTTTTAATCTTACAAATTATAGCCTTAACTTCTTCAAAGTAACAAATTCCACTTTTATCACTATCACACAGTTCATATTTTTAAATCGAAACATTTAAGCACGCAGTGAGTATATGCAACCTGCTATCTTATTAAAATTCCTTACAGTTCTAATTAAATATTCCATTATGCCACTAAATATGCAACAATGATTTATTATGGATCAAGCCGTTTGACGTGCGATTAATTAAACATTCCCATAGCAAAGTTTATTACACAGCGCTCTGCAAACAAATTTTTAATTTTGTGTGAAATTAATTAAACTGTACGTTAATCTCTATCTCCATGACGTTACATTCTGTGTAAGTACACAAGTTTAGTGAATAATATTATAACCATCATTCTATAAGCATTTTTAAATGGTGGGATATAAAATATGTAATCTGTTTATTATTATTATTATTATATAATATATATATATATATATATATATATATATATATATATATATATATATATATATATATATATATATATATATATATATATATATATATATATGTATGTATATATGTATATGCATGTATGTATGCATTCGATTTTACACAATATTTGATCATGTCATTCGAAAAAGTATTTTTTCCATTATTTGTCATTTAAATGTAGATAATTATTATTTAAATTTAATAACATTACATTGTCTGAAGTAATCAAATCACTGTTTCAATGTATTTCTTTTACTGTAGCAACATTATATATATATATATAAAATTCTATACATAACTAAATTAAACTGTCGACGAAATAATATAAGGCCTTTAAATTTGAGGAGGGGAATTTGAACGCTAGTCAAACGTAATTCGTTAAAACAGAGCATGATATAACCAGTATTAATAATGACAAGTCATTTAGTGAATTGCTCATGGATTCTGAGCTTTACATTGGGCTTGAAATTCTATATCTATACTCATTGTCGAAATTATGTAGATTGCATTTCAAGTAAAGTGATACATTTGGGTACTAAACGATCTCATTCTGAAAACACTCGGTAATAAAAATAGGAGTAATAGAGTGTATTATGGCTCTGAACAGGAGATAAATGCGCCTAACCTATAGAAATTTGAAGCGGAAAAGGTAATATGTTGGAAATTTTATTTTAAAAGTTATATTAACGACTCCTTTTGAATTTCTTATGAATAAAGCAGACTATTTCGTCAGAAATAGGAGTATATCTTAGTAGAATTCTGAAACAACGACAGGAAGAATATTGCCTGTTTTTCAAACAAAAAAATTTCAGGGGTGGGGGGAGGTTTGATAACAGAAAAAAATAGAAAAGATATAAGAATAATTGTTTATGCAGACAAATTAAAGAAAATTGAATGTAATCAGATAAAACCTATGGAGTCGTAGTAATTGAAAAAAAATTGTAGAAAAATATGAATTAAAAAACTAGATAAATAAAATATTAATGCATAAGTTAATTCCAAAGCAGATGAAATATGTCCGAATCAAATGTACCTAATTTGGAGAAGTCGCTGTACTTAACAGAAAGTTTAAAAGCATAAGAAAACTGTAAAAATAGATACAGATACTCACAAAGTTTTTATTAAACAATCAGTAAGTACACTTAAACAATCAGTACACTTCCACGTGAGCTCAACTTAGTGGCCCTGAGAATGCCCAGCCGGTAGTCCAGTTCCAGCCATGTCTGGTGTCATTTCCGGAGTCACAGTAGCATTAGCCGAGATTATGCAGGCACGAATGTCTTCAATATCACGGATAATCTTTGAGTAGACTTTGTCTTTCACGTAGCCCCAAAAGAAAAAATCGAGAGGAGTCACGTCGGGAGATCTTGGTGGCCAGGCAATTGGGCCACCGCGTCCTATCCATCGGGTAGGGAAAGCTGTATCTAAAAATGCGCGAATATTCTTGCCCCAGTGAGGAGGGGCCCCATCTTGTTGGAAGATAACAGTGTACTTCGAGAAACGTTTCGTGCCACATTTTTTATGCTCTTATCCTGGGGTGGATTTCTTTTATAAATTGTTCGAAACATTCTTTGGACTTTTACTACGGACTTGTGTTCTGCATACCACAGAACAACTTGTGCCTTCTCTTGCGGTGACGCCATTTTTTTCCGTTTGTCGACTTAGCAGAAGCGCAGGTCCGTCAGACGCGAGAAATAAATATTGTCGACAAACTCTACGAATTCAGCTCCAACATTTGGTCAATATCGCCCTCGTAGCGCTAAAACTTTGTTATTAGTCGACTGTTCAAAATAGGTACATTTAATTCGGACACCCGGTATTAATAGTAAGCTTACTTTATTTCGTGTGCCTCTGCCACAAACTTCTGTTTTCTTATTCACATCGCAATAGTTAAGATACCACGATCTACGCCACAATTTTAATGTATACTTATGAGGGGACAGTAAAAGAAAGTGTTTGTAAAAGAGACTCGAGCCTAAGCCCTTTTTCGGGAATATTGAGCATTTCTAGCGTTATTAGGCATTAAAAATAAACCAGTCGAGAGACTCGAATGAGAGAGCTGATCATAGGCAAGTAATTGATATTTGTGGGAGCTTCTGGGCAATACTAGCGTAATTAAACATTCCAAACAAACCAGCTCAGAAATCAAAATGGGAATGCAGATCATGAGCGGTCCTGGTATAACCTTGAATGAGAGGTCAAACCTAAGCCTACTTTGGGGAAGCTTGAGTACGAATAGCATACTTAAACATTCCAAACAAACCAGCTCAGAAATCCAAATTGGAATGCACATCATGTGATCTCGTATATCCTTAAAGGAGAGGTCGAACCGATACGCACCTTGAGGAAGCTTGAGTACTGGTAGCGTATTCAAACATTCCAAACAAACCAGCTCGGAAATCCAAATGGAAATGGAGATCATGTGCTCTTCTCGCATATCCTTAAAGGAGGGGTCGAAAACATACCCATCTCGAGGAAGCTTGAGTATTACTAGCGTAATTAAATATGAAAGAAAATCGAGCTCAGTAAACCAAATGGGAGAGCAGATCATTTGTTTTTCTGATGTATATTTAAGAATAGGAATGAGAATAAGAGACCGAACCCATGCCTACTTTGTGGAAGATTAAGTATTACTTACGTAGTTAAACACTGAAAATAATCCAGATCAGAAACTCAAAATAAGAGAGCTGATCGAACACGCCTGTGATATTTCCTTGAATGAGATGTCAGACCCCTGCCTCTTTCAGGAATCTTTA